>OY744519.1:90809395-91206895 GCA_963556195.1 Sepiola atlantica | reverse complement strand
TATATTTTATTTTATTCTTGCTCTGTTTACTACATTGAGCTCTCATATTTAGATTTTCTCCTGGAATTATCCCATTATAACACAAATATATATATATATATATATATATATATATATACGGCACTATCACGTTGACACACAGGTTTCGATAGATCGACGAAGTTAAGCGACGTTGAGCCTGATCAGTACCAAATAGGTTACCATTTAAGGATACCAGTGGCTGTTTGTTCTAAACGCTTATTTCGACATTGTTTCCAGTCGCCTTACACTTCACTTTGCCAATGGAATAACACAGTGTAGATTTAGAAGAGGTGTTGCTGGTATTGCGCAACCCTTGCTTCACAATTATACACGCAGATACTCTTACAGGGCGTATCCATTGTCTCTCTAGACTTAACGGAAGTCATAATGATATATCAAATATATCATTCAATATATATAAATATATATATATATCATTCACTATATGTATATATATCATTTACTGTTCAATATATATATATATATATATATATATATATATATATGCATCGTTTTACAAATATGTAATTTTACTTTTGCTTACCGTTTTTTTTTTAGGTCGCCATTTTCTTTGACATTTGTCAAATTTCCAAATTCCTTCAAGACAAAACGTTAAAAAATCAAAAGATAAAAAATAATTGATGATTTAATAAACCGCCATATATTCTATAAAAAAGATCTTTCGGCAATTTTTATAATTTTGAAAGGAAATAAGTTTTTCCTTTTCTTTTTCTTTTTCTATCTCCCTTATATGATATATTATTTATTTTATGTATAGCTCACCCAAATGGATGGCTGCATTGTCTAGCTACCGCTGATGACTGTTGAGGTTTATTTACTCATCGTAATTTGCATTCTTATTTCAATTACAAGAAAAAGCTTTCTATCTCGAGTGTAGTCTATTCGCGATTTAATGCAATTCTACTTGTCGATTTTAAGGAGCATAAATGATGAATTAACATTCTTCCTACGCCTTTTAGCTATGAACAAAGAGTAGTATCACTTCCGATACTACAGCTATTTTTTGGTCTTCGATCAGTGAAAGAAAAATCTTTCTAAATTAAAGCAATGTTTTTATTTTGTCCCAAACCAGAATGCTTTTTTTGGTGAACTTAATGTTCATCATATTAAAACAGACGTGTTTAATTCTACTTTCGTAGGGAGGCAAGAAAGTAGGAGCATTATTAGCAGTAATAGTAGTAGTTAACATCTACATCTCCGTATGAACTACCTGGACACTAAAGAGATTTTCATACTAAGTTTATTGAAAGTCACACCAGTACTATTGGAAGTTATAAATGTTTATTTTTATTACTTACTCACTAAATATTTTACGCGTCATTACCAGTGATGATTCGCTTGTGAGGTCAGGTGGTTTTGTGTAGACACTGAGTGACAACAATACTCCCCAGATTTTTTTCTTCCCCCGTCACCTCCCCATCATCATTGGAACACACTTGCCGTTCGCGCAACAGACTCACAGAGTACGAATTATACACAAGGTCGGTTTTTAATATTGGGAAAATCCAACATCCTAAAATATGACACTCTGGATTTGGACAAAAATTCAAATTACCTAAGTCTAAACTAATTTCTTCTTCACTGACTACAGACAGAAAATGCGAAGTGTAGTACCAGAAGTGTGCTTACAATTTGTCGGTTTATTTTAATTTTTCTGTGGTTTATCAGTGTAATCTGGTATCGTGGGTTGGCTACCGAACTCAATGATGTTTGGTAATATGTCAGCCGTTTTGATATGTACCGTATTTTTATGAGGTATTAACTCTGGTTCTGATTTCTCCTAGTCTTTACTTTTCAAGAATTTCGGAATTGTTTTCCATTCTACTAAAATGATTGTTATTCAATAAATTCGCTATTTAGTGCGTATTGTTCTCTATTTTCCTCCATTGTCCTCCATTCACCATGAAAGCAAAATACGACACAAGGTCGATTTTTAATGCAAGTAAAATCCAGCTCCCCAATATGGCGCACTCTGGATTGGGATAAAAATATAAATTGCCTCAGTCTAACGGGTGCGGTGAAAGAGTGCGGTTAAAACTAAGGGTGTGATTGTAGGGGGGGGGGTGAGTCGCCTAAAGTTTAAACCGCACTCTTTAACCGCACCCGTTCCCTTTCTCCTCCTTCGTACCCGTTCCTTTCTCCTCCTCCACATCCCTTATTCGTTCCTTCCCTGTCTACTGGTCGCATATGAGTTCTGCTTTTCTTCATTTCAAGCCGGCTTTATCAACGGGCTAGCTTTAAAATATTTTCGCTGCCTTTTTTCCCATTTTAAAACACTTTTCCTTGATATCTCAGCCCAGGAAGTATTTTTAATGGCGAATATTTTCCACCTCACTTTTTTCTGAGCTTGCCTGCATCCACGAGCGTACCTCTTATTGAACTTTTTACCCTTTGGATTTTCTATTTTCGCCGCACCTGAAGTTGTGGCTTTTTGGAATTTAACTTTGAATCCTCTCTCATAACATCTCGTGCCTATAACGACCTACCTATCTACATCTCATTCTCTCCGCTGGACTTTTCGACACCGGACTTTTTAGCAATCGGACATTTGCTTGCATTCGGGCAGAGGTTTGCCCTGTGTTTCTTTCCCTACAACTTTTATTTTATTTTTTCAAATTTTAAATCTTTGGCCTTTGCCAACTTATCTATCCCAGCGACTTCCTCTGATGATAAGATTTTGATCTTTGAAAAGCCTGGCTTAATGAAAATTTAACTTGAATAAATTGCCTTTTTGCGGAATATACCTTGCTCTGAGCAATTGAATTGAATTTTGATTTGGCTTTTGCTTCTCTAATTCCTTTCCATTCTTCTTCATATATATATATATAGATAGATAGATAGATAGATAGATAGATAGATAGATAGATAGATAGATAGATAGATAGATATATATTAGTATTTCATGTATCCACATGAAAATTTTATAAGAAGATATAATTTCCCCCGGGGATGAAACGCGGGAGCCTCTTTGTAGCTTGATTGCCATAAATATATTTTCATAACTTACTATATATATATATATATATATATATATATATATATATATATATATATATATATATATATATATATATATATACATTAAAAAGTAAAAAAATTACAAAGGAAATTGTCTAAAATACAGTCAAGAAATGTTATTGTCCCTTCCTTAAGTTATAGCTTTTCAAAGAATTAAATCGTATTGTCAGAGGAATACAAACAGATTATTTGGTAATGGGAAATTACTAAAGGTCATAAGTTCAAAAGATATAAAGATAATATTAAAAAACAAATGTCCTATGCCAAAAGAACAGGTTAAAAATATAAGAAAAAGGTCACAGTTGAAGGCACCATGAGAGTTCATAGCAGCAGTTTCGAAGAATGGTAAATTCCAGGAAAGAATTGGCATTATAAATTGTAAAATCTGTTAAATTTGAAGAAAAGCAAAAACCATCAAACGGCCCAGATAATATAGTTAGAAAATGTTACAGTGTAAAAGTTTAAAATGTGTGGGGTGTATTAAAAGCCATTAGAAAAGACTTTCATGGATTGCACATAGAGAAATAATAAAAAGTAATTTCAATCACAAAGGGTAAACCATAAAAAGCATGCATTGAGATCAAAATGGAATAAAATATTAGCGAATCTTAAAAAAGAAGTCATTGAAATCCAGACAGGCTGCACTAAATAAAATAAGAGGTAGCAAGGTGAGTGTGCTAAGAGGGATAAGTCGGGTAAAGTAAAAGGGATGGGAGAAGGAAGACTGTATAGATGCAGGCAAGAGTTAGATGTCAAAATAGATTTAAACCAAAATAGGCAACAACGAGAGAGTATATAGGACGATAAAGTGGGAGTAAAGAAGGTAGACCGATGACATGGTTGTAATAGGTGATTGGATGGAAATAACAGTTGTGTAAAAAGGGAAGGGAGAAGGTATAAGTATAATATTTGATTAATTAATATTAGGATTGGCAATGGTTAATATTGGGTTCAGAGGTTAGGAGATAAAACTAACTCAAAGGCAAAATACAAGTTGAAATGTTAAAAAATTAAAGATAAAATAGAAAATAAAAGTAAACAGTAGGTTGAACGTTTTCAAATAAATGAAAAAATGAAAAAAAGAAAAGAAATAATACTTCTATTTGGAAGTAACCATTAGAAAAACAGGAAAGGTTAAAATATTTTTAAAATATTAAGGGGGTATAAGCCTCACGATGCTAGGGGATAAATATACAAGGATAATTAGAAGTAAGTACCTACGTGGAACGGATCACTTACAAGTAAATAAACTGGACTTAATTATAGTGCTTATATATATAAATATATATATATTTACTCAAAGAGTTTCAGCTCATTGGGATTCGTCTTATATAGTTCCATAAATATTTTCTGTGTTTTCGCCAATCCTATATTATACTAAGTTACATGTTGTTAGGTTTGTTGATTGTTTTCCGTAATCTAGTTGTGTTCTTATCGTACCTGTTTTTCTTTGATGTGTATAATGCCAATCTTTCCTTTGTGTGCAATTGTTTTAGTCTTATTCTCCAGATTCCTTTTTTCAAATTCACATGGATTTATTTGTATTCCGATAGTTTTTATCTTTTATAAATCAGTTAGTTCTTCCGCAATTAAAATGCATTCACACACATATTTAGCTTTTCATTAGCCGTGGAAATTTACAAATAATCATAAAATTAAATTACAGCATGTAAAAACATAAAAAATAGAATCTGTCTCATAGAAATAGTAATAATTCAGATAGAAATAGGCATGGAAATGGGGAAAATGTAACTGTAAAATAAGGCTGATTTGCCCTTTACAAAATAATTGTTGAACAAAAGGCATAATTTATATATATACACCATAAACATCTGAATAACAAAAAACATTATATAGCAGAAACCGTGTTAAATTTACGCATAAGATATGATATTCACAAACACACTATTAATTACAAAACCCAGATTTAGTACATCATTATCGAACACTTTCAGGATATCTAAGATGGCGGACTGTCAACCGGAGTTAAATAGAACATCTTAAGTTCAGCTGGTACATGCTGATATTTAGACGGTACCTGTAGTTCATCTTTAAGCAAGAAATTATACATCTTAATGTTTAAAAATGTAAAACATATTTAATCAAGAAGTGAAATAGCCTCAATTGTAGACATAGAATATGTAAAGAATTAGAAAAATTACGAAATTTGAAGAATTAAAAAAATAAAATTAATCGATGATTTTAATTATATGAATAATAAGTACATGTAAATATAAGTACATCTTCTAAAATGCTAATAATATACATCTTAAATCTCATATATTAGTTCATAAAGTAGATACAACATTAAACATGGCGATAATTAACAAAGGAATACTGTAATGATGAAGTTGTGTTTCTAAGCTTATCTAAACAAAATCGTCGTTTGTTCCTTATACCCACGTACAAATGAAAAGCGCAAAACAAAGGTGGAAAGCCATATGCAGACATAACAAAAACACCCGAACCAACTATTAACAAATAAATATATACCAAGTATGCGAAAACAACCTATAGGGAATAAAAACTCAAGAATTATCGCATTCAATCAATATGAGTAACCTTTTTGGTAAAGATAAAAACAATTATCAAAAGCCCAACCACAAGAAAAATACAGCATTCTCCAGGAAAGAAGAAGGTATTGAACAAACAGCCCCAGAAGAGCGGCAATCCAAAAAGGAAACGATACTGAGACTGTTGTAGAAGAACATTTTTAGAGGGTAGTTATGTTACCTACCATTACGAACTACATCAACTCTTTCGCGTCACTATAAATACCGGGCGCCCACATCTCTCGGTGTTGGGTCCTGCCCATCTTGTTCAGTCTCTCCTTAACTTCGGTTGATTGAAGACGTCGGGATGGGGTAATACCAATCGAGAATTCGTTCTCGACAATCAGTCCGGCAGGAACTGGACCATTTCGGTGGCCTTTTATCTTTCGGGCTGAGGTATACTGTCCTGGATTGTCCTAGAAGGTGCACCCATTGAGGCCTTGCCTCCCCTCTTTTGGGTTGAGTAAGTTCATTGCTTACTGCCTGAGGTGCCCTGACCGGGGAACGCCAACGGAGCTACCCAGGCTACTTTTGCTAAGCCAAAGTGCCCCATTCTTTAGGGGATCTGGCTTGACTCTTCCCCCACTTTCCAACCTTTGTGTCACATATTGCTGCGGTGAGAAGCAATTAAATACCTGGAACTACTCTAGCTCGTTCAGTCTCTCATTAACTTCGGTTTATTGAGGACTTTGGGATCGGCTAATACTAGTCGACGGTTCATTTGCGACAACTAGTCCGGCAGGAACTGTGCCATTTCGGTGGCCTTTTATCTGTCAGACTGAAGTATTGGTCTTGGGGTGTCCTAGAAGGTGTACGCTGCTGAGCTTTGCCTTCCTTCCTTGGGGTTGAGTAAGTTCATTGCTTATTGGCTGAGGCGCCCTGACCGTGGAATGCTGACGGGGCTGCCCAGGCTATTTTTATAGGCCAGTTCTCCTTCTTTAAGAGCGCTGGCTTGACTCTACTCCACCTTCCGACCTTGTGTAACATATTACTGCTGTGTGAAGAAATTAGAATTCACCCCAGTCTAATACGGACAATCAGACAGACGTTCAACCACTCCCTTTATATGCTGTATTCATATTTTCTTTAACATACTTTTTTCACTTCATCCCGAGTTCGTGTCTTTCCCCCAAACCCCTTATAGTCCAGTCAAAATATGGCTGAACCTCAAACAAATTGCTAACAAAGGTTTTTAACTTGCATATTGAGGATGAATTACTTCTCTTTCAGATAAAAATAAGTTTACCAAAATTAGCCTTGCGGAAAAGGGTCAACGGGCGCCATTTTTAAAATCCAACTTTACAATATTAAAATTTCAAGACATAAAATTCCTGACATTTCCTAACAAGTATGTCCATTATTCCTGAAAATTACTGACAAAAATGAACGTTTTTCCACACAGGGCCCACCCCAAGCCAGCTTGACATTTCCCTGGTATTTTAAATTGTAATTATAGGTAGCTAAATGCTTAATAACAAACTAACACCAGAAAATGACTAGTTTCTGCCATAGTTTTCATGTTTTTTATAGCTTATACAAATATGAATATAAAAGGCACAAGAACATACTAAGTAGCCTTTTTCAAGGCAACAATTGTCACATTAATTCCTGACATTTCATAACAAATAGTTACAAAATAAGTACAATTTACAATAAAGGAATGGTCAGTTCTCGAATGTCAAAGCAAGGCTCTTGCATAACCACCACAGAACAAGTTCATAAACGAACCAAACAACATTTCTTGTGAAGAATTAGTCAACGGTATTTTCATTATCCTCAAGATCTAGCTGTGATGAGTTGCTGAAGTCGAGGCCTTTGCAATTACCACACAAGTTTGAACAGTCAATGCTATATTTCCTACAGCTGCATCTTGATGTAGTACACCCTGAAGTACAGTGACACCTAATTATAGCCAACAAATTTACAGGACCAGCTTGCAAGTCTGTCTTGATTGGTTGTAATTTACCATCTGAAAGTTTCCATCCCCACTCGTCAGGTTTTAGCGTGTTTCTACATTTCCATTTCTGAATTTGGAAGTAAACTCGAAGGCTGTGGAATTTCGTAGCTGCTCTTGTTAGTGGCAATGATTTGGCCTCCACATACTTTGAGCTTATTGCAACTTTTTCTTTAATGCGCCTCAGTTGGAAATGATTGATGTTTTCCCCATCATTATTACAATTGTACAAGCACACTAAAGCCTTCTCCCCAGCTCCAATAACCTTTTCAGTACTGCTATCCTAACTAAGCACTTCTGCCAGTTTGAGGAAGTGTCTATCGTTCATCACCTAGCGAAGAGATGCTGCCTTCCCAATTCCATAAACACTGGATGTAGAATCACAACCCAGTAGTGCATGGATGAAAAGAATGTTGGAAAAGACGACATCTCCCAAATATGTCCTTATCTCTTTGATGTTCCAGACCTTCCCACTTTTTACACTATCCTTTGGTTGTGGCGTGAAGAAGATGGTGTAACAATAATCTCTATTGATATGATAACATAGAAGGATTAATATGTCAGTGTCATCTGCTATCAAAATGGTTTCTCCTGTCTGTTTCAGTTCTAGAGCAGTCTTCACAATCAATACGTTAGCGTCTCCAGATGCATGGACTACTTTACAACCTGCTTCCTCCAAACTCTTTCCCAGCAAGTTGATGAACAATTGTTTGTTTCCTTGATTAGCTAGGAAAACATTTTTTTAATTTGAACACCATTAAAGGAGTCAGTGACACATTAACACAAACAGAGCCCCCTGCTCGGCGTCGGTGAGTCGCGTCTTTAATGGATGGATCACTTTCATACCCATCAAAAACAATGCATGCGTTTACATATCTAGTTGTGACATATCTGCGGTATTGGGCACAGATCTCATCAAATGTGTGACCTATTTTTTATGGGGGTGTTGAAGTAGTGATCCACCATCTAAGAGATACTGTGGATCTGAAGACAGTGGACCTGATTGTACAGGGAAAGTCAGTTCCCATATTGTGTCTGCCAAAGCCGTTTTTTGCTTCTCGCTGTAGTCCGAAAGAATCAAAAAGTGCAGGTGAGTCATCACGAAGATCACACTGGAAATATTCCTGCTGCTGCTGAGTTGAGGGTTCATTGGTAGATAGCACACACTGTCTCTGAGCTATGGGTCAGTCTCAACTGCTTCATATCTTTGCTGAGCGAAACTTTTGACCCAAGTGTACTTGCCTGATACTTTCTTTTAAAAGTGTACTCGTGGATATTTTCTCGAACCATTGAATCTCTGATTGCCTCTCCTATGGAGTTTGCTCTGTCCGCATTCACCTTTTTGTCTCCAGTTACTCCACTTGAAATGCTGTGAATGGACGGATCTTCCGTGAAAGGGTCATATGTCTGGAGTAACGCAAGGAGCGTCTATGTATCGATCACATATCGCTCTTTTCTTGCTGAAGTAGCCTCCTGGTGATGGTCACTAGTGTCATACCGAATGGTTCTTTTATTGTTAACTTGATTTCAGCGCACGCTGGCAATGATAGCGTCACAAGCAATCGTTGAATTTCGTCCATTCCTCTGCCATAAGTAAGACCTCCAGACGACTTGATGCTTCTCATTAGAACCCGCTCAATAACCAGATCCTTCGACAAGCCAGTCCAGTAGGGATAACTCCGTCTAACCACATGGAATTCTTCAGAAAATTTCTGGTATATTTCAGGATGGCTTTTTAGCAGCACCTCTATTTTTTGCAAGTACAAGTAGGCCGACTTTGCATATACGATGTGTCCTGCTGCAGCGAATATTGGCAGCATTTTCTTTATAGCGTAAAGGTACAATTTCCAGTTCCCCGTGCGCTCTGCCTTGATAAACAATTGCAGGATCTTCACCATATCAAGGTATTGAATCTACAATTTTGCTGTTCGCTTGTCAACCATCGCATCCTTCACATATTCAATGTCTCAGTCCAATCAAGGAGACCATTTCAATAGTCCTTGAGTTTTCTTTCAGGTCTTCATTTTGAGGAAATGACTCTGTTGCATCAGTGTTGGGTTGATCATCATCAGTGACATGTGAAACTTGCAAAGCATAGGCTTTCGCTAACAATATAGCATTCAGAGCAGTATCAACTAAGAAGTGAGCAAGAATGGTTCTTGTAATTGCTTTGCCACTTAGCATGTGCTTCACTGTGTTTTCAGCATACACAAGTTCAAAAAATTATTGCAATCCAGGATCTTTCATCAAATGACCAATTGACCCCAGAAAGCTCATCTGTGTATGAAGCCCAGCAAGTTGCAAGACAAATGATTTCAGGGGACTGTAACTAGGTTGTGACTCGACTATCATCATTGCTTTGTACCAAAGGGGTTGATAAAATGTTATAATTGGTGTAATGTAGTTTTTTTTCCTGGCTAAAACACTAATGTAACATAACGTTCAGTACAGGAAGGTTGGGTTACCAGGGTCCATGTCGATCATTGGCAAAAGAACTGTGGCTGACTTCCCAGGATATGTTCCTTTGTGCACTGATGGCATAAGGCATGACCATGCGGGTCTGGACGGAAATTAGTGAAACCTCCCAAAAGATGACAACATTAGCAGTGGAATCGATAACTTTCCCCGGCTGGAGCTCTTTAAATGTCACTGGTAGTTTGTTGGTGTGCTGTGAATCTAGGTACTTGATGTTGATCATTCCAACCCTTATTATATCTTCTGAAAGAACCTGAATCTTTGGAACTGGTTTTGCTTTAACTTTCCTGTGCGTAAAAGATGCTATGATGCTCATACGGTGGAATGTGTTAAATCCATTAATACTCCTTACATCATGGTCCACATTATTAGCTACGAACTGCACAAATTCAGATTCAACAGGGGATAGAGTTTCAGCGACATGAACAAGAGCAGCATTTTTTCGAATTTCTGGACTTCCGAGTAAGAGAAACCATGCTTATTCAGAGTGTCAATTAAGAACCTCGATCCAAATTGGTCATGCATTTCCACTACTAAAGCAAACTCCAAAGGTGCAAGAGAACTCTGGGTCTCGCAGCCTGCATTATCGCTTGAATAACTGATGCAAGTTTCAAATCATTGTCTTTGTCTGCAAATATCTTCCTCCGACAGATTAACAATGTTTCGGAACATATTCAAGAATCGCATCCTGTTTAAGATCATTCCTAAACGGGTAATATTCTAAACTTGTCTGGATATCTTTAATGTCATTCTTTATAGGCTTGGCTGTCGTCTCTATGAGTTTAATGGCATCTGATTCTGAATTGTCTGTTGAGCGGCTCTGTGCATAGAATTCATGGAGAATACATTTTGCTGTACTTAAGAATGTAACAACATTATGTTTTCCATTAATTTCAGTCAAAATGATTTTGTATGTATGGTTCAAAGCCAGTGTCTTCGAGAATTTCCTCCATTTTTTAACAAGATCGACCATGGTGAGTTGCTTCTCGTCATTTTGCTGCAAATATTCAGCAACTTCTAGAAATGTCTGCTTTCTCTCTGAATCCTCTGGTCTATCAAGGTTTTTTTCTTAGAAGAATAAGCAGAAAAGAATGCCTTAGGAATGTTTTTATTGGAATCAAAGTTTACAAAACATGTTCTGTGATAACGTGCTTATTCTGAAACAAAGGCAGCTACATAACTTATTCTACCTTTAACAGTTGATGCCTATACATCATTTCTTCGGACTATCTCACAAACTGTTAACACTTAGTCCTCAAACTCAATAGTTTCTACATTGGAAAAATCAACACCTTTTTTCTTTCTATCAGATGTTGCTCCAGAACCACTTAAAGTCAAACACACACAAAGAGCGGCTTGCATGGGATAACATTTCATCATAGGTGGACCATATTTTACGGTCAATTTCTATGTATTTGCGGTTGATCAAACGCTGTCTGCATTTCTTGTAAAGACGTTGACCAATCTAGATCATGATCTTGTCCCCACGTTGTTCAGAAAATATGTTAATGGAATCGATGCCCTTCCGGCTACCGATGAATGTTTCTTCATTACTCGGCAGTTCATTGTTGCAAATAGCACACTTGTCACCATCCATAATTATCGGTACTTCACTTTGGCCAAATATGACAGAATATTAACCTCCTGCAGTAATACATGAAAAGAGACAAACATAAAGCATAAGAAGTTATAATCATATTAAACTTTATGAAAACTGTTGATTTTATCCAATTTCTCATTGCTACATTTGGTATTTTTGAAGATGAATTTACAGAAATCGAGTTGAGAGATGTGGGCTTAGAATCAGCGGCAATCTTTAAAGATGGCGCCCGTAGACCCTTTTCTGCAAGGCAAATTTTGTTAAACTTTTTGTATCTTAAAAAGTGTTTATTCATGCCCAATATCCAAGTTAAAAACCTTTGTTAGCAATTTGTTTGAGGTTCAGCTAAAAAAAATCAGCTAGATTGACTTGACTATTATAAGTCCACAATATTTAATGAGTGGGTATGAACAAGTTATTTCATTCTTCGAGTCGAATCAAATTAAGACTAATTTAAAGATTGTCACCCAATATTATATGCTGTTGGCATGATAGTTTTGATTAAATTAAGAGACGCCAAAATGTGAATATATATATATTTATATATATATATATATATATATATATATATATATATATATATACTTGCATTAAGTATTTGACACCTGTATTGATTATCATAAATAAGGATAAGTCATAAAACGGTGAAGAGGTATTTACATCGACGAACGAGTTTTTTTTAAATGAATGATATTAGCTTCTTAAAAAAACTGTTTCATGTGTCTGACTGTCTACGTATTTTGGTTATCAAACAATGAGATGCTGCTTAAAATGGCCTCGAAATTTTATAGCAGTTGCAGTTTACGTAACTTATGTAGATAATTAAATAAAATACCATTATAACATTGCTTTTTTACTATTATCCAACTGATGCGTAAGAAGCTACTGTGTTAGGAGTCAGATTTATAGAACTGCAATCTATATAAGAAATTTGGCAGCAAAATGTTTTCTATTATATTTAAATTTCTGCATATTTGTACTGTCTGGGAAACAGTGAGCAGAAAAATAAATCCAAAGCTAAGCGGCCTAATGAAAGTAACAATCTAAGTCGAAAAACTTACAGCATCTAGAGTCTTATACAGTTACGAGGTGGGATTTTGTAGCTAGTCGAGTGAGTCAGAGTATTTTCGTTGAGGAAGTACACGTCAAAGTACGTATAAAACTATCCCATGAATGTAACTGTTACGATGCGATATGAGCTGGAGCTTGGCAGATACTGCAGGGCCGTAGGTTAGAAATCCTATATAGTACCGTAAGTGTGAGAGGTTATTGATTCATTCACTAGACCAGATGTAGACTTACTAGTCCATGAACGTGATGGCTTTGTAGGATACTGGCAGGTGTAAGAAGTGTTCTTGCTTGGTAAAGACAAACTACGTCCTTGGAACTAGCTTTGGTAACATGTTCTTGAACTTATTCCATACTATGTTGCCTGAGGATGTATGATGTAAGATGTTTGAACGTTGGACTCTTGGGAAGGTACTTTCGGTCATGGCAATCCCTGGTCGGTTATCGTTATCATTGGTATTTAATTTACTTTAATTAATAAAATACTGAAAAACAAAGCAATATACGTCCGTTTTTATAATGAATTGATATGTGTGGTCCGATCAAAAAGAAACAATTCAGAGATTGAATTTTAATTATATTGATTTGATTATTTTTCAATAAATTTTACAACTATCTATTTAATCTATAAGATTCTTGTTTTATTTTTCTCTTTTAATTTTCGCTTGAATATTTTCTTGTTCAAAAACATATTTTTCACGTCTTAATATGTTAAAGAAGGAATAATATATTTGAAGCAACCGTTAAATGCGTATACTAACGATCAATTCTAAGTACTTTTGAAGTCTAAGATTGAATCCTTACTGACGGCTAAAATTACTAAGAATAATATAAACATTAATAAACACTTATATTCGGCCTTGGCTGACGAAACGAATACAATCAACAATCGTAGATTAAATACAGGACTCAGTTCGAAATTCCGTATAGGATCCCGGCTTCAATATAAGGATTCTCATTTCGAAAAGATGCATCAGCTTGAAAGCTGTGAAAATAAGAACCAATATGAGAATAGTAGTCCGAATAATTTAAATAAAATAATAATTTCTCAGCACGTGTGAATTAGATGTTCTTTTCTTACTGCGTCTCTATGCATACCTACCGCCATGTATATTGCCCCACCACGACCTGTTACCCCTCCCCCCTCTCTCTCTCTCTCTCTCTCGCTATCTCTCTCTCTCTCTCTCTCTCTCTCTCTCTCTCTCTCTCTCTCTGCATGTATGAATGTGACTGTCTGCGTATGGAGAGGCGGTGACTGCTGCTGGACACCGAGTCTACACTATTTATTTACGTACGTACGAAAACAGAATATAGGTAAACATATCAATGGTATCGGTTACGCGTATCATTCATCTATATGGTAAATTCTTCAAGCATAAACGAAAAACTATATATGTTTCTTAAGATGATACCATGTTATTTTTATCTTTCAACTAGTATTAAAGGCAATTGTTCTTTTGCTGGCAATGTTGTTAAAATACGTCAATGTGTAAGGAAAGATTATTCCAAACAATAAACCGTATTTATCTTTGCCAATAATTCGAATATTGATAGATGTTTTCTCTAGCAATGATCCCAGTAGTACTATGTGGTAACGTCATCCCCACATAGTGACCACAGTGTGCATTTTAGTCTTCCATTATCAGAGCTTGACGCTGATTTAAGATTAACACGGACACGCTGCATATGCACAACATCAATTTATTTAATCATCCAAACCAACATCACAAGTCGGGGTTGTTAATTGCGTCATAGACTTATTAAAAATTCTAATTATCTTTTACTTTTTAACTATTTCAATATACCCGCTCTCTTCTAATACGTTATCTTGCTCAACTGATCAGAGATTATGGTATCACATAGCCGCTTTATCACAGTCGAAAAAGAAAACATCGAAAAAATGCCATCCCCGGAAAAAAACATATGTGTTCTTCTTTTCTTTCGGCAGGTTCTAATATTAAAGAAAATAATAATAAATGCACAACACTATTATTTTCGTAAAAAAATAATGCTTTCCCTTTCTGTTCGGTTGGCATTAATCTTAAAAATTAACGTTCTGTTTAGGCAATATCTTGGAAAACCTGTCCATTTTTTCCGCCGTTGGACAAACATGTAGACACGTTGATCTCCCCGTGGCAACATTCTTCAGAAAAACACCTGCAAAACGTAATCTTCTGACTTTCATAATTCGACGAAAACAAAAATACACCTGTTCTTCTTCCAAAAGTTCATTACAATCTTAACAAATATCAATAAACAAGATGTTTCCACTTTTGTCGACAAAATGTTTAAAAACATACGTATCTTCTCAGTACTGAGACTAGGCTGTGGTGCGGTTCAGTTTAGTCGGTGTTATTAAATAGTAATACTCTGAACAGTTTACTTGTAGAATCAAATTTTAAACATATCACTTAAATTCTATTTTTTCGGTCTTTATTAAGATTTTTGAACTGTCATCTTAATCGCCCAAGTAGTTTTTAGTGAATTTCGTCTATTTTAGTCTCGATAATATCCAAATCACATATCGATATTTCTATATAGATGTGAAGCAAGAAGACTAAACAAGGATTTAGAGAGAAGAATTAGGGCATTCAAAATGAGGTGCTACCGTAATGTCCTGGATATATGTTACAAGCAGTACGCACAATGTTTTCACGGACCGCATAAGTAACGCCAACGGTCCACACCTTCAATTTCTGTCAATCGTTCATAAGGAAAAACTAGACTCGTTTGGTCACATCGCGAGATTGAGTAGACTTACTAATGTAATCTTCCAAGTCACATTTAACGGTACAAAGAAGAATGGTGTGACAGTAAAATCACAGAATGGACCAGGTTGTCATTTGAATCCTGCATGACAGCAGCTGGAAAGTGAAAGGAGTAGTGTATAGTATATTATTGTGTTCGTCAGCAGTCGCTACGGCCTAGCAGGACTGTGGATAGTAAATGAGTGATAAAAAATGTGTAATGCACACCAATACAAGATGCAAAATCATCGGGCATCTTCAGTTGATTCTATACCATAATTTAAAGTGACAATTCTTTCAAACACACATTGTTACTCTATATCTGGCGAAGTTATCAGGGCATAATTCATTATAGGTTCTTATATAATAAATAATTCCTAACACGTACTGTACTCGAGTGACATGCGTTCAGGAAAAACGTTTAGAAAAATAACTTGTACAGATCTTGACAAAATCCAAAATAATCAATCTTGTCAAACCTGGCAAAGACTTTTCGCATGCAAAAGGTTTCCGTCTGATCTCCTAGCTATGCTACTTGTTTAAGCCTTTTAAGCACCTAATCCTAAACAAATTGGCCTTAATTGCTTAACCAGCCATCATCCCCCAACAAGCAGGATTCTGGTCTGGAAAATCCACAACTAGTAAGCTCCTGAATCTGACTCAGCACATCGAAGATGGGTTTCAGAAAGGAATGGTAACGAGAGCCGTCTTCGTTGATCTGTCTGTCGCATATGATACTGTAAACCACCGCCTCCTCCTGAAAAAGGTCTTTGAGCTGACAAAAGACTTGACACTCACAGATCTAATCGGAGCCATCTTAAAAACAGGCGCTCTAATGTTACCCTAAACAAGAAACAAAGTAACTGGCGCCGATAAAAGAATGGCTTATCTCAAGATAGTGTGCTGACTCTATTACTGTAGAACATCTACACTACTGACCAACCAATGAACAAAAACACTGAGCGGTTCATCTATGCTGACAACCTTTGCGTTTGAGTCAGTAGAAACAAACCTCAACTCAGCCTTAGATTAGCTACTCTACTTGCATGCAAACTCTGCACAAACTTAAGTGTAGTGGTTTTATCTCCGGGACCGAAAAATCAACCGACCCCTAAACATCACGTTGTCTTGAATACAACTTGAGAATCGTACTAACTCTGTCTACTTTGCCATAACCCTGGACCGCACCCTCTCATTTAGAGAACATGTAAAAAAACACAAAAATGAACGTCAAAATAGGATTTACATTTAAGGAAGTAATTTATTAAAACGGCTGAATTGTTTAATAAGAAACAAAATACATTATGATAGATTTAATTTACAAAAATGCATTTTAATTTATCTGAATTAATTTGTAAATTATTGTATGTTAATATTTAATTGTTTCTAAATATGATTTTGGTATCAGGAAGTACTTAATTAAAATTGATGACATGTTTTATAATAAAACAAATTGATTATCGTTGATTTTATTCAATGAATAAACTTTTGTTTTTAAATAATATATTCTTATACACCTAAATGCAAGTAGATTTAATTTTTTCAGTAAAATATATTTTGTAAATAATTTTGTTTTCTAAATAAGCGTTTTAGTTCAAGAAGTAATTAATTAAAATTCCTCTCTTGTTTCATATAAAAACGAAATGCACTATAGTAGAATAAGTATTTTAATGAAATCACGTAAGAGTTTTGTTTGACTCGTTCGTGAAAGTCTGTAATGAAACTACCAAACTATTCGCTGTTAAATTTAGATAATAAAGTAATAACCTCTATTATTGCGTAATTGTATAGGTTTATGAGCTTAGTGCAGACGCACTTAAATGGCTGTTGCCTAAAAAGGCGTAGTGGTTGCAGATGGCGTAGTTATATTTCTCATTAATATTGCTACCGTGTAGCGCAAGATAGGCTAAGGACGAACGCACACACACAAGAGCAATAATTGTAAAACTGCAAATGCGGTAGTATGAATACAGAGAATGAGTTTTCTAAATAAGTCAATGCGTGTTTTATACTAAACCACGCCATCATTTGTTTGTTAAACCAATCGAGTATGGAAGAATATAATGACATAATAACAATTATAGATAAGTTTTTGAATAGTAAAGATAACAAAGTAATGGTTCGTTAAGGAATGAAAACCGCCCAATACCGCGGGAATACTTGATATTATTTTAATGAAATGAATAGATTGACAGTTAAATGAGTATGCATATTATGAGAGAACTAGAAAACCCCAACATGCCAAACACTCAAAAAACAGCTGACGTAGAATACAGCAATTCTCTCACCTTTGTCAGAAACATCGCTCATCAAATGTGAGGAGAACAGGAGAAAATAGGGCGAAAGCGAAGGTTACGATTCTGCTGAAAGTAAACCCGAGGTCTACTTTCTACACCATATAAATATATGTTAAAAGCAACTGTCGCTCACGTAAGTCTAAAGGATTTTTAAGTGGATTCATGTTTTATTATTTAAGATAACATAATAACATGAAAAACATTACATAAATAATTTTCAAACTTAGTGACGGTTTTTTCCCTTTGATAATTCACCAGAAAATTAAAATAAAGGTTATTCGGTATTAGTTTAAAACGATTGTTTTCATAAAAACATAATTTTTCATGTTTTCTGCCAATAAAACAATACATAAATACATTCATAGTAGCTACGTAGTGTGATATTAAAATACCTATTAGCGTATTTTTTCACAAAAGTATTTCTTCATACTAGCTATAAAGCAGTAAAAGCTAGGTGAATATGGATCTGACATCTCCAGGTACTCTATCAACACCGCTCAAGGAGCGGGTATAAACAACTACAGAATTAAGAAGATGCCCGAATTTACACAATACCATACATTTTGTTGAAACCTTATTGTTCTTCAACTTATACCATTAATTAGTATCCTACGTAATTATGTTGAACCGCATTTTGTAGAGAGGCGGTATCTTATCGTTATAACTAAACATTTATAATAAATTTTGGCGAAATGTGATGACAAATGATCCTTACACAAAAGATACAAGTCGTTAACTACTATTTACGTAATTGAATTACATAATACACTATAATACACTATAATCAATGGAAGTGGTATATTATCGAGTTAGGAAAGTAGTTATAATGAATTCTACTACTCATATGAAGTATTTAGACATTAGTGAGGAGTTATATAGGATTCAACATTGAGTTTATTTTAATACGCTACAATCTCTATCAATTTGGATAAACTGATAGATATACTGATGTTAAAATAAAAAATGTGATCAGTGCAAAGACGCAAAAATACTCCAAGCAAAGTAACGCAGATCTGAGTTTAATGAATACGGATTTAAAATGCCGTGTTCGATAGACTTCGGTAACAGATTGGCTAAATTAATAGTGATGCATGGTTAGTCTTGAATTAAGGGAATGCGAGAAATGTGTTACCTGCTTATATAGTAGTCGTGTGATCTATATCAGACGTGCTTTAATATGTAGTTACGCTTTTCGTTTCTAATTGACAGGTCAGCAACCAATCAGTAGTCGTTATTTACTAACACAAATATTTTAAATATTATTTGTCTTTGTTCTTTCAAGCTTATGTTTGTAATAGCATTCTTGTTGGTCAGTAACGCTGAGGTTCGAAATAAAACTTTCATCACTAAACGCGCATATTAAATTGACGCATCTTAAGAACCTAGATTATTTTTATATTGGAAACCTGACGCAAAAACAACTGAAAGTAATTAAAGCAAACATGCCTGTTATGTAAAAACAAATGCACCAACTACGCTTAGATTTTTCCGCTCTCTATTTCCAAGAGAATTTATCAGTAGAATTTGCGAATGTAAGTTTATGAAAATATTAGGTCCCTCTATGGACTCCTTTACCATAAAAGTGTCGTTAATTCCGGCAAAGAAAATGCGTTTCCAATGTAAAAAATAAGACATGGCAAAAAGGCAAGTCTCAAGAGAAATAGAAATCAGGGAATTGTTTTCGTCTGAAACGAAAAACAAATTAGCTGTTACTAATAGTTTGGGAATGTCATTCTTCCAACATACATAAAGTGATGCATACAACTTTTATTCATACTAGATAATCTGTGATCTGTTGGTCTGTATTCGTTTTACATCTATCAATTATTAGATTAAATGTGAATTCATCATTTTTATGCTTTTTTTCTTATATATCTTAACAACACAAAATACATGCTTAAAAATAGCTAATTTCTTGTGTTATGTTTGATAAAATTCCATTTTAATTGTTTTAATTAGCTTTCACTCGTCTATATCGTATTAATCTATGTATTTCTATCGCCCGCCTTTCTAACACTATGTTGATTTAAACACTCTATAATCATTCGGAATTTCTCTCTGAGCATTTAGATAAAGAATCACTCCCATCTAATCTGCATACGTGTGTCTCTACACACAGCAAATGCGTATTTAAATTGATTTAATTAAAATAACGTATCTCTACATGTATAGGAACATAGTAAGGAATAAAAAGCCTTCTCCAAAATAATAATGATAATGATGATAATAACAATTAAAAAAAAAACAAAAAAAACAAAAAAAAAACAAAAAAACAACAACAACAACAACAACAACAACAACAACAACAACAACAACAATAATAATAATAATAATAATAATAATAATAATAATAATAATAATAACAACAACAACAACATTCATAGGCTGGACCAAAGAAGAACTACCATTCATAGGCTGGACCAAAGAAGAACTCAGGCACCTTAACCAAAGGACTAGAAAACTAATGAGTATGCACAATGCATTGCACCCAAAAGACGATACGGACAGACTCTACATGAAAAGAAATGAAGGAGGTAGAGGACTGGTAAGTATAGAAGACTGTGTGGAAGACACCAAAAAAGAGCTGGAGAAATATATAACCAAGAACACGGAAAGACTGATCACCACAGCAAGAGACACCAGCCCAACAATCAACTCCGGAAGCACTGAACCCAGAAACAAAAAAACAAGAAAGGAAAAGTTGGAAGAAAAACAACTACATGGACGCTTTATAAGACTCACAAGCGATGAAGCCAATGAAAACAGCTGGGCATGGCTGAGAAAAGGACACCTGAACAGAGAAACGGAATCTCTGCTGACGGCCGCACAGAACAATGCGATTAGGACAAACTTTATTAAAGCAAAGATAGATAAAACCCAGGAAAACAGCAAATGCCGATTCTGTGGACAAAGAGACGAAATGATAAATCATATAATAAGTGAATTCAGCAAGCTAGCACAACGGGAATACAAGAACAGACATGACAGCGTGGGGATAGAAGTACACCGGGAAATGTGCAAACAACTGAATTTCGAATATGCAAAAAAACGATACAAACACAAACCAGAAACTGTACTAGAAAACGAAAAACACAAAATCATATGGGATATGAATGTACAAACACACAAACTCATAACAGCAAGGAGACCGGATATGATAATAATCAACAAGAAAGAAAAATCCTGCAAAATCGTGGACTTTGCCGTTCCAGCAGATCACGGAGTGAAGATCAAAGAGACGGAAAAAAGAAGCAAATATACTGAACTTGCCAGAGAATTGAAAGGAATATGGAACATGAAGAAAGTCAGTATAACACCAATAATCATAGGAGCACTAGGAACAGACCCCATAAACATGGAGAAAAGACTAGGAGAAATAGGAATCAAAGGGATAACTGAGACCATACAAATGACAGTAAGGGTCAAAACAGCTACAATCCTGAGAAATGTCCTCGAATGCGGAAACGAACCCACATAAGCAACGAATGGAGAACAAACACATGGAAGCACAAGACAACAGAACAGGGGAAAATACAACCGCACGAGAGAGGCGCAAGCATAGGCTGACGCCACGAAAATTATGGACAGAGGGTCAGGGAGGGAAAGCGCAGACCAGACCTCCACTGGAAGAGCGCGGACAGCTCTGGGACCTTGGGGAGGCTTGTTGCCACTCGAGCCCCAGAGGGGACCAATGGCCCTTATCAGCGGGAAACCGTTGGTAGGTGGCGGTTGCGAAAAGAGGTGGAGCATACTGGAAGTCTGAGGAGACTTGTTGTCACTCAGACTCCAGGGAATACCACAGGTTGTCGGCAGTGAGAGATCACTGACGATGACCAGTGTGATAAGTCCTAGTGAGTAAATAATAATAATAATAATAATAATAATAATAATAATAATAATAATAATAATAATAATAATAATAATAAACACTTTGTTTTGTTGGGCAAGAAGAATGTTGTAAAAGATGTCGCAGTTCATTATATTTAGAATGAAATCAACTTAGAATAACAAGCGGTAGTTGTCGTGACCTAACGGACAACGGTTAAATCTAGTATATTATTAAATATATAATCTATCTTCACCTGTTTTAGATAACCATGGTGGCTAAGTGGTTAGTGACACGGACTGAAAATAAGAGTGTGCCAAGTTCGAAACCACTTCGTTATACGAAAACATTTTCATCAAATCTACATTATATCTAAGCTCCTAGAAAAGAAAGTAAATAAAATATCCATTGTTTTAAAAGGATACAAAACTATTATATATAACTAAATAGTTTAACTAAATCAAAGGAGTTCTTTCCTTACATCTACATCTTCCTCTCTCTCTTGTCCCTTTCCTATCTATCTCTCCTGATTCTCTCTCTTTCAACTATTTACACCAGTCAGTGTTTTCCGCCACTTCTCTTGTAATTTTATTAACGTTATTTGCCATTCCTCTATCGATTTAAAACATTCATTTCCAGATCAACTGTGCACGATGACAAGATAATAATAAGATAACGAACAACATTCTCAGAATTTAAGTAATATATATATATATATATATATATATATATATATATATATATATATATATATACTGTGTATAAAGAGATTGGTTGAACGTCTGGCTAAACTGGCAGTATTTCACTGGGGTATTTCAAAGTATTTACTTTCTTCTCACGACAGGAAGATATGGCACAAGGTCGAAAGGAGGAGAGAGTCAGATAGCGCCCCTAAAGTAGGAGCATTTTGTTTTCTTTTAATTGTCTTAGCAGCCCCGTTGGCATTCCCCGGTTGTGGCGCTCCGGGTGGTAGGCAATAAACTTACTACACCACTAACAGGGGAGTCAAGGCCTGGAAGGATGGACCTCTTAAGACTACCCAGGACAAATATTTCAGCCCGACTGATAAAAGGCCACCGAAATTGCCGTCGGACTGGGGTTGATAAAACTCCGAGAGGCATGTGCTCACCATATTTATGATGAGACGGAAGAGTTCATGTAGTCTGTAAGTTTAAAACGAAAAAAGCGAAAAACAAATTGTATTTTTTAATTTTTTGTAGCTAATAAAGTTTATACCTACATCGATTTTACAACCAGTACCTTATCCCGCCGCCTCACAATGCAACTTTAGAAACTCTAGTTCAATTTACCAACATATATAAAAAAATAACTGCGCTCTTTCTGATTCAAGACAAATTCTAGTTAGTAACACTAAAATAATACATTCTGAAACCAATTTTTTTAAATAAAAAATTCTGGAAGCAATCTACATAAAAACACAATAACTTGCAATTAATAACATCACCTATGAAACTAGTGGCAACATTTTAAAATGCTTAATGTACTGCGATATTATTCTGAAGTTGCTGAATTTAAATCGTAAACGTATGTTGTGAAACAATTAGAAAAGGTTCTCTGTGCGTTTCTCCAGCGTTATTAAGTCTCTTTATTCTCTAGATTTTTGTTAATTTACTTCTGACAACTGAGGATGATCTGAGCAAAATTAAAAACGTTCGTTATATACATTTATAAAATTGTTATGTTAATATAAAAAGACAATAAGAAAAAAGGAAAAATAAAAAAGGTATAATTAAACAGACAAATACTGTTATTTTAATAATGTTTGCATAAATATATATATATATGATATATATATATATAAATATATTTATATATATATTATATATGTATATATATATTATATATATATTAATATATATATATAATATATATATATTGATATATACATATATATTATATATATATATATATATATATATATATATATATATATATATATATATATATATATATAATATGATTTTTTTATTTATACAAACATTATTAGTTACATATATCCATACATGTTTCGGTTGTACTCTTCACAGAGAGTTAACCTCTTCAGACCAAATAAAACAAGGAAGTGAGATAAATTTAGAAAACTTTCCCATAAGTAAATCTTTTTGGGGCATTGGATATGTTTATAATTTTCACCGGTCAATCTCAGTATCGGATTAGATTCTTTACTAGTTTCTATCTTCTGCGGAGTCTGCGGAGGCAACGAAAGTGGAAGGCGTTCAGTATGCGTTCCTGATGAGAGTAGCACAACTAACCGGTATACTTGCATCTTTGTGTTGGTAGTCAGCATACCATTTTCCCAAACTCGTTTGGTCAGGCGGGCCATTGCTGTTGCTGCCTTGCCGATCCTTGTGTTAAGCTCAGAGTCAAGGGAAAGGCTGCCTACGATTTTCGAGCCGAGGTAGGTTTACCAGGACTTTTTAACCGGTAACTGCTGTCTCCCCGTGTTGTGTTGCCGCAATGCGGCACTGGAGTGACCTCTCCAGGACGCGAGCCTGGACAAAAGATATGGAGGACCTGGGAATGCCCAGTCGTCAGGACCCCCCTCTCCAACCTTACTGGCGGGATACAACGGAAAGGCGAGCCGATACAGTTGACGTCAGCTTGGCTGCAGGAGTTGCCGGGAGGTCTTGCAGTGCAGGGACCAGCCGCCTTCGGGGCTCCACTCCGGATTTTCTGTCGGGGTTTACTCCCTTAGCCTCACCCGTGTACCGGTAATCCACAAGGCAGTGGAGGTTTGAAATCAGGGTTTACCGTCCCCTAGATGGGCTACCATCCCAGGTTAACGAGCCCCATCTGCCCGAAGCAACTGGTTTTAAGGCGCCAGAGACCCGCCTTCGCCCTTTTCTTTTATTAGTAAAAGCAGTTCCGCCACTTGCAGGCTAAGAGTTGGACTTTCGTTGTCAGAGACGCACGCCATATGGAGCATTTTACAGGTATTGAGAGCTTATCCCCAACACCACCCCAGGCTGTGACAGCTTCTGTAGAACCATATATACACATATATACACATATATACATACATATCCACATATACACACACACATATATATATAAACATACATACCCACATTTATACACATACATAGATAGACGCATGCATACATATAAATTCAAAAATGAACATCCACTCACACATATTCATATATACATACATACACACATACACACATGCATACGTAGATACATACAGCCCATGGATACATTTCCTTTTCCATTGATTAGTTCAGCATAATATATTATGCTGTGTTTGTTTGTTTTTGTGTTTGTTGAATGTCAATTTTTTGCTAGTTCTTGTATATCACTTTCAAACTGTTCTAGTTGCTAAATTGGAGAAGCCGGTTTGATACTTTTGAAACCCTAATTTTCCTTAGTGTCAGTATTTTCATTATTTTGCAGGAGGAAGTGCGCTTTCCATCTCATTCGTTTAATTTGTTCCTTTATTTTAATTATAACCTCAGAAGATAGTCCTTTTTGCGTGTTGCTTGTGTTTAGTAATCTACTTTGTAGAGTGCTCGACAGTAATAGAGCTTTATATGGTACAAGTATTGTATTAGTTTCTGTAGATGTAAATTCGTTGAAATATATATATATTATACACATTTAAAGTAGTCTAAATAAATACATTCATGTTCTAGTGCTAATGTGCACACACGTCAGTAGTCCCGACGAGTGTGCACGTAAGCAATGAAACATAGATTGATTTATGTAGACCACTTTAAATGTCTATATAAAATATATTTATAAAGCTCTACTTTGTAGGGAGCAATTTTTATATTGGTTTTAAGACGACATTTAAAATAATGTTGAACTTATTCAATATATATATATATATATATATATATATTTGTGTATGTTTGTGGGTATACTTATTTAAAAATAAATATATAATGATTATCAACATAAATATACGTGTTATCCTGGTGGAACTATCAATGTAGAATTAACTGTGCAAGTTGGTCGCACAATTTGAACACAGGAGCGAGATGTGTTCGTTTATAACTCAAAATCCGACCCATTATTAATGAGGAATAGTAATACGAAATGATGCGAAATAAACTTATTTATGTCAGTAAGCTGACATTTTAATAAGCAGCAATCATATACATTGCGCGAGCCGCAGCACAGATGAGATAGACACGGCCCAGATGTTTAGTGTACAATAACTTCTGCCAGCAAGTAATTAAATAAAATAAACGGGGTGATAAACGTGTCAACTACAGATGAAGACAAACTCTCGTGTAAAAATAGTAAAGAGTGACTTTAGTTCGAGAAAATACGTATCATTGGTTGTCTTTTATGTCACAGTGTCTTAGTGTTTATATGAGTCACGTGTTATTAGGAGTAATGCTGCTGCAGTTGATGATCATGATGATTTATCATAGCGGTGTTGGTATGTTGTCTGTTGTCTTGAGTTATTAAGGGCGTCGGCTGTACTACTGCTGTTACTGTCATCGCTGAGTAGGTGCTGGTGCTTCGGATAGACCCAATACACTGCTGATGCTACTGCTACAGACAGGAACAGAAGTTGTTGTTAGTGTTGTAGTCACGACGGTACTATACTCTAAAGTACCGACTGTAAAAATTCGCGTCTTTCTATGGTTGTTGTACTGATGATTCTGGTAGCGGTGTCACGATGTTAACTGATTGGTCGACGGAAAAATAATATGCCGGACGAAGGACAAAAGTATATCTATCTCGGTCATATTCGCCGAAGATGTCAATGGGTCGACGTACGGTTAGAATATTTGGAGTGTTAAGTGGTAAACGGAGTACGAAATATATGCGTAGGGTGTACACATATATCTGATACTTGGAATACAATATTTTACTGTTTTATTTCTTATGAAAATATTGCAAATTTAATTTGTCATTATGTTATTCTTCGAACCTAAATAAGTTTCCTTTTTATTTCTGACTGCTACTTTTTCGACATTGAGTGCTGTAATCGCATTTGAAACTTTGTAGACAAGATTAAGAGGAACATGACACGTCAGCTGATGGTAATGCTAAAATAGATATTCTCAGACTGTTTTGTCAGCTGCAGCAGATGACGGGAGAGGGGCTGAATATGTGAGCTCCTAAAAGCAGACGCTTCTAATAATCGTCGCTTTCAATGCAATGTCTCCACCGTAAGGACACTGTCTCTTCTCATCGTGCATTCAATAGACTTAACTCTTGTAGTCCGTTAGCTTTAAAGTATAGCAAACACTGATGGAGCATTAAATAACGAATAGAAGAAAAAAAGAAAAAGGATATGAAAATATATATTTTTCATTCTGATATTCACGTCACAAAGAAATAAAAAGCCAACGACTCGACACTGGGAACTATTCTGATATTTGACTTTATCTATTCTGTACTCATTCAGTGAGGAAGAAATACTTCTAAATAGAAGCATTTTTTTAATTTATTTCTGTCCCAATCCAGAGTGCGACTTTCGGCGGAGCTGAATTTGCTCACATTAAAAATTGTCTTACACTGCCCTCGTAGGGATGTAATAAAATAGGTATACTTAGATAAATTATATTTTTCTCATCCTCCAGACTGCGATTTTAGAAGGAACCTATCCACT
This sequence comes from Sepiola atlantica, assembly GCA_963556195.1. NCBI lineage: Eukaryota > Metazoa > Mollusca > Cephalopoda > Sepiida > Sepiolidae > Sepiola > Sepiola atlantica. Next base: position 91,179,723 of record OY744519.1, on the reverse strand, counting down.
TCTAAACTCTACTTTATTTTCTTGGCTCCAACTGAAGTTCTACTCCCACTTAGAGAATGACCACTTTGTTTATGGTTCTAAAACAAAACAAGAAGTGGTTTACTTTTAGAAAGTGTTGGGGATCTAATTAAACTTCCTCTTATATTTTTTTAGTTTATTTTCTTACTTTCGTTAGTGGAATTTTTCCACAGGGTAGTTCAAAGAGTAAATGTGGTATTGTCATTACTGCTGAAGCGAAAATGAGCAAAAAACGTTAAGGAAGAGTTCTTGAAATGCTTACGCTTCGGATTCCTTTCATTCTCCCTATTTCCCTGACAGTACAAACGTGCAAAAATGTAAATGTGATATGAACATATATGTTGCTGCCCACTTTCCCACCACAGTTGCCCACTATAAACCTGACCTTACTAGGGTAACCGTTTATGCTTATGTGACAATGTCCCTTGTTTTGTGTGAATACAAATAAAAATAACAACAAAAACGAATATAAAAGTCGTAACTTGCCGAGTCATACATCTTGCGTAGCGCTTACAAAAGTAATTGCCAAACCAACACCTTATAATTGTCACACAACCATGGTTCCCTTGCGAATATGACCATGTCATGTGTCTTCCATAATAGTTACTCAGTGACACATAAATAAATACACAAATACATGAACGTCTTTTGAAATACTTTTTATACAATCATGTTTTTTAACTTAATGCGTACGTAGCGAATAGCGTAAATGTTTTATAACGAAAATAAAATCGTCCCTTTAAAATGTTCACAATCTATCTATATACTATTAAAAAGTTGTGATGGTTTTAGAGTTTGTCTGGTCATTCCCAACTAAAAAAAAACATTTCATTGGTTGACAAAAAATGAATGGAAATACTTCATGTTATTACTGTCAAAACACTGAAAATTATGTTTACGTTTTTTACACTTGTCATTCCCGAGTTCGAATCTTACGTACGTCCTAAAGTTTTTTTTATAAATGGATACGTTTTTGTAAAACTTCAATGAAACTAAAATAACATAATAACATAAAAACATTGTATAAATATTTTAAAACTAAGTCACATTTTTGATAATCAGCAAACAATACACTAAAAAAAGTATTCCGCATTAGTTAAAAGCAAAATATTTTTGCTTATAAACATAATTTATAAAGCGTTAGAAGTTTGGTTAATATAGAAATTGCAATACGCAGAACAGTACAAACACCGCTCAAAGAAAGAGAATAAACGAGTATATTCTATATATAAATACGATAGCGTGTGTGTTCGTCTGTCACGCTTACATCAAAAGCTCTGTGCATGCGTGTCGCACCTAGATTTGGGAAAGCATTCTAGTCACCTAATTTTCGTATTATTTTCAAGTATTTCCCTTTGGCGCAACTGTTAGCGACGTAGGGTTTTTATGTAGGCCCTACTGGTTTATAGTTCGATACTAACTAACCTCTAAGATCTTTTCTACATCGAAGTTGGGTGGGAGGTAGGAAGGGAACGTCCTGGAAACTTTATCATATTTTATTCAAACATGTATAGGTTAGGAACAAGATAATTAGTATTAAAAATATAATTTCGTGTTATTTACACGGGTCTCTCTAGTTTTATTAATATTATTTATTCACTGGTATTTTTTGGCGGATTATTATTATTTATTATTCACTGGAAATAGCAAGTAGTTTTCTCTACACACATAATGACGAGAAGTCTCCTTAAATTTCCAGCACTCTTCTGTCTCTTCAAATAACGCGTGAAAATTATTTTTATTAATCGAAAGAGACCTTTACCATTGATTTCCCGCTGAAAAAAACGGTTGGCTTTCTCTTGAATTTGAGTGGTAATAAGTATCCCAAAGATAGCAGTACTCTCTGCGCTCTTCCAGTAGAGGTCGTGATGGTACTCTTTTTTCGCGGCTTTTCAATCTTCGTTGACTCTTTACGCCCATTTTGCGTGGGGCTTACAGACGCTGGTGCCACCATTTTTCTTTGAGAGGGGAGGAGATTATAGGATTCCTGATAGTTTCAGTCCCTCTGGTTCCGCGTAATGTTTATTCTATATTTCTGTTCAATTTCTATTTTGAACTTACTTGTGGTTCGTAAGCGTTATTGATTTTGTGCGTTTGTTTCCACAATCGAGAAAATTCAGTAATATTTCAGCTGTTTCCACCCTAACCGTGCGGTGTCCGCCCATTTGATTCCAATTTCTCATTGTCGTTTTCAACGGGTCCTTGCGCTCCAACAAGTATTAATATTCATTATTATTATAATTATCATTATTATTTTTACTCCCTAAAATAATTCACACGAGTCGTTATTAGTGATATCTCACAGTTAAAATCTGGCGGTGTTCCATGAAAACTGATTTAGAGTAAGTCCCCCCTAATATCCAGTACTTTCAACTACCATTGCTCTTCATTTTTTCTTCTCCCACTAGCAGTTTACCAGTAACATTTCGCTACAAACTGCTAGTGTTTCCTCTGGAATTCGAGTGCCAATAAGCCTCCTGAATGTGCCGGTAATCTCTGTACAATTCTAGTAGAAGTTGGACTGTTCCATCTTTCCTCGGTCTTTCAATTCTGTTGTTGTGGTCATTGCAAGAGTTTTCGGATAAGGTGTGTCAGTGTCAGATTATATCATAGTATTCTAAAATATTTACCCACGCAGTCTTAACTTTCGTGGGTTCGTTTTAATATGCTTAATCATTACTTTCAGTTGTGTTTGACACACGACCATTTTATTTCAGCATACCTATAATTAGTCAGTGTCACCGAGTTATGGAGGGTTGTTTCTGCCCTCTGAGATATTTCTAAATGTGTAAGCTGTTTTTATATATGCACTTATGTGTATGATGTCAATCCTTTCTTTTTTAGTGCAATTTTTTATTTCTTATTTCTTTTTTAAATTTTAGGTACTGTCATTCGTGCTACAACAAGTATTGGTAATACAGTAGTGTGCATTTTCTAGTTTTCATTTCTGTTCTCTAAGAAATGCCATCCATTCACTGCATATTTAAGCTTAACACTGTAATAAGCTGAGGCAACTAAATCTGATATGTCTTTTTGTGATTATCATCATGCCTGGTCTTCTCGTTTGGACGTGATTGTCAATTATATATATATATATATATATATATATATATATATATATATGCTTACACCACTACTACACTTTCCCTAGGGCTGACATTACATCCCTTTGACTCTTGTTTAATCTGAAAACATTTGAAAGAACATAGCATCCCTCATTCACAATCAGACACATCTTAGTCGACAACACCAAAATTATACATCACGGCCATAATGTAAAATTCTTGAAGCACTGTACATAAACACTTGAAACTCTACAATCAACAATTACTAGTCTAGTCACAATCTATTAATGTGCCTAGATTAGTAATGTATTTCAACAAATCCTAAGTTGATAAAAAAATTGAATCTTCTTAATCTTCGTATTTTTTTATTTTGTAATTTTTTATTAGACACGCGCTTTGCGGGTGATAAGGTTCCGCATACGGCATCTCATAACCCATGAGTACATTTAAAAAGCCGTACATAGCCGCACTGTTCAATGAACTCAGCAGATATGAATAAACCAGACTAATTACCCGACTGAAGACGATTCAATTAATGAATCGAAAGTACTCGCGATAAATGGAAATAAAATCTACGGATCCTACTTACGTGCTGTGGGTTCGTAAAGGGTCCATAAACAAAACACGAACTTGGAAGTTAGAGAAACAAGTGTATTGAAGAAATTATAATACAGCAGAGGACAAGATTAGTTGTACGTCTGTCTTAACTGCCAGTATAGACTGGTGACGTTCTTAAGTATTTACTTCCTTCCCACCGCAGGAAGATGTGTCACAAGGCCGAGAGGTCGGGAGAGTAAAGCCAGCGGCCCTAAAAAAGAAGCACTTTGCCATTTTAAAAGTTGCCTAAGCAGCCCGTCGGCATTACCCAGCATGGGCGCCTCAGGCAGTAAGGAATAAACTTAATTCACCCAAAGAGAGAGGTTTTGACGTCCTAGGATTACACAGGACCAATACCTCAACCCGGCAGATAAAATAGCATCAAACTGTCCAGTTCCTGTAAAACTGATGTGGATCCAAAACTGAGAAAGTTCTCACAGTATGTATTGTGAGTGGAAGAGTTGAATTAGTCCTTATACGTAAAGAAGCATGATGCCCCTCCAAAGCTGTACTTCATCAAGAGTAAGAGTATCGTTTTCTTTTTTGGATTGCCTCTATTCTGATGCTGCTTGGAGTAGCTGTATATTAAAAGTGTTGTATCAGGTAACCATAACATCTACCTCTGGAGTGCTATCGATTTCATCCGATTGTCGTTCCCTAATTTGATTTCGGTGTCTCTTATTAAAGAACTGTATGCCTCTATCAAAATAAGGTTTGATATCTTCCAGTTTTTGTAATTCTAGACTTCTGATTTTCGAGCACATATTTAAACTTTGAAAAAGTTTTTTCTTCAGCTTCAAGGTAAGTTACGTAATCTTTCGTATTATTTATCCCTTCTAAGACATCTTTCAGTTTCAACTTTAGCGATTCCAGCTCTAGAACCATGAGTTCACTGTTTTCAACCTTCAACTGGTTATCCAAATAATTTGACTTATTTCTTTCTGTTTCGTGTTAGCTATTTTCAGCGTGAATCCTTTGACTTTATGTGCTTTAATTTATGCCGACAATTTATTTGGAGTTCACTTAATACGATTGTATAATGGTTGAAACAAATTTATTCTTTCGTTTTTTTTTACTCGGACAGCATATTTTTTATTATCTGGCCAAAAGTGTTGGTTGGTAACCCAATAGGTTGAACCGCTGCATCAAGCCTGTATCAAATAAATTGTTATTTTTTTATATGAACGTTTTTACTTTTTTGGGTAGTTGTCTTTAAAGTAATGTTCATCCTCAAAATTATTTTTTTCACTAGTCACCGTTCTGACTATTTACTTAGTTCTTAGCATGGTCTGTTTATCCAGACTTCTCAATGTATGCATGTTCTATGCATGTCGATGCATCTGACCCAGAATCTAATTTTACATTGATATTCAGGATTTTTACCTTAACATATTTACTCATAATATTTCCTCCATGTTCGTTCGTTTTTGTGGATTTAACCCGAGATGTATTTTCTCTATTCGTTCTGCAATGTGAACTCTTGTGTCCGACTTTATTACAAGTTAGACAAGTTTCAAAACGGTATGGGCAATCCGTTACCCAATGAAGGGGCCAACAACGAGGTAGTAATTTATACTGTTTTTATTGTGCTAGCTTGTTTTTGTATGAACGTGAAAATAATTTCTGTTTGTTTGGGGTTATTTTTTTAATGGAGTTAAAATGTGATTTCTGACGTATTTTTCTTATGTGCGCAATGCCCGACTCTTCAATGTCTTTAGAATCCTGTTTAACGATTACAGATTTCTGGCAGTCTTCGATTAATTTCTGTAATGCTGAATTTTACTTATTTTCTAACTTGTTTCGAACTCTACATCTGATCTCTGCGTTTTTGTCTGATATGAGTACTTGCACGAGAATTAAAGAATTAAAGTTATCCGCGCTGACTTCAGCTAATTTAAAATTGTCACAGTATTTATTAACGCTTGACGCGAAAGTTGCCGCTTCAGAAAAAATCAAGTCACTAGTTTTGCGTGGTAAAATATAGTCCAAGAATTTGGTATGTTCGGTGGTGCCCAATTTTCGGAGCAGTAGACGAACTGTTTTATAGTCTGACAAATTTTCACAATCTATTTTGTATAGATCCTCATGCATTCTGAAACATGAAGCAAAGGTTTTATCCTCGTCTGGGGAATAAGTGAAATTGTCAATTGCACTCAAAACGGTGTTCTGCGGAAAATAATTTTCGTTTTCGTGACTTTGACTCCTATGCGATATATTTTGCATTAATGTTTCAAACTTCTGATCGGCTTCTCTATTTTGTTCCAGTAGTATTTCGTCGGGTTTTTGTTGTTGTTCACGTAGTTTTATTATCGGATTTTTGTTGTTGTTTAAGTAGAAATTTTTTAATCTTTCATCAGTTTTAGTTGTATTTTTTTAGTTTTTGTAGCCTTCGTCCGCTTGTTTTGTTCCACAGATCGTTTATCTGTTTTTGTAGCCTCTCGTCGGCTTCATCGTTTGTTCTTGTTGTTGTTGGATTTGGTATTTCAGAAGTTTCTTTAAAATCGTCCATGTTCAAAATGTGTCTTTATAAAATACGGCTCTTATTTATATATTACACTGCTAACGTAATCTGAGTTGTAAAAAGAGAAATAGAGTATAAAACCCTTGTTGTTCCTTCGACCAAAAATAAAATTACATTTTTAGTACACTTTTTACGTAACTGGGGCATTTACGGTCAGCACTTTAGTCAACAATAAAAAAAAGTTTCTATTTTTTTCTTTTCGGCGGCTAGACGTTTTCCTGTTTGGAGAGAAAGGGAAAAAATAATGTATCTTTTGTCAAAAAATAACAATAAAGAAAACACTGACCTTCTTTCTTTGAAAGAGAATAAGTTGGCTCCTACATCATAAAAAACAAAGGAATCCACTTTTGGTAAAAATCACATCCAACTTACGAGATTCTGTTTTTTCTTTTTGCTCCGCCGGAAAAGCCAGTTTTTTAAATTAGAACGTTGTCGGGTGAATTTGCCGTTGATTTCTCCATGTTTGCCCTTTTTTAGGGTTCTAAAAAAACTTAATATACTTCGTCGCCAGTTGTGTCGTCCATTTTAAGGTTCTCAAAAATATTTAACTGTACTTCGTCGCCAGTTGTTGTTCCGTCCGTTTCAAAGTTCTCGAGTATCCCTTACTCGTCGCCAATTGCTTTTGGTCTGTAAAGGAAAACATGAAGTCGGAGGTTAGAGAAACACGTGCGCTGAAAAAAGTATAATACAACAGATTTATTGTACGTCTTCTTGACTGTCAGTATATACTGGTGTAGTTCCAGGTATTTACTTCATTAGAAATAGGTGGTGAAACGCTAAAGGTTGAGAGAGTTAAGCCAGCGCCATCTACAGAAGGAGCACACTGGCCTCTAAAAAGTGCCTGGGCAGCCCCGTCGGTATTCCACAGTTGTGATGCCTCAGACAGTAAGCAATAAACTTACTCCACCCTTAAGAGGAAAGGCAAAGCCTAGGGGGGGAACCTCTTAGGACTACCCAGCACAAATGCCTCAGCCCGACAGATAAAAGAGCACCAAATTAGACCAATTCCTGTCGCACTGGGTTGTTTCAGGTATTTACTTCTTTCCCACTGCAAGAAGATGTGGCACAAGGCTGAAAAGTGTGGAGAGCAAATCAGCGCACCTGAAAAAACACTCTGGCCTCTAAAAAATTACCTGGACAGCCTCGTGTGCATTCCCCAGTCGGGGAGCCTTAGGCAGAAAGCAATAAATATACTTCATCCCAAGGATGGGATGAAGCCTGGGAGGGTGGACCTCTTGGGACTACCCAGGATTAATGCCCCAGCTTGACAGATGTAAGGGCACCGAAATGACACAGTCTGTCGGACTGTGGTGGATGTAACACTGAGAAGAGATCAAGTAGTCCGGATAGATAAAGTACCATAACAATACGACAATTTGACAAAAATACTAGATGGACTATCCGAAAAATCGAAAAAATCAAAAAAGCACTTATTAAGCAAGAGATTTCCGTTTTGTTGAATAATGTTTTTCTTGATATATATATATATATATATATATATATATATATATATATATATATATATATATATATAGTAGTAAGTTATGAAAATATATTTATGGCAATTAAGCTACACAGAGACTTCCGCGTTTCATCCCCGTAGGGAATTCGTCAGGTTAAATTGCATGAAGTTTGTATTGCTGGATGTATTTATATATATACACATGATGTTTATCCTATTTTAAAATTTACTTTAGGATAACAATACATGATAAATAAATAGATAAATAAATAGATCAATGAATAGATCAATAAATTACTAAACTAAACGAACAGAGATACAAGCACGCACGTTTTACAATAAGGTCACCTATTAATTTGACACAAAAAAAGAAACAGGGTTAAGTCATTCCTATACAAAACAGAATAACACAATATGAAGTAAAATCAACCGTGCTTCTGTTTGTGAGAAGCCCTGCTATTAGCTAATGGAAACATTTACCTGGTGGTGGGAATAACAAAGAATCTGATTGGTTAACTAGCCAGAATAAACACCACGTGTATATATAAAAACAGTAGGAAACACAAACTCTCTATATTTTAACTTGAGGATCTCCTACGGGGTTGAAACGAGAAAGTCTCTGTGTAGCGTTATTGCCATGAATATATTTTCATAACTTACTACCATTCTTTAAACTTCTGCTTTGGCTCCAACCCCGTCCAGGGAGTCATCCTACTCTTTTCAGCCCCACTATCTAACACTATACTCATGCTAGACGAACTCAAATAATGTAACCGGGAAACTTGTAAGAGCATTAGAAAGTATTTAATGAAATTGTCCTCGGTCAGGGCACCATAAAATGTGCAATCGTCCTTCACTGCAACGGATAACGTAGCTCTCACGCTCAGTAGCTTCCACTCAAACAATGACAGCTGATGACAGCGATTAACCTCCTACTTTTAGTCATTGCTCGCTGTGTTGCTCAACCTTCAAACAGGAGATAACATCATTTCAAATTGTGAAAAACAATATTTTATTAGTTAATTTAAGGATTTAGGATCAGAATGTTTCTCTTGTCGTATCCTTATTGGGTCCCACATATATACTAGTGTTTCGATTTTTCGCAATCCTCAGCTGGGCACGCTACTTTGTCACAGATTGAATCATAGTATCAGTTTACCAAAATGTCCGTTTGACAAATAGTCCCTTGGCTAAATCATCCGTTTATATTTATATATAGATGTGGCACAAAAATGTAGTTTTAACAAACTTTGTTATACGCTGGACATATTCTTGATAGAATTGTTCAATCAGGTCGGAAGGTTATAGATTTATTTGACCCGAAGCCAACAACTTATTTTCTGTCAGAATGTAAGGTCTATTATGATAGAAGTATCGGTAAATGCGGTCAATCATTTAATCTCCTATTTGTCAGCTGTCAACTTGTTCTTTCTATACTCCTTCTCCTTCATTTTCTTTGGATCAAAGTCCCAAATTTCCTGGCTTACCGATTTCACCAATTATTCAAATGTCAGGTAGGATAACCTACGGGTTCTCCATCATCCTCCAGGATTTCAACAATGAAACTTATATATTCACCATTTTGAGGAATTCTTTTTTGGTAAGGTGTCTCTCTGTGAAACGTGTTCAATCAATGAAAAGAGAACAAATACAAACTAGTAATGAATGTATTCGACGTTTCGCCTTTACACAGTAAGCATTTCAGTAAGTATCGGTTTTAGGAACCGAAAATATAAATGGCTACCGCGCCCAATAAAAGCAGACGATATATCATCATCATCATCATCATCATCATCATCATCATCATCATCATCATGTTAATTTCTTTTATCAGTTACCAAATATACTTCTGTGCGTTTATTTTGAAACATCTACATAAGACAATATTGTTTATGCGTTCAATCTGTACCCCAGGGACCTTTCCTTGGACCTCTGTTGTTCCTGATCTATATAAACGATCTCCCTGATGACACAGTGTCTGAGATTGGTTTATTTGCTGACGACACCACGCTTTACCTTCGCGATGTTGGAAAAACCGACACAATCATATGCGAGGCATTGGCTGAATCCTTAGAAAATGACCTCCAGGCTGTAGTGGATTGGGGTCACAAATGGTTGGTAACTTTTAATGCCGCTTACACAAATCTCCTTTCCTTCAATAACTACAAAGAACCTCTCAAACCACCGATTGTCATGGCTAATAACATCCTACCTGAGAGTTCATCATTCAAACTCCTCGGCCTAACCTTCACAGGTAACATGAATTGGAACAAATACATCGAAGACATTGCCAAGGCTGCCGCAAAGAAGGTTGACTCCCTTTACTGTGCTAGTAAACTCCTCTCACCTGACATTATCCTGCATCTCTACAAAGCCACCATCCGCCCATGCATCTTTCCTCGTGTTGCTGGCCTCTGGAACTCCCTTCCTGCCCCCTGTTTCCCCGACAGTACAGACATGCAGAACCTTTAAAACTAATGTAAACAGACATCTCGCTGCACAGATCCCAATCTAGGTTGACTGCCCCCTACCTTCTCCCCTCTTCTTTTTCTCAGTAGCCCCTTACGTCTACAGTGGCGTCCTGCCTTGTTTGGTGGTGAACTATGTTAAAAAAAATTTGTTTGAAAGACTAATGGAATACTTCACCGAAAATCAGGCTAAACAGTATAATCAGAAGAACATAATGGTGGAGAAGAGGACATGGAACACGAGTCAGGAACAGATCTTAAAATAAGATCAAGTAAAGATGGTTACTGAATATCATTATTAGGAAAACATGTGGAGAAGGTGACAATTTGGGACAAGTCATGAGACCGAGAAAAGTTTAAGCAGATTTCACCAGCTAGACCTGTGCGGTTAGAGTGAGATAGCCAGTCAGAATGGTGAGAATTGAAGTCACCAAAAACAAAGATGTAGCTTGGTGAATAAATTTGCAATGCCTCATCAATACTGCTGGATATAGCGTCAACAACAGAGCAATCATTGTCAGAATGGGAAGGGTACAAAAATAAGAAGTGTCGTGCAGCAAAGACAATCTCAGACACATTAAAGGACACCGATACGATTCAGGATTGGGGCACGTGCAATGGTGAGATCGTTGCAAACAAAAAGAGCAAGACCATGCAAATGCGTGGAAAAGTCTAAAGGGGCCAGTGGCAAATAACTATTCACATGTACATCGTTCCCATCAATATACGAATCTGGATTAGTCACACAAAAAGCAAAGGTTTGAAGAAAATTTTCTCCAAAGAGAAAGGACTAAACATCAGGAAAGTTTTACCTGATATTACTATTCTATAAAAATGGTAAGGTTGTTGTTGTTTGGATTTGTAGAAGGCATACTAATAAAATGTGTGAGTAAGGTAGAATCACTTCAAGTCAAACCAAGTCCGAATAAGACCCAACCACTAGCATTCAATCCCCTGGACTATGGACAGGCTAGCTAAAACAAAAGCCCTTAAAAGCTCAATAGGTAGGGATAGAGTTACCCCTAAACTGCTTACGTGGCTAACCAGAAATCGGTGTTTCTATCGTGAAACAATCCCGCTCGAATAAAGGCTAAAGAGGGGTTTCTCACCAGCCTATCATTTGTAGAGTCTTAGGGTCAAGAGTGACAAGGTTCCATGCAAGACAAGAGACGTAGGGACAGCTCCATGAAGTATTTACATGCCCAATTATATGTGAAACTAGAGTGACTCTTTTTTATGCTTCAATATTTTTAGTAAATCTAATAACATACTCGCATATATATATAACAATAATAAACACACAAAAGGGACCAATAATCACACTCCACCGCAGGCTAACACTAAATCCGATCGTCCGAAGTGTAATTCAACCCCAATATCCTATACGTGTGTATCACCTGGATGCTAAAACCCGCAAGATTTGAACTTGAACGCTAGATCTCAAAACACCAACTTTTCAAAGTGTTTTCACATAAAAATCACTTTACAAAATGATGTTCAATTACGGCTAAATTATGTTTTAAATTCATATTGTGTCTCTTTTCTTGTTTACTTTATTCTATTTATTTTTATCATTTCTTTGTTTATTTATTTCTCTATTTTTTGTATACATTATAATTTACTTTTATATATTCAACAATAATAAATATTTAAAAGGAACTTATCACAACATCCCAATGCAGATTGACAGAAAATCCAATCGTCAGGAATATGCGCTAATTATATCATCGAGCTAATGTAAAATATTTTGTTTAATATACCCTTAGATAGTATTGTTTTGTTCTTTAACAACGTTCTAAAATCGCACCTTGTTGACGTTTGAATTTCGATTCAAGAGTGGCGACTTTTAAAAAAATATTTTTTTACTAATTTCTATACGGCAAACTGTTAGGACATCTAACGATAACGGAATTTCATTACGGAAGCTTGGGACGTCGGAACATGATCGGTATGCAAATTACATATTACCAAAGCATTCTCGTGACTACAGTTTCCACAACACAGTGGGAACCTTCAGTCAGATTTTCGGTGAGCATATTTCATTATTCACTATGCGGTTCAATTACCTTAGCATAACACAATCTTCCTCGACCGATTTTTCAACGTATGCATGCCTTGTAAACAAAAAATGTGAACGTTTGAAAATCTCTTCCATCACAGACGCCCAGTTCAAATGTTTGATTTTTGTGTGTGGTTTAGGATCGGCGGAGGAGGCAGATATTCGCACATGTATTTTGTCAAAAATAGAACAAAAAACAGACATAACATTGCAACAAGTTGCCGTGGAATGCCAGCGTCTAGTGAATCTAAAACATGATTCAACTATTGTACAACAAGCATCAGCATCCATGGTAAACACAGTTTAAAAACAACGTCGGCCCACCTCAACGACTTCAAAATCTGTCCAGCCCCCAACAGCTTGTTGGAATTGTGGCAACTGGCATTTTGTGCGAAACTGCATCTTCAAGACACAGCGCTGTCGCAGCTGCAATCGACTCGGACATAAAGAGGGATTTTGCACCCCTCCAGGACGAAAACCAACCCATAATAGGCAAACCTCACACAACAGGCAACAACAGCAGCACAGAACAAAAACAAACGGTCTGAAAACAAAAATCCAAACGAAAATATGTTGCGGTACAATTGACTGGCCATCCTATTGAACTGCAAATCGATACAGCATAAGATATAACTATTATATTACAAAAACGATGGGAAACCATAGGCCAGCCTTCATTGACACCAACAAGTAAGGTAGCACAGAGTGCTTCTGGAGATTGTGTTCACATCACGGGTCAATTACCCGCTCCCATTAAAATGAAAGAAAAAACGGTGTCAGGTACCGTATACATAGCAAACTCATGCCATAATTTGCTGGGACTTGATTTTATCGAGTTACTAGGTCTTCTCGACATTCCACTCAACCAGATATGTGAGGTGGTCTCCAGATCGTCACCTCAGAGCAGCATTATTGACCAGACCAAAGACATCATGAAACAATTTTCTCTATAGTCTTTACAAACAAATTGGGACATTGCACTCAGACAGAGGCCACACTATTCCTTAAACCATTTTCTAAGCCTGTTTTCCGACCCAAACGCCCAGTGCCATACGCTGCATTGCCACTGGTGGACCAGGAACTAAAACAACTTGAGGAAATTAAGGTCGTCATACCAGTAACATATTCACGGTGGGCAGCACCCATCGTAGTTGTGTGCTGATTTTTCAACGGGACTTAACGCAGCACTAGACTCATTGCCAATCTCCGATGATCTCTTCACCGTACTTAATGGTGGCACTTGCTTTGCAAAGGCTTATTTGCAAGTCGAAGTGGCAGAAACCTCCAGGGAGCTGCTTACTTGTGGATTATTCCAATTTCCTCGTTTACCTTTTGGGGTAAAAACAGTCCCTGCCATATTTCAAACGATTATGCACACAATGCTCACTGGCATGGAAGGTACAGCTGCATACTTGGATGACATCATTGTTTTTGGTCAATCCAACAAGAGTTGATAAAACGGATCAGCAAGGTCCTAACCCGCATCCAAGATTTTGGTGTCCATTTCTGAGCGGAAAAGTGCCATTTTTGTTTACCTTTTCATTAAATACTTGGGATTTATGCTTGATTGTAAGGGTCGTCGTCCAGATCCTGATAACGTTAACGGTCTACGCGCATTTCTGGGACTGGTGTGCTACTACGGTAGTTTCTTGCCTTCACTCCATCAAATCAAATCACCGCTCAACAAACTGTTGATAAAAGACACAAAATTGTCCTGGCTCGAGGACTGTCAAAAATCATTTGACAAAATCAAAGCACTCATTCACTCGGACCTACTGCTCACATGTTTTGATCCAAATAAGAAAACTGTGGTATCAGCAGATGCATCACATCACGGCGTTGGAGACGTAATCTCGCATATATTCACAGATGAAACTGAGAAAGCTATCATGCATGCAGCCAGATCCCTGCCACCGCTGAACGCAATTACAGTCAAGTGGAAAAAGAAGCACTGGCACTTATTTTTTCTGTGACGAAATTCCATAAGATGTTGTTTGGGCGTCACTTTACACTTCTGACAGACCATAAGCCACTACTGTCAATATTTGGCTCAAAAAAGGGTATTCCGGTATATTCAGCTAGCCGATTACAACGGTGGGCAATCATTCTACTGGAGTACGATTTCGCTATACAGTACCGCCGGACAACAGAATTCGGCCAAGCTGATGCCTTGTCACGACTCATTAGTGCACAATCAGTTCCAGATGACGACACTGTCATCGTTGCCATCAACATCGAGGACGATTTTCAACGCACGCTCACAGATTGTATCCGGACAATTCCAGTGACAAGGAATGATATAAAGCGAGAATCCAACGATACAAAAAGTGTGCAGATTTCTTCAACATACATGGCCTCCTAACCTCACGGGAGACATCCAACAGTTCAAACGGCGCAGTGGCTCTGTTTCTGTCATTGATGGTTGTTTGATGTTTGCAGATCGTGTTGCTATTCCCACTAAACTCAGACAAGCAGTCCTTAAGCAACTACATTCGGGCCATCCAGGCATTAACCGAATGAAATCACTAGCCCGCAACGTGGTCTATTGACCTAACATAGACACAGACATTTCGCCTACTGTTAAACGTTGTATCCAGTCTATGAAAGCGCAGAAGAATCCACCTCAGATTGTTGATTTTCGCTGGACATACCCAGAGCGACCATGGTCCAGAATACACATAGACTTTGCTGGCCCTAACAATAGCCTTAGTTTTCTGGTGGTTGTGGATGCCCATTCCAAATGGCCAGAAGTGTTTCCAATGCAACAGACTGACACTCAGTCTACAATAACAGTACATAGGAGGCTATTTAGTCAACACGGCTTACCCGAGACTTTAGTCTGAGACAACGGATCACAATTTACGTCTGAGTCATTCCAACAATTCTGCAAATTGTGTTGCATAACACACGTTCGGTCGCCACCGTATCATCCTCAATCCAACGGCCAGGCGAAAGATTTGTTAAAACATTCAAAAGGGCACTACTAAAAGCAAGAGTGTTTGCTCGGAATTACAGACCTGGCCGGCCAAACTGGGTACCAGGCATCATCCGCAAAATAGATGGACAATTCCTGTATGATGTTCAAGTCGGGAGTCAATTCTGGGCACGGCACAAAACCAGTTGCGTCTCAGATACTCTGTAGACAACTTAGTAGACAACAGAACAACCATTCCGTTTGATTTGTTAATGGGCACATTTGAACTGCCATCTCTATCACCTCCCATGTAGACAAATACAAATTAGAATTATCAAAGATCTCACAGGAGTTGGCCAAAGCGCAGTCGCACTAGAGTAAAGCACCTCTAAGTTGACCCCAGGTGCGCTCTATACAGTTAAAGACTAAAACGGGGAGATGTTAGGACACCTAATGAAAACGAAATTACCTCCCTTGAACCATTTCGGGAGTTAAGAGTTATCGCCCTTGAAAACGGTCGTCTGCCCAGAGAGAAAGATAAACAAAGACCACGGCATCAGACGGTGAAAGTATCAATCGCGTCCAGCGGCCAATTAACTCATTAATTCATTCTGTGTTCAGTTTTAATAAATCTGTTAAACGTTTCTCTTGATAGTTCATCCATTTATTTACAAGCTATTATTTATAATTGACCTAAATTACGACGTTATGAAACAAACCTTCAAAACAAAATATATAACATATTCAGCATGATACACTAGCTTTGTATATGTTTATAGTCTGTCTAAAAATGACTTTACATTGTTACCGGCAAGAAGCAGACGGTATTCTTCAGAGAAAATGACTTACGCTTAACTTATACAATTGCAATGTAATGCAACCAAACTTAAGATCAGATTAAAATGCCATCAAACATGTTATACGCCGATACATATCTCTTATTGACAGCAAAAATAAAATAAGACTAATTATTTCATACAAGATATTTGAGACGCAAAATATGTAGTAACAACTCATTTCCAACCCCAAAACAATAGAAATAAGCAATGTTATCTATTAGTTTAAATGCCCTTTGATAGAATGCAACATCTATAACAATAACAACAACAATAATAATAATAATCATAATAATAATAATAATAATAATAAAAATAATAATAATAATGATTAATCATAGATCAAACTATCCTAAAGTAGGTAAAAAGCAAGGAAAAGAACATAAATTGACTACAAGAAAGCCTGCCGCAGAATCCCGCAAGAATGTATAATTGATTGCTTAAAATGTACAAGATATCTGACTATTAATATTATCAAGAAAATAATGTGAACATGAAGACTAGAACTACCAGATGTAGATCAACACCTGACTGAGATTAGAAGACAGAGGGGCATCTTCCAAGGAGGCTCTATCACAATTACTGTTTATTCTAGCCATGATACGACTGAACTACATCTTTGGGAAATGTGATGCTGGATACAACGTTTATAGAGGCAATCTAAAGAATAAACCACCTCATGTACATGGACAATCTGAAGCTATTCAAAACACAAATAGGAATTAGAAAAACCGATTAACACGACAAGTGTATTCAGGCAAGACATTCAAATGGAATTCTGAATGGAAAAGTATGCGAAGGGGAAAACTGGAGAAATTGGAGGGCATGATAATTGTCGAATCGTGCGGATATTATGGCACTTGGTTAACATGATACCTATAAATACTTGAGTGTTCGGGAAGCAGATACCATCAAATTTACATAAATAAAAGCGATAAGTGGAAGAGCATATTCGAGAAGAACAAGACTATAGAGTAAAAACCTAGTTTTAAAATAAACACTCAGGCAGTATAAAAAGTAAGATACTTTGGACCATTCATAGACTGAACTAAAGAAGAACTTAGGGAACTTGATCAGAAGACTAGGAGAGTAATGGCCATACATAATGCACTACAACCGAAAGATGACTGTGTTGAAGACACACAAAAACACTTGGACAATACATAAGTAAAAACTCAGAAAGACTAATCAGCACATTAAGAGACACACAAATAAAAGAAAAGAAATGTATGAAGGCAAACAGCTACATAGACGATTTATGAAGATGAAAATATAGAAAACATCACAAACACATCTAGACATGACTGAGAAAATCATACCTGGATAGAGAAACGGAATCGGTACTGACAGGTGTACAGAACAATGCGATTTGAACTAACTACATTAAAGCTAAAATAGATAAAACACAAAAAACAGTAAATGTAGACTCTGGGGACAAAGAGACAAAACGGTAATTTACATAATAAGTGAATGCAACAAGCTAGTCCCAAGAGAATACAAGAACAGACACGACTACGTTAGGAAAGTAGTACAATACTAACTATGCAAACCTCGATTTTGAACATGCAGACAAATGATACAGTCACGAACCGGGGAGAGTAATGGAAAACAAAAACCACAAACACATCTGGGACATAGAAGGTCAAACAAATAAACTTATTTAGACAAGGAGACCGGGTGTCATAATAATTAACAGGAAGGAAATAAACTGTCAAATTGTAGATTTAGTCCGTCCCAGTAGATCACAGGGCAAAGTTCATAGACGGAAAAACGAAGCAAATACACGGGCTTAGAAAAAAGCTAGAGGAAATTGGAATCAAGGTGAATACAACGGACGATGAAAGCAGCTGAAATCTTAAGGAAAATTATCGATGCGAAAGCCATCTCATATCAACTACAAACAATAACAAGTCCCATGGAAACTGCAACAGAAGTAAAACAAAACATGGAAGGAACACCACAGGAACCAAAGAGAACTGAAACTGCAAGAAACCTTATAAACTGTCCTCCTTCCCCAAAATGGCATCAGTGTAGACTAATACTACACAAAATATCTGTGAACGGTCAAGAAAAATGGAAAGACCAAGAAAGGAGAGCACTAACCAGACCTCCACTAGAAGAGGGAAATAGTACTAGGGCATTTGGGGAGGCTTATTTCCACCTTAATTTTAGTGAAGATCGTTACCAGCAATAAATCAAGAGTAAGCGGTTGTTGCGATAACGCAATGTCATTTGCAAAGGATATCAAAAAGAGTGGAGAGTACTGAAAATCTGGGTAGGCCTATGATCACCCAGACTCCAGGAAACATGAACGGTTATCAGTGAGTAATCGATGATTACCTGTCTCCTAGTAAGTACAAATGATAACATTTAAAAAGAAACTAGCAACATACAATAAATAATATAGCGTATATAACGAGCAATCATTTTTAAATGTTTAACATAAATACAATTTATTATGTGGTGATAATCCTTGCGTCCTAGAATTTAAAGTCTGCACCTTTTTCTAGAACTACGCCGGGTAGTGGTGTTCAGGATTAACGATTTCACATGAAGCGCTCTCGGTTGTTTGTTTTTCTCTTCTTTCTCTAACATTTTGTTCATTTGTTTTTGTCACCAGAAAATGATTTGACGAATGATCAAATGTACTCGTGATACTTTTGGAACATTCATTATTTTTTTTATTAATTTTGACATAAAGAATATTAGAAAAACTGAACAAAATATATTATCATGAAGTGGAATTATGTTACTTGTTAAACTATTTGCTTAAACAAAAGAATGCTGCCTAGATACACACACAATATATATATATAATCAAGTGTTATATAGACAATATATATGTCAAGTCTTATATAGACAATATATATTTTTCAATGTATATTCCTTAATAGAAGATCCTAAATAGTTCAAACAACAAGCTCGATGAAAATTGGGTAACAAATGTCAAAGCATATATAGCGATTATCTAAAATTCAATGACCAAATAATTTAGTCTTTATCATTTATGTTTTGAAAAAAATATATCGTCAATTTTGTCTTTGCAAAAAGTAAAAGCCATGAGTAAAGACTGAATTTTTTAGTAATTGGAATTTAAATGATCGCTATTTCTTTCTCTCCCTCTCCCTCTCTCCTCTCTCTCTCTCTCTCTCTATATATATATATACACACACACACATATATATATATATATATATATATATATATATATATATATGGGGGTGTTATTTTATAAAAAATAATTTCTTTATATAATTCAGATCAATTCTTATGGAAATCAAATTCCAAAGCAAAGTCTACTACTTTTATCTATATATGATTTCAGATTTTAGATAGATATAGAAAATCCATTCTGTTAATTGTGATTTAAAACTTGAGTTTTTATATATTTATTAATTTGTATGTATATATATATATATATATATATATATATATATATGTGTGTGTGTGTGTGTGTTTATGTGTATGTGTGTATGTATATAAGTATATATTTATGTTCGTATATAGGTTAACTATACACGCATATATATATGTGAGTATGTGGTTACTTATTTGGATATAGTTTTATATATATATATATATATATATATATATATATATATATATATATATATATATATATATATATATATATAGTAAGCCTTCTTCCACATAGTTTAATAGTTCATAGAGTTGTAGAGTAAGTAGAATTAAAAAAAGATTATGCCTTCTAAATAATTACTATTAAATTTAACTGGAAATATTTTAATTCAATTTATTTTTGTTTTATTCCGGTTTTGTTTACAATTTCAATTTATAGTTATTTATTTTCATTTTTGTTTCTGTTTTATTGATTTATCTTATTTATTTAATAATTTTATTTATTTAATTTATGTTTTGTTATTTATTTCAATATTTATTTCTTTATAAAATAATAATATTAAATTCTGTAGTTTTCGATTCTCTCGACCTGTCTAATAAGATTAACCTGGATTGTTTCTCCTGTATCATTATACGTTAAATTATTGAATTATATGCCCTGATGTGTGTAACTCTTCCGATTTGAAAATACCGAATGGAAGAAATTATCGTTTGTTGAATGCCAAATGAAAAAGTGTATTTATCATATAGTTTCTTAGTTATCTTGAGTCTTGTATTTACTTTTAAAAGACTACATAATGAGCCGTTTTTTCTTAACATTCTAATCTGCGTAATTTTAATTATTCTTTAAAGGTGTCAGTTTTACATTTCAGTATTCTTTTTGTGTGTTTATGGTGTTGTTTTCGTGGACATTTGAAGACATTTAGCGTGAAGTTAAACATTTTGATTTGAAAACAAACGATGATAGCAATGTTTTGCTTACATCTTGCCTTAATAAAATTACGTTTTGAATTCTCTTAAAAACACGTGTTAGCTTTTCTTGTCTCCGAAACTGTATGAGCCTGTAAAGTTACTGGAAGAAAGACACGAGTCTAGAGCAAACAAGTATATTGAAATAAAAACATAATATAACAGAGAATATAAGTGGTTGTACGTCGGTCTTGACTGCGAGCATCGGCTGGTGTTGTTTCAGCACTGTGGAGCAGGTTCTCCTAGTATGTATGGTGGTTTTAAGAGTATAAGTAGTGTTTTATAGTAAGGTACCATAATACCCCTTTCCAAGCATTCCATCCTCAAAGGTAACAGTATCGTTTCCCTTTTGGATAGCCGCTATTCTGAGGTAGCTTGGAGTAGCTGTATGTCGAAAGTCTCATATCTGGTAGCCATAACTTCCTCCTGGGGAGTACTGTCAGTGCCTTATTGTTCCCTAATTTCATTTAAGTGTCTTTTATGAGAGAACTTAGGGCCTCTATCAAATTCAGATTTGATATCCTCCAGGTTTTATGTTCTAGACTTCTGATTTTGGAGCAGATCATTAAACTTAAAAAAAAAATTTTTTTTGCTTTGACATTTCACTTCAAGACAAGTCATCTTATCTTTCATAGTCTTTAGCTCAAATAAGACATCTTAAAATTGGCACTTTATCGATTCCAGCTCTGGAACCATGAGTTTATTCTATTTTACCTTTTAACTTGTTATTCATAGAACTTGACTTATTTCTGTTAGTTCAGTATTAGCTATTTGCAGCGTTAATTGTGTGTCGGTGTGTGCTTTTATTTCTGCCTACAATTCATTTTAAGTCCATTTCATACGATTGTTAATGAGTGTAACCAATTCCTGCTTTCGTTTCTCGGTCGTCTAATTTTGTATTTTCTGGTAAAGGATTTCGGTTGGTAAACCCCATTGGTTTGACAGCTGCAATAAGTCTGTACCAAATAAATTGTTGGCATTTTTTTTATATGAACAGTATTACTTGTTTAGTAGTTCTGTTTAAACCAATGTCGATGATAATTTCACCCTCAAATTTAATTTTGTTCACTAGTCACTGTTCTGGCTATTTGGTTGGTTTTTAGCATGGTCAGTTTTCCCAACTTTCTTCCTGTATGCACGTTCATAATCGACACGTCTGATCCAGAATCCAATTAGAATTTTACATTTTTATGCAGAATTCTTACCCGTACATATTTCCTCATAATTCTGCCGTCCTGTTCTTTCGTTTTTGTGGATTTAACGCGTGTTTTATTTTCATGCAATGTGAACTCTTGTGTCCGATTTTATAACAAGTTAGACATAATTAAAAACTGCATAGACAATCTATTAAAAGTGGAATGATTTACAACCGAAACAGAGGCTCAACGGTAATTTATCCTGTTTTTTATTTGGCTGTCTTGTTTCTTTTTGTTTTGAATTGTTTTTTTAAAGAGAGTTGAAATGTGATTTCTTACGTACATTTTTATGTTCGCAATGCCTGACTCTTCAATGTCTTTCAAATCTTATTTACCCCTTATAAACTTCTAGCAGTATTTAGCTAATTTCTGTAATGTTCAATTTGATTCATTTTCTATGTCTTATTTCTGCGTCTTTTCCTGATAGAAGTTCTTTCACGAAAATTAAACATTCAAAGTTATCTGCGCTAAGTTCAGCTAATTTGAAACCTCACACTATTTATTAACGATTGAAGCGAAAGTTGCGTAATCTTCACCATCTTTTTTTTACTAAATTCAAACACTTCCCCTATGTGAAAGAGAAGTTTTGGGCTGAGATTAACAAATTCAGAAAAAATCAAGTCGCTCCTTTTTCAGGGTAAAATATAGTCCACAAATTTAATATGTTCGCTGTTCCTAATATTCGAAGCAGTAGGCGAACTTCTTTTGAGTCTGCCCAATTTCTACAATCAATTTTGTATAGATCCTCATAACTTCGGAAATATTAAGCAAAGGTTTTAGCCTCGTCTGAGAAAAAAAATAAAATTGTCAATTATACTCCAAACGGCATTCTGCGAAAAAGCATGATTGTTTTCGTTACTTTTATGCGATATTGTTTGCATTGATACTCTAATCTTTTTATCAGTGTCTCTTATTTTGCGCCAGAAATCTGACTTCAGTTTTGTGTAGCCTTTCGTCGGCGTTTTTTCGTTCCAGTAGTTTTTCGTCGGCTTCTTTTTTGTTCTTTCGAAATCTTTCTTCAGCTTCTTGTTGTAGTTGTATTTGAAATTTCACGACAACTCAAATCGTCCATGTTTACAATGTTCCTCATTGGAAGTAATTACTTTTATATTACGCTGTTAAACAACCTTAGTTGTAACAAGAGAAAGAGAGTATAAAACTCATTTCTTTCGACAAAAGAAAAATCACTTTTTCTTTTTTTAGCACGCTTTTCCCGTAACCGTATAATTTTTTGTCGGCACTTTATTTAACAGAAAAAAATAAGGTTTTAATTTTTCATTCAGCGGCAGGACTCTTCTCTTCTGGAGAGAAAAAATATCATGCATTCCCTTTTTGTGAAAAATGAAAACAGTGTCGGAATGGCAATGAAAAAATCACAAAAAATAAGCTGCTCTTTTACATTATTTTTTGTTTTCTGGGCAGTAAGTTAAGTCAGTTTTTAGAACGAAGACGTTGTCGGGTTGATTTTCTGTGGATTTCTCCACGTCTATTCTTTTAAATGTTCTCAAAAAGAATCCTTAATATACTTCGTCGCTAATTGAGGCGTAGATTTTAAGGTTTTACAGGAATCCCTCACTGTAACCTCGTCGCCAGCTGTTGTGGCAATGTAAGTTACACAATCCCACGTCGCCAGCTGTTGCGAGGTCTATTTTAAGGTTCTTAAGAAAAGCGGTACTTTACCTCGTCGCCAGTTGTTGTGACACTGTAAATAGACCAAAAGGAAAGACACGAACTCGAAGCTTACAGAAAACAAGTATATTGAATAAAATCATAATACAACAGAGAACAAAAGTGGTTGTACGTCAGTATTGACTGCTAGCATAGGTTGGTAGTGGTTAAGCACTGAGGGGCAGGTTCTCCCAGTATGTATGGTGAGTGGAAGGGTCAATAAGTCCGTGATAGGTAAGGTAGCATAACATAAACTGATATAAAATCATATATGTTAAAACTTAGATTCGTCGATTAAATATATATACAAATAACCTATGATCGCTGGAATCATTCTTGTGTTGTCTGCTTTCTTTTTTCCGTTAACTTTTTGCGCGATACAGCATTTTCATAAATTACTTTATTTTGGTTTCTGAAGCGTGTAGTTACGTTTAGTTGTATTGTACATAACGAAACAATTGTGAGACCATCATCAATTCCGCAATTGCAAAAATGAATGATATGAGTAAAGACTGAATTTTAGTTATTGGAACTTTGAATAATAATAATTATATATATATATATATATATATATATATATATATATATATATATATATATATATTTAGGCAAACATTATTAAATAACACGGAGTAGTTTTGTTTGATGCGACTTTTTTTTATTTTTTCAATTTTCCGAATTGCCCATCTAATGTTTCGGTCAAATTGATATAAATATGATCCATGGCTTTCTTGTTCCATTCTTTTTTCTTTTTTGCAAGTACTTTCGATTTGAATCGTCAAATCATCTTCAGGCGGTATTAGTTTTAGTGTCTTTACTGTTGTGCTCATTTTTGAATTATAACGGAAAGTAGTTTATATTTGAAAACGCGTCTGTAAAGTTGAAATGTACATGAGAGCGTGATGGCGTTCTACACATACGAAAGATTTAATGTTTGACTGTTTAAACCGTTAAGAAATGATGACGTTAAATAAGGTGCATACAATTCAAACGCATAACTACCTAATGGTTAAGAATTTGGTAATGTTAATTATTATGCTAGACACTTTAAAATGTTGCGACTAGTTTCATAATTGACATTATATATATATATATATATATATATATATATATATATATATATATATATATATATATATATATATACATTTATTGTAATCAGTAATATGTCTTCTAATTTACAAGTAGCTCATGGGAAACTTTACGGAACAACAGCATCTTTGGAGAACATAACAACTGTAAAAGCTGACAATTAAATATTTTAAAGCAAGAAAATAAACGAATCATTGAGATGGTGGCGATAAAACCTGAGGAATTCCGATATTGCATAACTGATTCCTAAAATCATAAAAAACTTAGCATGAACGAGAATATGGCTTTTAATGAGTTGCTTTCTTAGAGCTTGAAGGGATTACTCAGTGAACAGGACGGCCTATTATTTAATTAATTTAATCGAAGTTCTTTTTAAATTTAGTTTGTGAATGTGTGTTATTTTAAAATAGCAATTATCCTGATTATATAAAAAGAAAGGATCAACATTAAGTATTTTTTTGTTAAACTTTAATTTGTTGATTCAATTAATTCTAAATTGCATATTAAACACACTATGCTATATTCAATGTGTATAAAAGCATCAATGTGTTTTGTTTTAAATATAGCACCTTCCAACAAAATGCCTATTTAATATAATCTTCAACGAAAATGTGTGAAAATGGAACTTGTTAAATATATGCAATGAGCCTGTTGGCATGTGTGAGTAGGTATTAGTATTATGTTGCATCAGTAAACCCGCTAAATATGTGTTCAGTATATTCGATGACAAGGACGAGTGTCATCGGTGTGTCATCTTAATTTAAGAGCTTGAACTTTTCAATTTGGTGAGTATAATGGTAAGTAAAAATTATTTTATGATTCTCACGTGTATTATGATTATTTAGATGCATATAGTGTAGTGTATTGTTATACATGTAAAATGTTATGCCGCTTATTGCACATTTGCAACATCATTTATTTTTGTTCAATAAATATTTTTTAAATAAAATCATTACTTTATAATGAAACGTTTTTCACTTGATAGCATTATTTTAAACCAATATAAAAATAAAGCATGTAAGGGTTAATTATGAGTTCAGCATGGCTATTACATTAACAATATGATGATAATGTATGCTGAGGTGTACTAGTATACAAAACTCCTGTAATAAGGTTGAGAGAATGAAGGTTTTGCTAAGGTCTAGAAATTCCAACGACATTGAGTTGACAGCACTTATGAAGGATACTAATTCTATTATGGTCATTATTCGGAACATGACAATGTACTAAAATACAATTACAATACTAACAAAAATGTATTAAATATTACCCCTCGCTCTAGTAATAAGAAAGCTACTACAACAACGAATGTACTAGCCAAAAGTGCAAGTATGTTTATGTGGCATGTCTTTATGTCCAACTACTCTTTAAATCTAAATTGATTCCAAAATTATTTTTTAAACTTAAATGTATTCTCTGGGATATACAATTTAAATGGGATCCTTTAGCCGAATAGATATCTAGATTAAATGACTTTTATTTATTTCGTCAATACTCTAGTAAAGTTCAATTCGCTAATCTGCGCATGTTCTGTGATATATTTTTCTAAAGCTTACATATGTGTCGTATATAGGATGCAAGATGGACATTTTCAAAAACTAATTCCAGAATCTAATATAGCTCACATTACACAAAAACTAATTCGAAGGTTTTACATATTTTACTGTCTTTAAATCATCAGTTTCAATTAAAAATGCTATTCTCGTGTTGTAATTACATAAATATACATGTATTATAATAATTATTTAGGTTACTGTTCTCATCTTAGATGTTATTCTCACAACGTCTCAGCCGATGTAACCTGACCTTCTTCAGGTGCGTATTGTCGAACTATCTTTATGTCGAACTCGGAAATCCGTACGAAATTTCAAACAGACCCCTTTATTCAATCTACGGGGTTAGCTTGCTCTCGTTCCGTCAACCATGACTTTGTAGAAGTCTTACGTAATTTGTAATTGTATTCGTAGCAATCGCTCGTACTGAGGATTGAACCTTCAACCCCCAGAAGATTGTCACTTAAAGCTGAACTGAAATAATACAAATTACGGTTGCAGGAGATTTACATACATCCCTTGTTTTTACACACATAAGAATAATGTTGATCTATTTTTTAAGGGCGGTTGTATGTATGTATGTATGTATGTATGTATGTATGTATGTATCTATGTATGTTCGGCTAAAACTTAAAATCGACAAAACCAGCACTCACAAAGTTGGTATTTTCTTGATCGGCGTTGCCCGGTTAAATAATATCTAAAATTCGAAAATATTATTCAATTTTTTACCGTAAACTAGCGCAGATTTCGTCAGGGGTTCCGTTTTGCAGACACTAACTAAAGATAAGTAACTCTGTTTTACACGGAGTTAATTCCCTTATGCCGACAAATTACTCGATGAATACATAAAAGTGTGTAAATATGTATGTGTCCAGAGAGGAGAATTGGTAAGAAGAAAAAGGGGCAAACAGATAAGGGGGATAGAAAGGGAGATACTAGGTTTAATAGAAATATGTTACACTTTTGCCCTGGGCACCGCTTGGTAGCCCTGCTCTGCTAGCAATGAATAAATCTACGATATAACTTTAATCTCATTTTCTGAATTTTCCATTTGAAATAAGCAAGTCAAAGTAACATCTTTGGTAGTCATACTCATTTTCAAATGCAACAGGTGAAGAGATTGTTTGGTTATTATATAAAAAAACTATATTTGAAAAAAAAATATGCAGAAATATATTTGTAACGAATTATCTTTTTCATATACCCAGCAAATTACAACATTAGGCCGTTGTCAAAAAAACACGTCTATGTGGTTGACGTTATGAGCCAGAAATTAAATCGAGTGGTAGAAATAGGCTGTACGTATATTATTGGCTCCATAAAAGAGTCCGTCGTTATCCAGTGTGTAAAACCTCGTTGCGAGAAGGAACAAGTACACGCTGAAACTAGAGTATTCATACAATTACCTACATGTTATCGACGTGCTTTGCCATTCATAATAGACGGGCGAAATAGTAGTCGATAAAATATGTTTTAGCACTTGGAAATTTACGATCATTTAGCGATAAAGATCAGTATTGAAAACGGTGTTGTCGGAGAAATGTACACTACCGGATAAACATCCAGTGGAACATAAGTTGTTAAATTCAATAGGATGTTGTCGGTAAAAAGTATACCACTTTACGAACTTCCAGTGACGATTATGTTATTTCCGTGAACAAACTACCCTTGAACAGAGTTAGTGATCAATTGAGTTCACCAGCGATGGTAATATTTAGGAAGTATGACCACTATAACCTCAGTACAGGCGATACTAAGAATATAATTAAGTATTACTTAAAAAACTTCTAACCGGTCATGGCTGACAGAACAAGAACAATCTAAACAAAGTGTTTATTTTCAAAATTTCGTACAGATACCAGAGCTCGATATAAAGATTCTCTGAGTCTGACAAGACGCACGTGGAGAAATTCGGAGGTTACATCGGTATAAGCTTTGTGAGAATAACATCGAACGGAAGTCGGAATAATCTAAATAATACAAATTATCAATCATCATCTCAAAAATTCCCAAACATAATACCATAACCGAAATAGGAATGGCAATTATCTGGATACATCAATTAAAATAATAATAATACTAATACTACTCTTACTACTACTACTACTATTAATAATAATAATAATAATAATAATAATAATAATAATAATAATAATAATAATAATAATAATAATAATAATAATAATAAATAAGTGGATGATCTTTATGTAATACAATAATTTATGCTATCAAATATCATAAAATAACTGATAAAACACAAGATTTGGTCACACAGGTTTCTTTGACAGAGAAATAGAAAAACTGAAAAAAACGTATCCTTTGTAATGGAATAAAACAAATGGTCACTTTTGATAGAAAGCATGCTCGCCATTCTAACGTTGTTTCGTGGTATACTTTTCCCCGGTGACAATGTATTCAATGCAGCAACGTGTTCGCCATTAGCACTTTGTTACGTAGTATACTTTTCTCAGATAACAGCGTTTTCAATACTGATCGCTATCGCTCAATCATCTTAGATCTTCAAGTACCAAAACGTCTCTAGTTGATTTCTGCTAACCCTGTCTTTTACGATTGACAAAGCACACCAGTCACACGAAATCGATACTCTCGTTCCAGCGTGTTTTTGTTCTTTCTCACACCAGGCTCTACCCACAAGGCAATTACGGGCTCTGTTATGGCTACGATAAGGTAAACTAAGACCTATTCCTTTCTAACACAGGATAAAGGTTCTAGCTTATCATGTCCACCACATTTTGATTCTCACCTTGTTTTGCTATAAAATAGATACATATCTGGATTGTGCAATGCATGGCTACTAAAGCTTTTCTACAAGCTTTAATCGGATTCTGTAACCTATATGAACAGCGAAATGCGAGGTCCTTCAACGACACGTTGTGTAAATACATAACAAGCAATAATTTGTATTGCAATGAGTTCTAAGAAACCTTTTGGTAACACAGTATTCATCATATCATTATAGCTTTCTTCTCCGTGTAGATGGGTATTCTCTGGAAAAGTATCATTAAAACCAGAGTCTTTTTATATCTTTGGACGGAGTTATATCTGAGGATTTATCGCCCCTGGTTTTAATTTCAGACATTAAATAAGGCTTTAACCCCCAGACCATAAAGATATCAGAGTACATTTGATGGTGCAGTATTGTCATTAACATCCAGTGCATTTTATACCCGAACGTCAATGGATAAAATTTCGTGCAAATCGATTCCGGTGGACCCCTGGTTATCGATCCTACTTGAACGAATCTTTTATTAGATGTTCGTGATGAACGAAATAAAATGGTAAATAACTTTTTAGAATTCTGGAATGGTAAAAATGTTTGTAGGCCTGAGATAAAGATTTAAATGTCTATATGATATCGATTTTAACAATAAATTACATAAAGATATTAAATAAGAATCGGGAAAGAAAGTATTAATTAAAAATTTCACAAACGCCAGACCGTTCTTAGAACAGATAACTCTTCTGTGGAAATGGTGGAAATGCACGTTTACATACTATTCCTAGCAGCTATATCTTTTATGAGAACCGTAACTTTCAACATCTATTTCCAGTGGAAATTTAATTGATGTATTCTTTAATTAACAGAGAGCCCCATTGTGGGAAGTCTTACTGAGTCACGAAACTATATACAAAAAAAAGTGAAAATGCAAAAAATGCTCATAGAGGATTATTAATTAAATAGGCATTTTTTATTATGAGTGTGACATTTACCCGTATGTACGTTTGGGCATTTACATATTGCCTATGTCGAACACTGTATGACTTTAAACCATTTAATTGTATCATGTTCTGGCACCGCGATGTTACTCTCTCGCTATCAGTGAGTGTTAGAAGCATGATGTGGTATTGAGGGTAATGCTGTCCTTATTCGGCCATCTCCAACAGAATGACAAATAAATGATCAGATAGATATAGAATGTCGGGTCAGATCAGACTTGACATCTATGCTCTAATATCCAATTGGCGAGGCTGTATATACAAAACCTTGATAGAGCTGACAGTCAGTTACGTTGGTTTAGTCATGTTTAAAGGAGCGACTCTTGTATAAAAAATGCAGAGTCTGGAAGAAAGTTGGGCTACCCTAGAAAATTTGGATGAAAACTCTCAAAAAGGATCTTAAACGGTGGAATTTGAGTGGACTCAATCCTCAACACCGTCAAGCTGAGAGACTAAGATTGCAGGCTTTAAAACCCGTGAGACCTCTGTGTAAGGGAAATAACACGATAAAATGAATGAGTGAATGAGTGAATGATGATGATGATGATGATGATTACAACATAAAGTAGTAACTTGACCACCTGATCTTCCTCATGATGATAGGTTTACATTGAACAACCATAATGATTAAACCAGTAAACACAATTGTATTCCTTTTAATAATGCATAGTTATAAAACACCAATGCTGGTCTATATTATAAAACCATGAAAATAAATAACAACAATATTGTGACAAGAAAATAAGCACACGTGACAATAGCATGACTATAATTATTTAATTGAGATAAATAGAATTATTGAAATATATGGAACATTACATTACTGTTAAGAATAAATTAAAATATTCTTTATTACTTCCTCATAAGCTAAAAACGTAGCTCATGCTACTAAAACGCAAATTTTAAATTAAATCTATAACTTTAGAAGGGTAGTCGTTATTTAGTTGTCTCCTTACGAAAGCGTAGTTAGACACAATATGGGTTTTTATTTTGGAAGAAATCTATGATCATTCTAGATAGGGTGAAAAATTAAAATCGCCTCAGTTTAGGTAGCTGTTTCTCTGAAGCCAGAACTTATAATATTGTTTCTGTTGATTGTACTATTGTGCTTTCGTTTAATGCTCAATTCAGTTTACTATATTATTTCAGACTAATATACTATCTTTCAATGCTTAATTCAGGATAGGCAGGGTAGTATCTGTTCTGTTGTCAATATACCATAATCCCAAGTATCACGTCCACCTTTTTGATGGTGGTGGGCTTATTCTTCTATTGTTTTGAGACCATCTTCCAATTCATTACCTCCTCATTTAGGGGTAGTGCAGTATCCGTTCTGGTGTCATAAGACCATCACAAACGCATTATCTCCTCGTTTGGAGGCAGTGTAGTATATGTTTCTTCGTCATAGTACCATCTTCCCAGGGATTACCTTTTCCTTTTGGGTCTAGTTTAGTATCCGTTCGCTGACTATAATACCGTACTTCTATGCATTACCTTCGCCTTTTGGCGGGAGAGGGTAGTAATATACCAGCAAAAATAAACTACTTCGTGTCGCATGTTTTCGCTCGTATATCTGATATTTTGTGTCTGAACAAATAAAACTTGACTTCCATTCTCGGTGATCACGCTTTAGTAGAACATTAGTTGCATCAAGCGCGTTCAAGTCAGCAGACAGTTTGACGTTTACCCCTTAATATGGAGTTTGACGTACATAAGAATAACTAGTGATCCAACTCCATGATAAGCGGCTAACCAAAATAAGTGACTTTGAAATATAAACACTCGTATTCTTACGACAATTACCTGCTAGACAAAAACTATATACGCAATCCATATCTTTTTAATGTGTGTCTTGTAAAATGAATGAATGAATATTATTCGTATTTCTAAATTCCGTTTTTTTTTTCGGAACATAGATGAGGTTTTCGTAAGATATCTCAATCGAGTGTGAGGACAGAGATAATGAGAATGCATTGCCAAGTACCTCGATTGGACTCACTGGCATTTAGGTTAAATTTATAAAAATACGGAGTATGGCGGTTTTTGTTCTTTTCTGTTTTGTTCTTTTGTAGTAGGAAAATACACTGATGCAAACGTTAAACACATTTATAATTTAATGATATCAGATAATAATATTTGTTTAAAGGGTAGAGAGGATCGTATGAATTTGAATAAAATCTTTTCAAAAAGAAGATCAAAACATTATTACATTAACATCGACGTATGTAAGCATAAATAATTTAATTTTTTTTGGAAATACTGCTATAAGCTCCCTTTAAGAGATTAAAGTTAAGCACTGTTCGGAGATATTAAAAACAGACTGTAACTTGGCTATAAAGCAAGGTACCAATTAGGTTCGTTGAACACTTAAGATTGTCTGATGTTTACAGCCCGCTGTTTTTAGACATACAAAAAACTTAATTTCTCCTGTATCACGTGATAATGTCCGATGGCCGTCTGTAATTATTGTTTCCTACGCTGATGAGAGCGTAAGCTCGAAACGTCGGCGTATGTTGTTATAAATAATTATATATATATATATAATCGTGTAAATTTGAATAAAATAATGTTAAATTAGAAATATAAAACTTAAACTAAACAATATTTTTATTACAATTTTTATTTTACATGCCTACCTTCATTTTCGAACAAAATCAGAGTGACGCGTATTATTCGTCTGGTGAGGTTCTAACTTACAAAGTTTGTCTCTTGGTACGAGGAGCTAATCGATGATCAACGGTGACAGCTAACAAAATTGTGATGCAATTTAATGCATGAATCAGATTTTTTTTTAATTTCCTTCCACTCTTTTCCCCTCTCTCTCTCACACACACACACTCTGTATGCGTGTCTATCTTGCTTTTTTAGATTCGAAAGTAGACCAGTTTAAGTCAATGAAAGTCAAGATAAACACATTACTTCAATTTCCCACCGGTGATAATCGAAGAAATTATCTGTCATTAATTAGGAGTCAGTGATTTTGGTAGCAGTACTAAGACTTGGGATTGTGGGAGCTCATCTGTTATATTTTTTATTCAAATAAAAACTGCTGATTGGAGTAAATATGAAATCCGATGAAATCGATTGAAAATAAGATTTTTTTTAATTTAAAACTCATGTTTCCTTTATATAAATGATGTTTTATATAAGTATGCAGTAAAAAGATGATGACAAAATTACGTGATAAAATATATTTTATACTAGACAGTATAGGCTCACTCTGGTCGCATATTTTTGCTAGTTGTTTTATTTAATTGCTCAGTAAAATGTGTTTGCTTTTTGTAAAAAAAAAGATCACCCCATTCTTTATTTTAATAAATAAAACACGAAATAATAAAAACATAGTTTTAAACAAAATTTACCCATTACGACGTAAAATGTAAAGCAAAAAATCCTAAACTCACTTCAGGTCGTAAAAATATGATAATATTTGAAGTTTTTCAAATCGAAAAAAGTGTACCTAAAATAAAATTAACAATTAAAAACATAAAATAAACTACAGTGAACACGATTCTAAGTTCAGTTAAGGAATTGTTCAGTAAAAAAATGTTTTCTTAGAAATAAAAACGTAATTTTTAGATCAATTTCTTTTTAAAACAATTTGATTCAATACATTTGTGCTTAAAAACATAATTACTAATATGATTAAAAAACGTTTCAATAAAAAATCAAAGTAAATATATTATTTTAAGCGACTCCTACGATAAATCTCAGAGTATGTGTTAGTTACATGTTATTAATCAAATAATGTGCCCCTGACTTGTGTCCATCTGTCTCTCTTTTCTCTCTCTCTTTCTCTCCCTCTCATTTTCTTGAAATATAAGTTTCTGTGTGTTCGGAATAGAACAATATATTTAATAATCAGAGGGCGGTAACTAAATGTAGGAGTGGACGCCGGCTGTTCCATCATATTCCATTACAATCTAATTAAATTACGTAACTCAATTATATAGATTAAAAAATTTATTTAATTAATTCTATTTATAATTTTTATTAAAATTATTATTAGTGAAGAAAATATTGAAAATACATATGGAAATCTGGAAAAAAACAATCATGAGTGTATATTTGCGAATATTAATTTATTAGAAGCTTTAAAAGAATTGAATATGTAAATTTGAAAGACGCGTGATGTTTGGAGAAATTTGGAATGGCTATAATAGATTTTCTGGTTCAGAGACAGATACATAATCTCTATTATAAATATATATATATATATGTATATATATATATATATATATAGTAAGTTATGAAAATATATAACTGGTAATTAAGGAATCGTCAAGCTAAGTGTATGAGATTCATATTACAGGGACGCCCCTGTGTAGTTTAATTGGCATAAATATATTTTCATAACTTTCTACCTAGCTTTACCTACTATTGAGCACTGTTGAAGGTAATACTGAAAATCTATACATAGTATATTATATCTCCTCATAATTTTACATGTGTATACATAAAATAAATAAATAAACATATATATATATATATATATATATATATATATGTACAGGTGTATATAAATTTGCATACTTTTAAGAATTAACCTATTGTTTAACCCATTTCTTAAGATCGCTCCACAATTCAGCTAACAAAATAGTATGAACTACTTTATTTGTTATTAATCTAATCCAATTTTATCTCTTTCTTATCTGCTTTTTTCTGCGATATATCTCAATTCACATCGGTTTAAGATCTGGATAATCCTGCAATAATCTTCAGAATAACAAGCTTTAGCGTTTTATAGAATTCAATTCTTACATGGTGCGTCTAAGTATCTCTATAAGAATATCTGTCCGTCGTTCTGTCTATCGTGTTTGAATTAAAAATATTTACTATATGGGCCTATCTTATTCTATATGCGTTCAAGCGTCTCTATAAGACATCTCCGTCGATCGGTCTGTCACGCTTAAAAAAGGAATAGCATCTGTAGATCCGTCCATATATATGGGCCTCTCCTCAGATCGGTCTGTTACGCTTAAGTTTAAAATAGCTTTAACTAAGCACATTGAATGAGCAGTCAACTCCAATATATAAGAGTTCATACAGAAACAGAGCTGAAAGGGAGAAAATAACAAAATATCAAGGTCTAATGTATGATATGAAAAGAAACTAGAACCTCAAAGAGATCGCCATCATTCCAGTTATCATAGGAGCCACTGGACTTATGAAAAAAAACTTTAAAAAGTATTTAGCAAGTATACCTGGTGAACCAAGTGCAAAAGAAATCGCAACAACTGCACTCAAGGGAACAGCCAGACTCCTGAAAAGAGCTCTCGGTTGGAGTCTGTAAATAGCGGATGATCGTATGGCATTTGGAAGAATGCCCCGTCCCCATCAAATGAATGAAAATAAAAATAAATGAAAAATTAAAATAACATCATATAATCTTACCGTATTTCTTAATTGGGAGAGTTTCCCAGCAGAGTGTTCAATTATTAATGCAAAAAGTAAAATTAACTAGATAATTAATAAGAGCATGATATTTATTGATATTAAATAAAGTGTTACAACAACATCCGGACCAAGATTTCAGATCCGAGAAAATCGGACCTTCATCAGCGGAGTCGTATAGCTTAATAAGTGAGAAATACCGCCAGGAATTTCAAAATATTGTCCGTTGGAAAGATGGAACACTTTCAGATTTAAAATTATCACGTGCGTGGAATATACGTAGTCAGTTATGGAAAGGTTTCAGATCAAAACAACGGCGACGCTGTACATAGAAAAAGCAAGAAATTAAATGGGAATAACGTTAACAGTTGGACAGATGGTAAACTAGCAGGTTTAAATTGTCACGTGCGTGGAATTACGTAGCCCGTTATTGAAAGGATTCAAATTTAACTAATAGAGACGCTATATATGTTATCGAAAGTAAATGGAGATAACGTTAAAAATAAAATTAATATTAAGTAAAAAATTATATTGAAATAATATGCTAATGTAATAATATATTACTAAAAATATTAAATAATAAATCATTAAAATTAAACTTATAATTAAATAAATTGTAATCACACCATTTATAAATTACTAAGGGTACTAATCATAAACAATTTTAAGGTACTAATTATAAAAGGGGGGGATAAAGAAAGATGGAAAAGAATGATGAAGAAAAATAAAGAAAAATGAAGAAAAATAAAGATTATTTAATGATTTATTATTTTTAGTAATATATTATTACATTAGCATATTATTTCAATATAATTTTTAACTTAATATTAATTTTATTTTTATTTTTAACGTTATCTCGATTTACTTTTGATTACATATATAGCGTCTCTATTAGTTAAAGTTGAATCCTTTCCATAACGGGCTACGTAATTCCACGCACGTGACAATTTAAACGTGCTAGGTTCCCATCTGTCCAACTTTTTTTTTTATTTATCATAGATATTTACAAGGCAAAAAAGTGGTTAGATCAAAATAGAAATAACAAGAAAATACATCATATTAAAGAAAAACAAAAAGCAGGACTGGAAAGAAACAATATCACCAGGTCCAGTTCTGCTACCACATGACACTGAGGAAATGTTCGTCAATGCTATAATTTTACATTTGGGTTAAGAAAAAACAACTATTAAGAAAAAAAAGAAGAAAAAAAACAAGAATGACAAATGTTTGGGGAAAAAGATGTGTACGACATAAATGCATGTCAAGAGGGAAAATGAGAGAGAGAGAGAGAGAGAGAGAGAGGGGCTGGCCACTGCGACATGACGGTTGAGGAACTGTTAACGTTATTCCCATTTAATTTCTTGTTTTTTCTATGTACCACGTGGCTGTTGTTTTGATCTGAAACCTTTCCATAACTGACTACGTATATTCCACGCACGTGACAATTTTAAATCTGAAAGTGTTCTATCTTTCCAACGGACAATATTTTGAAATTCCTGGCGGTTGTTCTCACTCATTAAGCTATACGACTCCGCTGATAGAAGGTCCGATTTTCTCGGATCTGAAACCTTGGTCCGGATGTTGTTGTAACGCTTTATTTAATATTAATATATATATATATATATATATATATATATATATATATATATATATATATATATATATATATATTAGTCAGCTTATGCAAGTGCTAAGTCTGGTCTATTTTGGATTCAATTGGTATCTCTGGGAATTTAAATGTGCATTTTCTTTTTTTGTTTAAAATGACTCAACGATTCTTTAGACTATGTAAGTGTTTCTGCATTATAGGAATCAATATGTTAACACTTACAACAATCAAATACGTGTCAATAAGTGGTAAATCTTTTACAGAGTCTAAATACACTATTGAAGTTTACCTTTAATTCCATCCGGGGTTTCTATTGTTAATTATCATTTAAGTCTATAAAATAACTGAAATATATTTTAGAGTATAAAGAAATAAAATTCATGTAAAATAATAGATTGTCTTCGTTTCATAAAAGAAAAAGAACATTAAACAAAGAATATCTCAGTGAGGAATGTTTTTGAAAAAAGGTTTTAAAATTTCAATATTTATTGTTGTTAGCATTTTATAGATGTAAATCTAAATGAATAAACGCGAAATTAGTTTCTATCTATCCGAACTATATTTATATAAAAAAAACTTAGGCTTATTTAATTTAATGATAAAACAAAATATTTTAAAATATAATATATATATATATATAAATATATATATATATATATATATATAGATTTAGATTTTTCACTTATAAAATAGATCATTCAGTGAAGGACTTTCTTTTTTTATCGTTGTTCTTCCTTGCTTTTTAAGTTTGACTTTTATTTTTATTTTTATTTTTTTCCTCTTCTCTTCTTAAGTGACCTCAACTATTACAACGCCACATTGTGTTTTGTCGGCAGTTGAAACCAGTATTCCAGACATTTAATTTCCCTGATGATCTGCCAAGCAAGTAACTGCTTGGTAGTGAAACACGTGTAGGAAAAACATTTAATTTGAATAAATAGTATTTGTAAGAAAAAATATCTTTAATGGTGATCATTGGTGTCTTGAAAGGAATGATTTGGTAAGCCTTCATAAAATCACATATATATATATATATATATATATATATATATATATATATATTGATCGGAAAGCTTTTAAAACACATGTGTTAAATAATGAAGAACGTGCCGTAAGTTTAAAAGTGGATCGACAGTTATAAAAGCGGACTGTTCTTTTTCCTTAGCATATCAAATTCCTGTTTACGCTGTAAAAGTTATCAATCTATATTTCCAAAAAATATTGGTGAAGTTGTAACGTAGTTATTTTATTAAAACTTTCTCATCACGCAGACACTCATTCAGAGAATATCCATTGTCTTTATTGAGAGAGAGAGAGAGAGAGAGAGAGAGAGAGAGAGAGTGGGAGAGGAATGGCGGTGAGAGAGACGAATACTAATTGTTTCAATTTGCGTACAGAAAAGAGCTGGCATCAATGTTATCGCTACTTAATTCACATTGTCCATAAAACTCACTGTCTTTAGTTTAACAACGGCATTTTTGGTAATTTATGTCGATGTGAAATTGTCGTTAATAAATGTCTAGTTATTTTGCGTAGAGAAACTGTCAAATTAATTGCCCATTTATGAATCTTTTCAGATCTTATTTTTCTTCCTATTATCCAAAAATAAAATATTGTTAATTTCCTTAAAAATGTCTCATCGTTTCCATACAATCTTGCTTTGTATAATTATGAATTACATCTGCGGAAAAATATAATTCGCGAGATTTGAAAGGCGATATTAATTTAGTCGTAGAAATAATGCGCATGCAGCATATGTGGTTTGACAGACTAATGACAGCCACATGCATATGTGCGCTCTTAAAATGGCTCAGTGGCCGATTTTCGCAAATTATCTTGAACTTAAAAAAAAACAGTTCATAAAAGTCCTGATTAAGTAAATGCTTTGGAAATCGCAAACATGAACAATTTTTTGTGTATTATTTGTTCAATTTAGTGTTTTACAATCGAATTGAACCATCTGGTGTATTTAGAAATGTTGAAACGAAACATTAAGTATTTCTTAATTATATATATATATATATATATATATATATATATATAAGTTTTAGGCGAAACAAGCTTGTTTATGGATATGCATAATATTTTATATATATATATATATATATATATATATGTGTGTGTGTGTGTGTGTGTGTGTGTGTGTGTGTGTGTGTGTGTGTGTGTGTGTCGTATTAATGTACTATAGCAAAGTCAATTCATGGATGTATATTTAAGAAGTAACAAGACATCACTTAGAAATTATGTGTAGTCTTGAATCGTTATAATATGAGAGATGTGAGTCAGTCGTTCCGTAGGTATTTCTGTTTGTCTGATAATGACTGATACGGACCTCAAATTTGCTATGTAGATTTTGATAACGGATTCTATTTATTTGTTTCTCATGAAATACGCATTAGCATTGCGTTACGCATTATTTGGAAGTCTGTTTAAGTAGAAATTGAATTTCCGACAACAATAACAATGAGTCAGTGTGTGTATGAAATGTAATTTGAAGTAATACGTTTTTAGTGTTAACTGTTAACATCGTTCGGCGAGTAAATACGCATGATTGACGGGGTTGATTTACTTGTTTACCACAACAGCAATTTTTGCCACAAGGCTGGAAAGTGGAGAAAACATTTCCCCCCAAAATAGCATTGATTGCTTGCAGAGATAGACGATAACGGCTCCGTAAGCATTGCCTAGTGGAAACGCTTCAGTCATTACCAATAAACAAATTGTAATCCCGTAGAAAGGAGTAATGCCTGGGAATGTGTACTTCCTAGGAGTCACCCGAAAGATGACTTATTCGGCATAAGAAAGTGTTGCCCACCTGTTTTATTTGGGTTGGTTGGTGTTATATCTATCTAAGAATGGAAATCAGAGTATTCATTTTAATTTAGAAGTTATTCATTCATTGCTGTGAAGGTTTTTGTGAGGATAGATCTTGAACCAAAGTCTGGATAGATAGAGGAATTTGAAACGCCCTATACAGACTTTCACATCAAAAGAATGTATACGAGCTCAAGCAGTTAATTCAATAAAAGAATTTCGGAGAGAAAATCATCACCGTCCAAAGAAAAGTAAGCAGATGCTGAGCATTGTCACACAAATAAAACGAGAAAGAGAGGCGAACACTATCCATATCTGTTGGTTACCTCCTGATTTAGTGCAATCAGGAGGTAACCAACAGATTCATCAAATCACCTACTGATTTTTTTACCTCAGATTTTAATGAGACTTACAGCTCAGTAAATTAAACAGGTTCTCACTGTTTCAGAACATAAAGAAAGAAAAACAGAGAGGAAGATGGTTTCTGCTGATGGAAAAAAATACTCGCCGCTGGAACTTTGTTATGTGTTAGGGTCTCATCCGGTAGCAATGTATTCAATGCAACAACGTTTTGGTCTCTAGATTTCTGTCACGTAGTGAACTTTTCGCGAGCAACACCGTTTTAAATGCTTAACTTAGAGACAATCTTCTCGCCACTAGAACATCATTATGTGGTATACTTTTCTTAAACAATACCGTTTGTAATACTGATTTGGAAACAATGTGTTCATCACTGGAACATTTTTAATTTCGTATACTGTTCTGCAATAACACCGGTCTAAATACTGATCTCCATCGCTCAATGGTTTGAGTCTTTCGAGGTGTAAAATGCAACAAACACTCTTCTATTTGATTCGTCTTTTATGGATGACAAATCACACCAATCACATGTGGGCAATACGCATGAATACTCTTTGTCAGTTGCACTTGTTTTTTCTCACATCCATGTTCTGCAAAGACGAGTCCTTTTATGGCGGTGATAAGAAAAGTCGAGACTATCTCCACTACTCGATTTAGGTTATGGCTTATCACGTCCACCACTGAAAATGTTTTTAGTAGAAGTGCACATATTTTGAACTTGTAAACATTGAAGGTAATTTCGTACGCAATTAAACCGTTTCTTAACCCACAACTTCAGTGTTCTCATCTATAGCTTCTTCAACTATTTACTACTATACGTTAAATTGTTTCAACGTATGCTGGGCCCGGTCTTTTGTACTAATTTAATGTTCCAGGTTTGACTCATTAGCAACGCGATCTGTAACAATATTTCCAGCAACACCTTATGTGTCAGTTTGTGTTATTAACCACATAGCTACCGTCACCTCCTAGCCAATAAGATATCTAATTATATATCTTATTGTCTAGGAGATGACGGTAGCTAAGTGGTTGACAAGACGGACTTATAACCTAGGCTTATCATGTTCTAATCCAGTTCGTTCAACAGAAACACTTAAACTTAAGATGTTGGCAACCTGCACGTGGTCTCTCCAGTAAGTACCCGATATCAATTTAGAAAAGATTCTAACTAGAAAGATATCAGGGAAACTAAGTCCAACAATAGAATCATCTGATTCATACGAAATAAATGGATGCTATTAGCTTTGTAAGTGCAATTTCTTAGTATATATATCGTTGTTTTCGTAATATACACATTTAAGAATTACATCGACAACCCACAAAATAATGCATGCAGCTTAAAGGTTTCGGCTTTTTTCGCCGCTGACCAGCACTCGACAACTTACAAAACAGCAGTAAAAATTTTAAACAGCGATATTTTATACTAATTGATATTTTCTGGTGTTTCAGATAGCAATATATATATATATATATATATATATATATATATATATATATATATATATATATTATGTATCACAATT
Source organism: Sepiola atlantica (assembly GCA_963556195.1). NCBI lineage: Eukaryota > Metazoa > Mollusca > Cephalopoda > Sepiida > Sepiolidae > Sepiola > Sepiola atlantica. The sequence goes on along the minus strand of OY744519.1, from coordinate 91,138,504 downwards.
TAAGTGTGGCATGGCCATAGAAGCATTGGTTTCAGAGAGAACCATATTATAGGTTTATTTGACGGTTTACTTAATCAGTTTTAACTCATCGCAAATCTCAGTATTGAACTTTCTAGTGTTAAACGAGTAATTTTCCCATTTATCAATAAGGGAAAATAATCAAAATTACTTTGTTCAGGTTCCTCTGGCGGCAGTATTTATTATTAGTGGTAATAAGGGGTTCTATTCACTTATTTCATGTCTATGTACATACTTGGGGTTGTTGCTTATATGTACTCTGTAATCGAATGCGATGTGAAGTCTCTGTTTACATTGGGAACTACAATGAGATGTAGGGGAGGGCACAACCAACTACCCTCATCAGATTATTCCGAGTATTTAGCAATGGACATAAAGTATTTTTTTTAGTATTTGCTATGGCTCACCAAGATTGAACCCCAATCTCCCAAAGTTCCAAATTCATGATGAATGACTTTAGATTGTCCGTGAAATCAATTAGCAAAGCGGCCTTGGAGGGATAAGTGGAATGAGCTGAGGCATAAGAATATGCCATTCACGTAAACCAGCTTATGATGTCACTGACAGTTTCATAGTAAACCCATGTGACTTTGTCTTGTTATCACATTTGAAGAATGTAGCTAGCTCCTCCTTCAATGATTCTACTCTTACTACCGCATTCCCTCACGACAACCAGCGAACTTATTGAGATTGAATTTAAAGTTAACCATGTTATAATAAACAGGGAAGCAGTATCGCAGTAATGTATTCCACGGGTGGGAAATAGAAATTCCAGCTGATGCTAGGCGCATGTAGGAAGACATGAAATACTTTTCCCCGGTGTGGCAGAGTAGCGAGGCTGTGCTTTAAATGGTTACAACGATGAAACACAGACAGGAGCTCAGTCAAGCATCTTCCATAGAAATAACTATAGAGTAGAGAGACACTAGCAAAGAGTCTTCTGTGAATAAGACATCGTAAGAAATATTAGTACTTATGTCGTTATGTAAGCTTACTAGTTTCCCCTTAATAAATCTACAAACTTAATTTTCGATAGGGATGATGGCGTCAAAATGATATAGGTATTCAAGTTTTGCTCGTTCAAGAGGCCCCAACAGGAAGAGTAGAAACTTTCTATCGGTGTAAAACACATTAATTAAACATGTTGGTTTATAAATATTGCGTCTCGTTTCTCTAATCAATACGGGTCTTATCTGAAACAGAAATAGCAGAGATAACAGAAAGATAGAAAGAAACTAAGAGAATTAGCTTAAGATAAGAAATAGTATAAAATCAACAACCAGGTCCCTATTGTATTGTAAGGTACATTTTACAGACAAATCATTCAATATATATTTTTATTTATATAAAGTTAGGTGTGTGAATATCTTTATATATTTATATGTACAGAATTCACTCCAAAAAAAATAACTGGTTATTATACATTTGAAAACACGGCGGATGCTTGCCTTAAATGGGGGTTATCTTAGCTATATATGATTCAATTTAGTTTCATTTACACGAGCGGACGGAAGCCTTTCGTAAAAATTGAGATATCTTCGTTTTTTAAAACTTTTAGTGTTAGTTATTAGACATCAATTAAAAAATATTACCCAAATTTAATTTTCTTTTGAGTATTATATATGGCTAGTTTTTTTCCGCCTTGTATATATATATATATATATATATATATATATATATATATATATCAAAATATAAATTTTATAACAAAAAGTAATTTTAATAGCTCAATAGTGTAAGGCGAGAGCTATGCTATATTCAATATTTTTAAGTAATTTTATACCATTTCAATGTTATAAAGGACAGATTCACGTCATTTCATATAACTTATTTTTTATTCAACATACAATTGTTTCGACTAACACCAATATATTTGCAAAATGTTCCTGTGTATGTATTTCTTGATGTAATTATCTTCAGTGCTAATTGTACAAGACACAGCGCAAAAAACGCAAAAACCATGAACAACTAGGCAAGCAAAGCCAAAATTAAAATAAATACTCATTAACAACATTATATATATATATATATATATACATATATATATATATATATATATATATACATATATATATATATATATATATATATATATATATATATATATTTATACTTACAGACGCTAGCGTTTCAAGCTTATTTCTCTCATCAGTGAAGGAAAGTTACAATTTAAGATGGTCGGAAGACGCAAACAACGGTTCACAGAGTCAGCCTAGAATCTGTAAGCAGTCACCATATCAACTCGGCCAACCAAAACTGTTACGTTATTAAGTGAAATTAAGATCTATATGCACCTAGAAGCGGGCACAGATAGAAGACTAGTCGCATAGTTGAATTAGAGCTTTTTGACAGTCTATTTTTAACAATCCTGAGAGTGATCGACTTTAATTTTTACAGAGGCTTATTATAATATTTATAAATGAATATTAAATTATTTATACCCATAGACGGTAGCGTTTCAAGCTTATTTCTCTCATCAGTGCAGGAAAGTAACAATTTAAGACGGTCGGAAGACGCAAATCACGGTTCACAGAGTCAGCCTAGAATCTTCAAACAGTCGCCATATCCAATCGCCTACTCGGAATGTTACGTTATTAAAGGAAAGTAAGATCTATATGTACCTAGAAGCGCGCACATATAGAAGACTAGTCGATAGTGTTCGACGAACGTATTCAGAACATTGCATTAGAGTATCTTGACAGTCTATGGAAATCGCTCTAGACATAATATATATATATAAGAGTAATTATGGCTTGTCGCAGATCCATCCTTACAAACAATCGGGAAACATGGATTAAATTGAACAACAACAGCTTTGATGTCCCGATGGGTATTTTTGACTCAGCCCAGATTGCCGATTTGGTGGACATATTTATAATGTACACAATTAGCAGAATTGTAGAGCCTAATTTAGTGGGTTTATACAGGGATGATGGACTAATTGTAATCCCTAATAGTGGCGGCCCCTTGGTATCTAAAATACATAAAAAAATTTATAAGAGCCTTCAAATATCTTGGATTTAAAATAGATATAACCCCAAATTGTAAAGAAGTAAATTATCTAGATATTACACTAGACTTTAAAAATGGTATATATAAACCCTTCAATAAATATAATCACACACCATCTTATATCAATACTAGATCTAACCACCCGAACTGCATAATTAAACAAGTACCTAAAACGATTAATACTAGAATTAATAAACTTTCGGCTAACAGGAAAAATGTTTAAACAAACAAACATTTATATAATAGAGCGCTAAAAAAGCGGATATAGTGAAAAACTAAAATATACCATGAAGGTAAATAAAAATAAATCCAGGAATAGAGGCCGGAAAATAATATGGTTCAAACCTCCTTACTGCCAACTATCTAACATCAACATCGGGAAAGTATTCTTGAACCTGGTAGATAAGCATTTTAGCATGAATAATCCACTTAGGAAGATATTTAATAGAAAAACCATTAAAATCAGTTACTCTTGTACCAAGAACATGCATAGAATAATCAGCACCCATAATCGTAAATTACTAAACAATTCTAGTAAAAAATAAGGTTACAGTAGATAAATGTAATTGTCAAGTGAAAGATAACTGCCCACTGGACGGTAACTGTAAGGTTGAGTGCGTGGTTTATAAGGCCACTATTACACCGGAAGATAACAACAGGGATAATAAAGTTTACATCGGCATCTCCGCGGGAAACTGGAAACAACGTTTTTATGGCGACAAACACTCTTTCAATAACACAGAACTAAAGAAGTAAACGGAATTAGCTAAACAATGGTGGTTCCTGAAAACTGAGAACCGGTCCCCGGTGGTTTGGTGCTCAATCCTATGTTATTCGGATGTTCCAAATGGATTTAGGCAAAGATGCAATTTATGTTTAGAGGAAAAAATAATGGCCATGCAGACATAAATGTAAATTTAAAATAACCAATAACTTGAAATCCGATGGACCTTTAGATTTGTAACGGTGAAGATACCAAATGGAATACTACTAGATTGTTTACGATAAAAACCTCCCATAAGTATTTATAATAATATCTGTTATGGAAACGGAATTACTGACTTGGTGATATTCATGATCGGTGTATTAGGGTGTATGCGTATATAATTGTATTTTGAGATATTTGTTTATTCAGATTATTTACCTAAAATAAGATAGCTTTAAGAAAGTTTTCTGCTGATAATACACTAATTATTGAATTAATATAAGTATAAATGTTATAATTATAGATTTCCATAGATTATAAAATTAACCTAGAATATAAATAATATAAGACGAATTTTTAGAACTCATATTGTATTAATGTATTACAATAAGAATATAGAATGTTTATGTGAATATTAGGTGTAAGTGTGTGTGTTTAGATGTATATTTACATTTGTGTGCGTATATGTAACTACATGCGTATAAATTTAAGTAATATTTATTTCAAATAGATTCAAATATGTGTACATGCGTATAATCTTAGATAATATTTATTTTCAAATAGATTCTCTCTCTCTCGGTATCCAGACAGACTGAAAATCTGCAACACGCGATCGGTCGATAGGTGACACGCGGTCGTTCGTTGGTTGTCTCTTTCTTCTCTATGTCTGCCTGCTTGTTCCTTTCTTCTTTTCTCTTTCTTTTGACTATCGGGTTTTAGAACAAGAGTCTACCCTGACCGAAATTTTCTGCGCTAAAAATGTATGTCTAACAGTTGTGTATATGAATATGCATGGTTATTTTATTGTGTGGATGATGTTGCGTGTGTGCGTACTCGTAGGATGTATATATATGCGTGTGTGTAAGGTTGTCTATATGCATTATATCGCCAAGTCGTAAGTGTCATAACGTAATGTGGTTTTGACACAGCCGTTATTATTTTAAAAAACACATAAAGATCCCACCCCTTCGATCGCTATAGTTAAATATAAGATTTAAATTTCCCCTCTCTCTATGAGAGGTATTCAGATTGGTTGCTACTACCACTCTCTCTGGTTGTATTTGAATTGTCGAGGGTTAATTCAATTTTCTTTCAGTCTCAAAAATGTAATTGTCTGGATGGATGCTTGAAAAAACCACAAGGTTGAAATAAATTATTGCATCGACAATTATGTAATTTCGTGTTATTATATTTTATGTTATTCTTGTTCTGTTTACCACATTGAGCTCTCATAACCGGATTTCCTCCTGGAATTATTCCATTATAACACAAATATATATATATATATATATATATATATATATATATATATATATATATATATATATATATATATATATATATATATTATGGAAATCGCTACAGATAAGGCATAAAGCCACTTGATGTAAGGAGCTAAAAGAAAAATTACCACTTTATGGTCAAAAACTAGCTAGAATTATTCTACTCCCAACCCTACTATTATACTACCTTCGGTTTGATTTTATTTTTATTCTTACTTCATTATTTTATGTTATTCTTGGGTACTATATCTTACCTAAGTGTAAGCTTTGATTTTATCTATTTTTCTCTTTTTTTAATTATTTTTCTTTGTTTCCTATCTTATATTTAACATGCATCTTAGTTTATTTAATGCTAGGTTGTGTTTAATTCCCCTACACTTAGTCGTTGCATAGTACACTAATATTTTGGGTTTATTTTTTTCCGTTGTAATGTTTTCTTTATATGTGTTCCCTTGATTGATGCTAGCGACGGTTGAAATGTAAACCAGTTAGTTATTAGATAAGGTAGGATTCTAAGGCATAGAATGTTATCATTTTGTGCCTGTAAGCTGTATAATATATCCATAAGATTATAGAATTACAACACATGGAGAAGTATAAAAGAAACATTACATGTCTGAGCGTGTGTATAAATACATTTACAAGATGGATATCGGTAGAAGTATTCCTTAATCTATAGTCCCTGTATTTCGTAAGAACAATGTTTATTTCGTAAGAATGACGTGTATACATGAGGAAGTTGAGTAGATGTATGCTTTACGCGTGGGGAGGATCAATGTATATTTGGATGTATAGTATAGGTGGTGATATGCATGTAGATATGCATATGTATGTATGCATATACATATGAAAACTTAGATATCCATTTTCCGATAGAAATATGTGGATATGTGCCAGTATATATATATATATATATATATATATATATATATATATATATATATATATATATATATATATATATATATATATATATTATGTTGTATGAATCGATGTGTAAAATGTTGAAGGTTTTATTTACTAAAGTAATTATCGCTAACGTACTTATTTGAGTGTCTATATAGTACATATGTGAATAAATTATAGTTGTAATTGCATTTAGGCGTAATTACTTAGTTTACGGATATGGGTTGCTTAAATATGAAAATAGTATAGATATTCATATATATGTAAATATGTATATATATATATTTCTGTGTATATATATGCGTATGTGTGTATGTATGTACGAGTGTGTGTATATGGATATGTGTATATGTATGTATATGTATGTATATATGTATATATATATATATATTATTTAAGTGAAATGGTTTAAAAAATCAACACATCGTGCAATTTAAATGAAAAAATCATTCATTAACATTTTTCAAGCTTTCCGTGTAGAACAACTTTGTCAGCCGGGACTGTCTTATAGTTCTTTTTCTTCTTTTCTTCTTTCTTATTTTGATGGTATTTACCCCCGATGAATCGAATCACGATAGAAGTAGAAGACCACGTGAAGTTCTAAAAGACGATAGGATGAGTCCGGTCGATGTTATGCGCAGATTGGCGTTTTTTAGATAAGGAAATTGACAACATCTTTGAAGTACGTATGAAAATGTATTTAAGTGATTTTTTTGTGAAAATCAACACATCGTGCAATTTAAATGAAAAATAATGTATTTAATTGTTTTGCAAGCTTTCGTAATAGAACAACTTTGTCAGGCGAGACTGTCTTATAGTTTGTTTGTTCTTCTTCTCTATCATTTTGGTATATATGTATGTATATGGATGTATACGGGCTTGTATATATGTGCGCATATGAATAACGTTTTTATATAGGTCAGCTTGGAAATAACTTATCCACTGACCGTTAAAATAGTTGGTCTTGTTAAGTTGCTACCTTTACGATCGCACGCATATGTTATACTTTAGCGACGTTGAAGATGCTCTTGAGTAGAGTAATAAAATGGATAAAAGGCGGTCGAAGATACTCAATGAACTAACATCATTAAAATTAAAAGAAAGGGAGTGGCGCGAATGTGTAATTGGACATGAATCGTGTCTGTTTACGTATACACCAATCACTGCCAACCTGGATAAAGAAGTTTATATTATTTCTATTTCCTTTTTTCTGAATGTCTGAGGAAGCTTGTTCTCAAGAGAAGTCGCAGCTGAAACATGTATGAATATATGTAACCAATAATTTTTGTATAAATACAAAATTCATTCATATATGTACATATATTATTTAAATCGTATGAAATTTACACAAAAGCTGGGTCAACATTCCATATAATACTTTAATAAATGTTCCAACCATTTTTAAATAATATATTTATTCATACAATTGTTTCTGCTCATTTTTATAACACACTTTCTTCTTGATAATAAATTCAAGATATTGTCTAAAGGCTTCGTCACATCAAATTAAACACCTTCAGAAACACCATGACAAGAAAACATCAGTAAAAAATAAAATCAAAGCGCAAAGAGTAAAGGGAAAGATGTAATTGTGTGGGTTAAGCAATCTTTTCTTCAATTTTTTTCTACTTGTGTTTATTCTATTAATTAAAGAACTATGCGATGACAGTCTGACAAAACATAACATCGAGTAGTTTTGATTATTGCTGTGAAGTTGTCCAACAGTAAATAATAAATAAAGGAAGTCAAGTCGAGGGTTGGTTTAACAAGTGTATTAACAAAGTAAGAAACTGACTAGCACTTGGCTAGACAGTTACAAGACTGTTCTTTGTCTTCTCTTTGTGTCTCTGGTGACTCTGGTGACTCGCACTATTTATAGTCACAACTGGTGCAGTTTCTCCTGTGTAAGAACGGCCGGTGTAACACCCCCTTTGAAAATATCCCCTCTGGGGATTAATAACGTTTTTGTTTGGGAATCACCATCATCAACTCAGTCGATTTCAGTTTTCTTTTTGATCTCCTAATCTCAGGAGCAGTCTCTGGTATGGGAACCTGAAAAGTATCAAACACGTCGTCTATGATGTCCTCCTCGGGCGATCTGGTCATCTCACTGTTCGAGTATCTTTTCCGGATTTGGTTAGTGTGACGTTTGTGCACGAAATCTGGTCCCTTAATCATATAGACCATGTTGCCTATTTGTTTACCCATAGTGCCGGACTCCCAGAAAGTCCTATTGTTTCTGTAGATCTTATAAAAAAACTTTTTCGCCAACTTTATACCATTTTTTTTGTTATCGTTTTTTTTTAGATTGGCCCTATCCTGGTTTGCTAACAACTTGTGGAAAATCGATTTAACCTTGCGTCCGAACATGACCTCAGCAGGTGTCTTCGACGTTTCGATGTTTGCATTCGGAGTGACTCTGTAAACCTGCAGAAACTGTTGGATTGACTTATCCGTCGGTGATCCACTAGCTTTTTTCAGAGCTCTCTTGAATGTGTCAACGAATTTCTCCGCTGTCCATTGCTTCTTGGATTGTATGGAGGGGGTGTTATATGCTCGATGAGATGATCCTCGCAAAGGTGTTTAAATTCAGTAGACGTGAACTGAGTAACATTGTCGGTGACAATGCAGTCTACTACTCGAAACCTAGCGAATAGTTCGTATAGGAAGTTGATAGCTGCCTCGGATGTGGGGTTCTTGCATTTTAGTAATTCCGGCCACTTAGCTAGGCTGTCTACAACAATGAGGTAGTAGAACCCATCCAGTGGTCCCGCAAAGTCTAAGTGAATTCTAGACCAAGGTCGGTCCGGTTTAGTCCACGATCCGAATTGAGTCGGAGGAGCTTTTATAGCTAAGGCGCATCCTCTACACTCCCTAACTTTTTCTTCGATATACTTATCCATGTTTGTCCAGTAAACGAAAGAGCGCATAAGGCTTTTCATTCTCGATATGCCTGGATGTCCTACATGGCATTCCTTGAGCATTCTTTTCTGTAATGTCATAGGAATTACAACCCTGTCGCTATATAACAGGACGTTGTCGCAAATTGGATACATTCCCTCGTCTAGTTGGTTATTGTTGATCTTTTCTTTCGTGCTTATGATAAATTCGTCTACCTCTGCCTTACTCTTAATCTCATCAAGCGTTACTGGAAGTTCTCTTATTGTGTCACATAACGTATGTTTTACTTCAGCTTCCGCTTGAATGGCTGCTATCACCATATCCTGCAATGGTTCTGTCTGCTTAGATATCAACCTTGATAAACCGTCTGCATCACCAAATTTCTTAGATGGTACATACTCCATTTGAAAATTGTAGTTCAGAGGAATGGTACCCCATCTTTAGAGTCTATTCGCAGTGTGTTGTGGTCGTCCCTTTTTCGATCCGAAAATCGTTAATAAGAGTTTGTGGTCTGTTTGTAACAGAAATTGTCTACCGTGCAGGAAACGATGAAATTTCTTTACCGCGAATATAATGCTTAGAGCCTCTTTCTCAATTTGAGAGTATTTTTCTCGCCATTCGGAATGCATGGGCTATGGGTTTTAATTTTCCATCATCCATTTTGTGCAATATGCATGCTCCTATGCCATAGTTGCTGGCATTGCTTGCACTTACAATATCACGCTTGGGATTATAATGTGCCAGAAACAAGTCAGACGTTAAGATATCTTTAATTTTCTGAAACGCTTCTTCACACTCTTACGTCCAGACCTATTTTTGGTCCTTCTTTAACAGTTCATTTAAGGGTGATCTTAGTTTATGCATGTTTGGTACGAACACATTGTAGTAATTCGCCAACCCTAAAAAGCTTTGTAAAGACGCAATATTTTCCGTATCGCCATTGCCCTATCTGGGTCTGGCCTTCTTCCTTGCCCATCGATGATTTGCCCTAAGTATTTTATTTTTTCCATGAATTTTTTTTTCCATGAATTTTTAAACCCATAATCCTGGATTTTTTTGAATACTTGGTTTTTGTGTTGTTCATTGCTAACGCGGTTTATTAACACATCGTCCAGGTACCCTACTGCGAAATCCATCCCACTTAACATCATGTCCATAATTTGTTGAAAAATCGCAGGGGCGACCTTGACCCCAAAAGGAAGTCGGTTAAATTTGTATAATCCCTTATGGGTATTGATACATAGCAGTTTTGAACACTTTTCATCGACAGGGATTTGAAGATAAGCTTCGCTGAGGTTGATTTTAGAAAAATATTTTCGTCCACTCAGTTTCGCAAATATTTCTTCAGGGTTCGGAAAAGGGTAATGGTGATCTTTTAATGCTGTGTTCAAGCCTGTGAAAAAGTCGGCACAGACCCGAATCTCTTTGTTCTTTTTATTAACATAAACTGTAGGTGAAGCCCACTCACTGTGATCAATTTTTGAAATGACAGCCATGTTCTCGAGTCTTTCTAATTCACCGTCTATTTGCTCTATAGCGGCGTATGGAACATTTCTTTTCTTTCTGAACACAGGCAGTTCATTTGTTTTGACTTCAAACTTTGCTACCGCTTCGTACACCTTCCAAGACCGCCTCAAAATACGTCTGAAAAATTCTCTTTTAATTCTCTCTTGAGTGTTTCTGCCTCCACATTCGAATCCTCAACCTTTTGGCAAAAGGAGCTTAAAGGCAGATCTCATAGTCTAAACTTTTCAATTAGATCAGTTCCAAAAAGGTTATTAGATTTTCGCATAACAAATTTTGGCTTTTTCGGTCTTATTCTGGAATAACTTTCGAAGGGTAATTATTGACGAATATTTCTATTCGTCAATAATTCCCCTTCGAAGGTTATTTTTCACCACTGACGCTTCTCGCCGTTTTGTGATTTGATCATAGTGGGTCTCCCAAGCTTCTTACATGTCTGTACATTAATAATGGAAATGTCAGACCCACTATCAAGCTGTAGTCTTACTTTTTTTTTAAGGATTTTGACCTGTACATATTTCCGGATATTTTGTTCTTCAGGTTCAATTTTTGTCAGTTTAATGGTTGTCTTTCTACCAGATTTCCTACAACGTGATGCCTTATGTCCTTTCTGGTGGCAGTTGTCACATTGTTTGAATATGTAGGGACACTCATTGCACCAATGGTTATCTCCACACCTCCAACACGGTCCAGGTTGATCTTTTCCATGTATTTTTTCTCTGGTTATTCATTGAAGTCAAATTTTTCTTCTGATGGATGTTTTTAATATGCGACACTCCGTTTTCCTCTATGTCACGACTGTCCTGTTTCAACGCAACAAAACGTTCACAGTCTTCCGCTAAGTTTTGTATTGTTAGACATGGCTCATTTTCGAGTTTATTTAAAACACGGCGCCTGATTTCGGAGTCTTTATTTAAGACCAGACCTTGCATAAATATTAAACATTTAAAATTATCCAATGATAATTCCTCTAATATAAAATCGTCGCAATGTTTATTTACTATACTTGCATAAGTAGTGTAGTCGTCTTCCTCTCTTCTAGTGACATTCATACACTTACATCTCTTATGGAAAAGAGAAGTTTTTGTAGAAAACAGTTATGTTAGTAAAGTAACTGCCTCCTGGAAGTTCAACTCACTGGTCTTTTTTGGAAGGATAAAATTCACGAACTTTGTAGTCTCGGCAGCTCCTAATTTTTTTAGCAAAAATCTAACTGTTTTAGAGTCTGTCCATGTACTACAGTCCGATACAAAAATATGCTCATATCTTCTATAGAAGTGGGCAAAAGTAACATCGTCTTCTGGATTATAATTGAAAATTTCGATAGCGCTCCACACACTCGTTTGCTTTCGTAAACTGTTGCCTCCATAAATTTTCTCTTCCCTCCTGTGTTTTTATCAAGAGTTCTTCGAAGTGTTTCTGCTGTTGTAGTAGTTTTTCTTGGAATCTTTCTCGTTCAGCATGCATTTTTCTTGGGGTTTTTGGCTGTTCCAACGACTCTCTATTAAATTTCTCCTCAATTTCAACTTGTTTTCTTTGAAGTTCAATTTGTTGTTCAACTTGCTGTCTTTGTAACGTAACATTTTGTTCCGTTTGGAATTTAACTAATTGAAAAAGAGAATTTTTGAATCCAGTGTCCAACATTTACGAATTCAAATTATGCACCACACAATTTACACTTGTAAAAATAAATCAGTTTTTCCCCACAACGTGCTTAAAATAATTAGTTTGCTCAACCAATACACAAAGCAAGAAATATATTATTTCTTAGTAAAAAAAATTCAATCCCAGTTCTTTTGTTTGAAAAGCAAAACTAAGAAAAAAATCCTTTTTTATATGTTTACCTAGTTTTACAAAACCAAGTCAGTCGTTATAAGCCTAATAAGACTAGTTTCATGGGAAATCTTTTTAACCCCTTTTCATTTTGCAAAAATGCGACTTGCTTATTTAACAGCTCTTTGTTATAAGCACAAATGACTTACGGGAATATATTTTTTTTTACTGTCCGTCCTTTGCTCTCGACAATTCTGTGGTAGACCGTTTTAATAAATAGTCAATCCGGATCTTGCTAAAATATCAGATGTTGTCCTAATAATAACGACAAACTTACACAATATCTGTAATAGTTGACGCGGATAACATTTATCTTAACGAGTCAGTGAACTTGAAGAGAAAAAAATAAAGGTATCAATGTATTCAATTATTTCAATAATTGAAAATGTCTTTCGCGTTTTCTAGTTTTCGATTTTTGGTAGCAAGTTTTGAGTTTGTGTTTTTTTTTTTTTCGTCGCTTAACTACTCTTGTAGTAGTTAATTTGCTGTTAATCATTGCGAATCCAAATATCTGACGAAGATGTTTTTTCCGTGAAGATCTTGCGAGTCTTTGTATATCAATCACTTTGGGTGATTTTTCTGCAGTGATATCGTTTCGATTTCTCGTCGCCAATCTGTTGTGAAGTTGTCCAACAGTAAATAATAAATAAAGGAAGTCAAGTCGAGGGTTGCTTTAACAAGTGTATTAACAAAGTAAGAAACTGACTAGCACTTGGCTAGACAGTTACAAGACTGTTCTTTGTGTCTCCGGTGTCTCTGGTGATTCGCACTATTTATAGTCACAACCGGTGCAGTTTCTCCTGTGTAAGAACGGCCGGTGTAATAATTATTTACTTACATAAGGGTGTAACTAGACATTTTAAAATGTGTCTTCTTTAGTAACAAAAACGATAAATAAGTAAAGTAAAAAGGACTATTTTGATATTTACGTTTTTTTTATTTTGAAGGCAGTATTTAAATGGGTGAAAGAATTAATTGAAGAAGCTTTTTGAAAACATCTTGAATTTATTATGAAGAAAAATGTATGATTTGAAAATAGACAGAAGTATTTGTATAGATTAAAATGTTTATCTAGCAAATTATTATATTATATATTTGTTGTAAAATGTCCGGAAATAAAATACAGACTTGGAGTTAAGAGAAACACGTATATTGAAAAGAGTATAATGCAACATATAACAAGAGTGGTTGTACATCTATTTTGACTACCAGTATTAGAATGGGATGGTTGCAACACTGAGAGGCATGTTCTCTCATAATTTATATTGAGCGGAAGCGTTTATGTCGTCCGTAATGTAAGGTACCATACCACTCTCCTCCCAAGCCTAACTTTCTCAGGAGTAACATTTTTAGAGGGTGACGCTGTCCTGAGGCTTATTGGTGTATCTGTATGTCGAAAATGTCGTATCTGGTAACCATAACTTCTCCTAGAGAGTGCTGTCGGTGTCGTCCGATAGTTGTTTTCTAATCTGATTAAGATGTATCTTATGAGAGAACTGAGGGCGTCTATCAAAATCAAATTTGATATCCTCCACCTTTTTAAGTCGTGTCCGAAGTTCATTTCTTCTAGATTTCTGATTTTGGAACGCATCTTTAAACTTATAGAAAGTGTATTCTTTACTTCGACATTCGTTTTAAAGACAAGTAATCTTATATCTTCGGCTTTTATAATACATCTTTGTGCTGCAGCTTTAACGATCCCAGCTTTTGAACCAGTGGTTCAATCTCGTTAAATAGTTATCTAAATAATTTGACTTGATTTATTTCAGTTTGGTGTTTGCTATTTGCAGCTTGGATTGTGTGCCCTCATGTGCTTTAATTTCTGTAGACAATATTTTTAATTCATTTCATACGATTTTTTAAATTTTTGTGACAAAAGGTGTTAGGTTGAACTGTTGCATCAAATTTGCGCCAGCAAAGCATTTTCATTTTTAGTAGTTCCGTTTATAGTAACGTGTGTAACGATATTACCCTAAAATTTAATTGTTTAACCAGTCACCGTTCTGGCTGTTATGTTGGTTATTAGCATGATCGGTTCATCTAACATTATCTATGTATGCAGGTTTATTATCGACATGTCTAAACCAGAATCTGATTGGACTTTTACATTTTTGTTCAGGATTTATACCTGCACATATTTTCTTATATTTATGCAGACTGTATTCGCTCTGCAATGTGAACTCTTGTGTCTGACTTTATTACAAGTAATACAGGTTTAAATAGGTTTGGGCAATCCATAACCCAATGAACTGATTCACAACAGAAACAGGCGGTAATTTATCCTATTTTTTTATTGGCGTGTTTTAGTAGCAGCGTGAAAATAATCCCTCTTTTTGTTAAAAATTGTTTTTGTAGAAGAGTTGAAATGTAATTTCTGACATATCTTTATTATGTGTACAATTCAATATCTTTGGAATCTTGTTCAACACCTAAAAATCCCTGGCGATGTTCGGCTAATTTCTGCAGTGTTAAATGTGGCTCACTTGCTAACTTGCTTAGAACTCTACGACCGATTTCTGGGTATATAGCTTATACAAGTCCTTGTACGAATATTAATAATTTAGACTTATCAACGCTAGGTTCAGCTAGTTTGAAATTGTCAGTGTTTCTTAACGATTAACGTGAAAGTAGAATAATCTTCGTTGTTATATCGGGTTAAGTTCATCCACTTCCACCGTTTGTGTAACAGGTAAGTTTTAAGTCAAAATAATTATGTTAAAAGTTTAATTGCCTCAGGAAAAAGTCAAGTGGCTAGTTTTCCAGGGTAAAATACAGTCGACGTATATGGTATGTTCGGTGGTCCGTAATTTTCTGAGCAGTAGGCGAACGTTTTCAAACTCTGCCCAATTTTCACAATCTATCTTGTATAGATTCTCATACCTTCTGAAATAGGAATAAGTGAAATTGTCAATTACCCTCTAAACTGCAGTCTGCGAAAAGCATGTTCGTTCTCAGGATGTTGACCCCCATTCGATATTGTTTGCATTAATAGTTCAATCTTTTTCCAGTTTCTTTTTTTTGGTTCCCGAAGTCTTTCGTCGGATTTTTGTGGTTCTGATAAAAGCTTTTCTTTCTTCCTTTTTTTAGTTTTCTTTCTACAGTTTTCTTTTGTTGTTCTAGTTGTTGTTCTTCAGTTTTTTCTTGCTGATGCATTCGGAATTTTCACGAGTTCTGTTAAAGCTGCTTTCAAATTTTCCATGTTTTATATGTGTCTTCATAGAATAGGACTTTATTATGCTGCTAGCGTAATCTTAGTTGTAAAACGAGAAAGAAGTATAAAACATTTTTGTCGACAAAAAGTCACTTTTTTAGTTGATTTTTCACGTGACAATAGATTTTACGGTTAGCACTTTAATAAACGGAAGAAATTCGGTTTTAATTTTCCTTTTTGTGTTGACACTTTTCTCTTTTAGAGAGAAATGAAAATATAATGTATTCCTTTCTTGTTAAGAATTAACACAGTGCCATAATAGCGATTAAAAATCACTGATGTTTTTCTTTGATAGGAAATAAGTTTGTTTCTTCGTAATAAAAAAAGTAATCCACTTCAGTTAAAATAACATCCAACTTAAGAGATTGTTTTTTTACTTTTTGGTCCGGTGGTGAAGCCATCTTTTAGAACTAGGAGATTTCGGGTGAATTTGGCGTTGATTTTTCTACGTTTTAATTTGTTAAGATTCTCAAAAAGACCTTCAATATACCTCGTCGCTAGTTGTTGTTGCGGTGTAAGTTCAAAATCCCTCGTCACCAGTTGTTGTAGAACTATAAAGGGTCCGGAAAGAGAACACGAGCTCGGAGTTTAGAAAAAGAAGTGTATTGAAAAAGTATAATACAACAGATAACAATAGTGGTTGTACGTCTGTCTTGACTGCCAGTATAGACTGGGATGATTACAGTATTTATTTAGTAATAAAAAATCACAAAAATGTGGCACAAGTCAAAAGAGAAGCGACGAAATATTTGTCTTCTCTCGCATTTACTAACTGATCTAACTTAGCTAGTTTCATTAGTGACCATCATTCGCCAAAATAACACATTTATACTATATTCATGCACCATACACCAAAATAATCTCAACCATGACTATCCTACTTAAAACCCATATATAAATAATATACAATGGTGTGTTTATGTGATACAAAGTTTATGTACAGAAATATATGTACAATGGAGAAACCCCGTGTTAGTAAAATGACCCCCAATTTTTAAGCTGTAGCAAACATGCAGATTTAGCAGTCGAAACGAAAATAACGTTGATGCCTGTCCCAACGCTTTATTCACTACACCTCCTTTGAAAATGTCGAAGAGTTACCTGAATCTTTGTCAAATCAAGCTATATGTCACCTATATTAGAGGGAAGGGTGGAGAATTATCAAAACTTAAATTTTGAAAAAAACGGGGGTACAAAGACAAAAATAAAATGGAGCCTAATAGAATAATTCATACACTAGCTTAGTTATGAACTAAATATTAACAAATACAGATCTCCTAAACTATATCTAAACAAGACGTAATATTTTTGACAAAACCTAAAATCGTTTGTACGTCCAAGTACTACTCAAGTCTAGCACCTCTTACTCGACACAGACGTGTAATTCTCACCGACCTTTAACCATTATATGCCGGTGGGATTTTCGCCTTCTTGTCCTTCATGCGAATTTTCTAGACTGTATTGTAAAATCTGAATACGGTCAGGAGCAGCGAAGTAGACTACTTTCAAACGTATCTGCCATATCACGCTTCTCAAAAGTGCTAGTAAGCAGTAAAACACAAAACGTTTCTCCTATTATTTTTCGGAGCCCAATTGCTTAATATATTAAAATGTTCCAGGTCAAAAGACGTCATGTTCAGTATGCGAACCATAAGACCAGCAAAAAATGTAATCAGCAGTAAATCGATGCGGCAATTATCGAAGGCGTGATTCACAGTCTCATCTTCATCACCGCAACGAACACAAATAGGCGAAATCACCAAACCAGCTAAATGAAGCTTCTTGCCGACTCAGAGTGCATTTTATCACCAGCTAGACCAGAGATGCCTCGTCATTATCGAGGCATCTTAACCCAGGCGCCCAAGGCTAAATTTAGCAGAACTCCCTTCTCGACAAACCGAGCCCTTCAATCTTATCTTAAAATTATGCTTTCACCATAATCCGATATAATGCCTTTCCTGACGACAGCTGTGTGTCGGAGAGGCTTTCTTTCCCCCATAAGAGGAACTTCAAGGCCCGTCAACACTCGCGATAAAAGGATCAGTCGCCTCGGGGCAACCTGTGTGCGCCCCCCTTATCCAAGTGCACACCTTTCAAAACCGAAACGGCTTTCTTAGTGTCTTCTTTCCAGAAGCCACCGTTTCCTTCAACAGGTGTAGACATTCGATCAAGGTAGTATATCCGAAGCGTATGCTGACGAATTCCAACGCTTGACATACTCAAACCGTCTTCAGAAAAATGTAGATAACAGATCTTGCGGCGAATCTTAGAGGGTCATAAAACTTGAAAAGATCCCGCCGCAATTTAAACAGCGTACCTAACGGAAATGGAAGCACTAATAGAAGATATAAGATGATCGGGTACAAGTTTAAAACACATACTTCCGATCTCCGTTCTAATTAAAGATGTCTATGAGTCCACAGACAAGCTGCGGCCCGAATCGCTTTACATACTTCGGACCAATGTTTCTATAAACTAAATATCAGGAAAAAAGCAGACGCTCAGAAGCTTGCAGGGTCTGTCAGTCCAACTAAAGGCTTCCTGTAAGGATACACCTTTCCAGTCCCAATGCACAAGCGACGGACGTGTCACAGTTAATTTTAGCCCGTGTTACTGTAGAGAAAAAAATAACGAAATAATCTTAAAACAGAGATGTCGCCAAGATCAAGTCCAAATGGCAGGAAAAAAGCCGTCTCTCTCAACTGTATGAAAAAAACGTCGTTCAAATCAACATGAAAGAAAATCCAGCACTCTTCTTTTCTTTTGTTCGCTTTCCGATACGTGTTCAGAACGATCTCCACGAAAAAACTGACTGACTCTTCACTTTCGCTCTCTTATTGAAACAAAAATCCGACGCATGCAAAACAACCTAATGTGCATAAACACAGCTGCCCGGATTTTCAAATAAAAATTTCACTTTCTGACGCTTTTCTCCTCCCACTCCTCTTTCTTTTTTGTCGGCAGCGAGTGTTTTCGGGTTCGCCCCACACACACAGCATACCAGACGCTACCTCTTTGAACGGCGCCGACAAGTGTCTGCATCTACATCAATTGGCCGCTCTCCGTTACTCGCATTCTGATTTCTCTGTCGACGACACTAATCTTGACACTGCTACTTACTAGCATTGTTATGTGGTCGGTATAGGCAGAGTACATTAACGTGGTGTAAGTACCTGTCAAATTAATTCCACGTCTGACCGGATTCATTCTGAGCCTGTGAAGGAAGACTTCCAAAACTAGCGCATAGAGCATCGGTGAAAGCGGACATCCCTGACGAATGGATCTGGATACTCCGAAGGGTTTTTACCTCAAACCAATCACTTCAACCAGCGCAGCGGGGTTTGCATACAGGAGTCGAATCCAGGATCAAAACTTCGAGCAAAAACTGGCCGATGACAAAACAGCTTTCAGCTAACTATGGTCAACCTATCGAATGCTTTAGACTGATCTAAATTGATAAGCGCGGCTTATGTGTCGACTACCAATGATTTAAACGTATCGCGTGAAAATATATTGAATGTACCTACCCTTTCACAGAAAAAGTGTTTGGGGCTAATCAGCCAAAACATACTGTGGGCGATTTGCTAAAAGTTTTGTCAAAATCTTTTACTCTTACGTAAGAATTTCACAATTCCCCTCGTACAATACTGAGATATTGACCCGTTCCTAAACCAAGATGTAAATAAAACTGTTAGCAAGTGTACAAAAATGTGGGACATCTTAAAATATGACTCGTAGAGAAAACCATCGATCCTAGATTTTTTCAGGCCGACCTGCTTCATGGCTTCCAAAACTTCTTCCTCTTTCATGCAGACAACGCCCCGAAACGAGAAAAGTCAGCTAACTAGGTGTCGAAATGCGAAAAGACAGACCGGGCTCCCTGGTAAAAAATCCTGGAAGTGAGAACGAAACGCCTCCAAATACCTTCGTTTGTAGTCACGAGACGGCTATCCAGTAATGTGACACGTGCTATAAGTCGATGAGTAGCTCATCAACGCTCTTCTGCACGCAATTCAGCAGCCATATGTGTTTCTCTTCATCTATTCTGTGTCACCTAGACCTTATTAGAGAAACATTGTTCTCCTTGAAAATCAAAGATGCAAATTTTGCCTTAATTATAGTAACATTAGTGCTATTGTCAGCCGCCACCGCTCGATTTGATCTAGATTCTAGTGTCGCGTTTTTTTTTTAGATAACCACCCGAGAAGTGTTCAAAAGCCGTTCCATTCGCCGAAAAAAGGTCACACTCATCCGGGCTATTGGGTGCATAAACCCCAATGAATCGATACGCCTGATCCTTTATGGTTACATCCAGAACGCAAAGCCTTGCTTCCGGATCTTTTCAACAAGGGTCCCACGACACGTCTAAAGTTCACTTCACTGGCCAGGAAACCTTCCTCAAGTTAGAATTGAAGGACGCTGAATACACATGAAAATCTGTAGACAGCACACTAAAATAAACTAAATGCGTTTCCTGAATACAGCAAACATCCTCTCTAAGGCTTTTAATCACAATTTCTGAGAACCGACCTTTAAAGCTCGGACAATCACGCTTGCTAGAAAGAGTGTCATTGTGAAATCTTAATGGCGAAAGTATCTCGATTGCATTTTCTATAGAATATTCTCTCATCTGAGTACTTATGAGACCATTCGGTGACACACCCACAACATCTAAGTTAGTTTTACTATCCTATAGAGAGAAGGGTGTAGTTTGACGGGGATCTTCCCATAACAAGATGTTCTTTAAATAATGAAGTTCAGTCCTTTAAATATGGCTTGATTACGTGTAGTGTCAAACTACATGTTTGCCTTCTCTAGCATTCGCCAAACAGCATTTGCCTTGTCTCTGCGTTGTATTAAGTTAACATGCGTTGTGTGTCGGGAAAATTTTTTGGATCATACATCTACTTTCTATCCACCTCAGTGGATTCCAATAATTTGTTTAAATCACCGATCTAGTGACCTTTAATTCTTACGTAAGTATTTGCACTGATTCTATAAATGTATTGTCCGGGGATATAAAGTTAGGGGCGTTTTTTAACCTTTTCAGTGGAACCGGCTCCTCTTAAAGTTTAGACTAGTACATGGGGGAAGGGGGGATATGTCTATTTTCATTGGGGAGTTGGGTTGATTTGCTTTTGGCTGTTTTTTTTCAGAAGTAGTAAACGAAGGGGGTATTTGAGTCTTTTAAGAGGAGGTAGATGGTGTGCTTTGCTGAGGTTGCTGTGGTGAGACGAAAGGAGAAGTTTTGGGGAGTAGATACTTTTCTTTTGCGGAGGACTTAACAGGATCATTTTTCACTACATTTGCTTTATAGGAGCAGTGATAGGTGGTGGCATTGGTTTAGAGAGAGAACGAGATTGGGTCGGCGGAAATTTTGCGATGGGTGCCTTCGGAGGAGACTTAGGGCTGGCGATTCTTTCGGCTTTTAGCCTATTCTTTACTTGTACCATTTCTACAAACTTGTTTTTTGGGGGCCCTTTGACATTTTTATTTGTTGTTCTTCTTCTTCACGGAACTAGTCCAGGGTAAGTCTTCCAAGTGTCTTCTTACTCTGTACAAGGACCCACTCATTCTGTTTCCTCTCCTGTCCACACCCATGTGGGTTAGGGGAGAGCGGGAACGTCGTCTTCAGTATCGCTATGGGGGTTTATTGTGCCACTAATGTTGCTGTTATTGGTTCCCCAACCCTTGGATCCAGGTGAGTTTCTACTTTGTTTTGGGGTTCACCGTTTGACCTGAATTTATTTTTTCTCATTTAGGGAATTCTATTGTTAGGTGCCCTACTTCACGTGATGCAGTTGTAAATTTTTTGCTGTCCACATATCTGTTCTTTTGCGCCGAACTGCGTCACGGTGATACCGGAGTTCTCCTTTGATAATACTCCTTTGTCGCTTATTGTCTTTCCGGTTTGTATTCGTGATTCACAATTCCACGGATATCAAAGAAGACAGTCACAATCACCCTGATGTTGCTTCGCACCTGTCGCGCATTTTTGGGCCTTAGAGACTCGGGATGCTTCCATTGCGACTACTGTCTTTTTGTTTCTGGGTCGTACCCGTACACCCATGACTCATCTCCAGTTATGACGATGTTCGGAAACCCAGTATTAGTGTTGGCTGAAGTTTATTGTGCAACTTGAAAACGAAGGTCCTTTTGTTCCTGCGACAACAACTTATGAACAAATTTCGCAGACAATCTGTGCATGTAAAAATCATCACGCAAAATTGCATGTGCGGAATCTTTACTCACTACGACCTCTTTAGGGGATATTTCGCAAGGTTGAACGACGATCTTCCATCACCAAATTTCGCACTCTCTCAACAACAGCTGTTTGGGGCCTGCAAGAACGCTGGTCATTCTCCACTGATGTGCGATCATTTTTTAATCAGTTGAGTTACTCTTTAATTTGTTTTACACACATCGCATCTTCTCCTAACACCTGCTGAATCATAATAATTATTTTGCTTTGAGAATCACCAAGCCTTTGACAAAATCTAATGCAGTACCTTTGCTCAACACGTTCAGTCCTCTTGAGAGAATCAGTAATCTGACGAACACGTTGTGTAGCACATCACTGAGCGACCAACAGGTAACGACTAACGTACAGGAAGGCGGTGATAAAATTCACACATGCGCATGAACGTATCTTCTTTCACTGTGTAGAGTGGCGCAGCCCTATCGTCTCTATTTTGCACGGGAAAAATAATGGTCAAATACTTTTTAGACAAGTCTCGTATATATATATATATATATATATATATATATATATATATATATATATATATATATATATATATATATATATTCTTCTAAAGCAAGACGGATATATATCTACCTTATATCGGACGTGTTCAAAACAATATCGATGAGTTTAACTATCTTAGTAGTAAAGTTGCAAAGGAAACATACACAGAGAATGAACTAAATGTGCTGGACTGGATAAGAGTAAAGCAATCCGCAATTCAAATCTTCCCAGTTAGATGAAACGTGGCTTCTTTGAAGCCATTGTTATATCAGTTCTGGTATATAGAAGGAGCACATGGACTTTTACAAAAATATTGGAAAAGAATATCGACGATGTGTGTACCACCATGCTAAAGGGTGCTCAACATCTCGCGAAAGAAAGAAAGTCCACGGACACATACTTCGGATATCAATCCTAATCAGAGTTAGAAGAATCACATTTGTTGGATACCGCTGGAGGACTAAGGATGAAATCGTAAACGATGTTGTTTTGGGGATGACAAAACAAGGATGTAGTTTAGTGGGAATACCACACAGAACATACGTCAATCAACTAAACGAGGACCTATAATGAACGTATGAAAACCTACCCGATCTTATGGAGGATAGAGCGAGATTTCGTGAGAAAGTCAGGAAGATCTCAAGTACAACTACTTCCTTAGGATGATAGTTTTAAGAAAAATGTCATGCAAGTACATCGAAATAATGAGTTGACATGATGGGTCGATGAGAAAAAGTAGTAGCTGTGGCTTCTGACAGCGCTGGACGAGGGTCCGGGCTGAGAGAAGTCAGTGGCAGAGAGTGAAATGAATGTGGTATGCTGTGAGTGAAAAAGGGGAGTGGTGGGAGTGGTAGTGAATGTGTCTTAGGTTAGGAGAGAGAGGAGGGTGTGCTGAGGTTTTTGTCGTGGTGAGGTGTAGAATGGATTTTGAGGGTCTGACTTCTCTCAGCCCGGACTTATCATGTCAACCCAATATTTCGATATACTTGCATGAAATTTTTCTTAAAATTATCATCATGAGGAAGTCTTACAAATAAAGACGAAACGTTTATGAATATATAAAAAAAATATCTCTTGGTTTTTCCTTTTTCATTTCCCATTACGTCGTATTACTCTCATCCTTTCTTTCTCATATATATATATATATATATATATATATATATATATTCTTTTTTGTTTATTATTTTTGTTTTGCAATAAAGACAAATGAAAGTATTCAGATAAATACGGTGAAGCATCTTCCTAAATGCTAGAGGGAGTAATCTCTTCTACACTGTGTGTCGTACCCTATATATAGAAGCGTATATATTTTTATATTAAAAAAAGAATTTAGTCATTTATGCAACATATATGTATTCAACACTAATGATATAATGCAAGTTACAGAACCTCAAATTAGATAGGCTACCCACAAGAAACGTCATCCACCCGAAAAACTCCCATTCCCAGCAATATAAAAGTGTCTCCCTCTTTCGTATTTCTTGTTAGAGCGGTGCCATCTTATTAGTAATATACGACCTTCAAGAGTTGTAAATAATTTGGATATTAACTTAATCCATGTTATATAGACATAGAAATTGTATAAGCCGATTAATATGTATATATATATATATATATATATATATATATATATATATATATGTGTGTGTGTGTGTGTGTTTGTGTGTATTTGCGTATATATATATATATATATACATATGTGTGTGGATATACAGGGTGGGCAAAAATAAGGGTACTATTTTTAAAAATTCATAACTTTTTTATTTATTGATTTAAAAATTTTTTTTTTTTTAGAATAAGTAAAGGACCCCTTCCGAAGCAAGCATGAGCCGTATTAGCCCTAAGGAACGTACCCTCATTTAGAAACCATTATTTTTGCTTAAAAAACTCAAAACAGTGTAAAAAACAATACTTTAGTTTTTGTAAGTTTTAAGAAGTGTTTTTCGGCTAAAATTTGTTTTGTTTATTTCAAAAAATCTCGGAAGGGTCAGTCTACACACACATAAAGTTTAGTGAGTTTAACTTTTATTTTGTGGAAGTTATTCAAATTCAAGTTATTCAAATTTAAAGATAGGACCCTTATTTTGGCCCACCCTGTATATCTTAAGCACTAACACTGTTATTTTCTCTTCGTAATCAAAAAGCATTTTCCAAGCGTCAACATCTAGACTGAAATGTGTCTTGTGTGTCAATAAACATCGTTCTATTTCTGGTAGCAGACAATTGACTCACGTGGCTAAAAAAGACCCGGCGAATTCCTTAAATAAAATGGCTACAGTTTCTTCTTCGTCACACTGTAGAAATAGAGTCAAAATGGCGGATATATACTAAGAGAAATCGATTAATGAGGCAAATGAATGATTCGTTGTTCGTTGACATTAACTGTCTAACGTTGATTAAATTGTTCTCAAGGATATCTGTCTGGCGCTTCACTAATAACACAGAAACAACAACATTGACATAAGCACACACACTTATATATATATATATATATATATATATATATATATATATATATATATATATATATATTAAGCTTAGTCATTAGATTCATCAGTGTGGCTAGTATATTCACGCCGAGATTCAAAAAACGAACAGCCGATAAAATCCAAATGCGATCAGTATCCAACTATCGAATTTGTTGCGGTAAAACCGGCACTTAAAGTAGAGGAGATTTTAGCCTAAGATTATTACAGAAAATTATAGCTTTATACTAAGCTCAACCTATAACTAGGAGGCATATCTATAAAATATTAAATTAATTAATTATATAATTTTTATTGCCTAATTTACTTAATTAATATTGTAAGTATATACTTTCTTCATTTGAATACAAAACAAAGTGCTGAGTTAATATAGATTTTGTATTTAATTTAAATGGGGATTTTATTACCTTATTCTCTAAACAATTACGTTTGTTATAATAGCATATTAGTTACTATTATTATAAATTACATCATGATTTCACGCTTATTCACAATAGGTATAATTTTTAAATATCAAGATTCTTAACTTACGAATTCCAGCAAAAGCCGACATGGTACATATGATATTTATAATTAAATCAATTTATTTTAGATATTTTCTTTGTCGAATGCCAAAAAGGTAACGTTTAAGCGTCGGATTAATATTTTTAAATAAAGAATATTTATTTTATTACTTCTAAATAGTAGATCAATCATTACATTTAGACTCTCCATGTTATTCTGAACAGCTGGACTTCCCCTTTTAAGTTATATTTTAATCAATATTACGTGTAGATAAGTTTTTGTTTTCTGTCTTCATAATAAATGCCTTTATTTGTTCGTTATGGTGTAGTCTTGTTTTCAATTTTATGGTATACTAGCAATGCTACCCGGCGTTGTTCAGGGCGATAAAAATAGAATAGAAGAAATTAAGTAGTGTGTGAAAATCTTTAAAACAAAATTGTGTATCTCTTTCGCCCTCTCTCGCCCTCTCTCTGCCTCTATCTCTCTAGTCGTCTCTTTATCTTTCTTTTATTCCCTATCGATCAGTTTTCAATCCCTCTCCCAAACCTTCTCTTTCTACTATGCCTAGTATATTTATTTCTCTTATTTTAATATCAATCTTTAATTCTTTTTCCCCTTAGTTTCAACATACTAAGAAAGTACGTAATGTTAATCCAGTCAACAATACAAAGGGAGTTAAATATACCAGTTACTAAAAGTAATACTGTTATCTTACAATTTTTGATCCTGGAAAACGCCGAGTAGAACAAATAGTGCAGATCAATTCCTAAGTTCTTTGTCACCCTACTCTATTTAACGATATTAAGAAGATACGTAATGTTGATGAAGTCAGTAGTCTGAAGAGATTTACAATATACTCATTGCTAAAAGTAATACTGAAATCTTAAAATGCTTATCCCGAACAACGCGTAGTATAACAAATGTTCCCGGTAAATTCTCATTTTTGTCCCCACCCTCATTTTACATTAATATGAAGATAAATTATTTAGATAAAGGCATTAGTCCGAAGAGATTTAATATATACCAGTTACCGAAAGTAACACTGTAACCTCAGAATGTGTTATCCAGAACAATGCCAAGTAGAACAAATGATCTCGGACAATTCATAATTTATTGCGCCCTTCCCAAACCTCTGACTCCTTCCTATACCATCCGACTCGAACTCCTTCCCATACCACTGGACTTCTTCACAAACCACCCGACTCCTTCCCATACTAATCTGACTCCTTCCCATGCCACCAGACTTTCACATCTTCTCATGCCATCGGACTCCTTCCTATGCTATCCGACTGTTTTCCATAACATCTGACTCCTTCTCATACAAATCTGACTTTTTCCATGATAGTATGAGAAAGATTTCAGATGGTATGTGAAGCGTCGGATGGTATTGAAAAATGTCAGTCGTATTACCATACGACTCTGACATCTTCACTAAACCATCCGACGCTTCCAATGCTATCAAACTCCGACTACTTACAATATCATCAGACTCCATACCATACCATACCATCCGGACTCATTCGCATACCATCTGACCGCTTTCTCATACTATCATACTCGAGCTTCTACCAATACCACCTAACTCTGACTCTTTCCAATACCATCCGACACGAACCCTTTCCAATAACATCCGACTCGGACACTTACTACTACATTCGCTCAGACTCCTTCCCATACTATTCGAGTCCTTCCCATACATACTGACTTCTTCCCATACCATCTGACTCTAAGTCCTTCACATACATTCTAACTTCGACTCCTTCTCAAACCACTGAACTCCGATACCTTCTAATATAATCTAACCCACTTCGTTTCCATACCATGCGACTCCACTTCGTACCCATACCATCTAAATCCGTCCCACACCATCTGACTCCGTCTGATAACATCCGACTCCTTCTCATACTATCCGCCTCTTACTCCTTCTCATACTAACTGACTCTGATTCCTTCCCATACAATCCGACTGATACATTCTACTATTAACCGACTTTGACTCATCCCATACCAGCTGATTCACTCCTCATACCATCTAAGTCGGACTCCGATACAATCCGATTCCTTCGCATACGATCCGACTCGGACTCTTTACCATACTATGCGACTCGGACTACTTCCCATACCATCCATCTCAGAGTCCGTGATGAATTCCTGCTCGAATTGAAAGCTCTGACTCCTTCCGTTACCACAGGCTCTAATTCCTTCCCGAACATCAGCCTCTGACTCTTACCCTAAGATCCGGCTCTGACTCCTTCCCAAACCTCAGGCTCTGAATCCTTCCCAGAACCTCAGGCTCTGACTTATTCCCGAACCTCAGGTTCCGAGTCTTTCCTTAACTGCAGGCTCGAAAACCTCAGGCCCTGACTCCTTCCTGAACCCCAGGCTCTAACTCTGACTCCTTACGAACAGAAGGCGCTGAATCTTTCCTGGAGATTTTGCTTTGACTGTTTCTCAAACCTCCGACTCTGACTTCATCTTGAACATCAGTTTTTGTTGCCGGCAATGCTGTGTTTAAGCACACCTGCTATATCTAGGATATTGAGCACTTTTTGATTAAACACGAACTCTATCTAAAATAATGAACACTTTTAAAATTAAGGAGGGTTACTCTGCCTTCTTCTTTGTTTCCCAAACATTCGGCTCCCACTCTTTCTCTGAACCTCAGACTCTAGCTCCTTCCTGAACCTCCGACTCTGACTCCTTCACGAACCTCCGATACTTTCTCCTACCGGAACTTCAGGCTCTGACTCTTACCCGAACCCTAGGCTCTGACTCCTACTCGAACCGCAGGCTCTGAATCTTTCCAAAACTTCAGGCTCTGACTCATTACCTAACCTCAGGTTCTGACTCTTTCGAGCACATCTGATTCCGATACTTTCTCAAACGGCATGCTCTGAGGTCACCCCGAACCTTTGGGTTTCTCCTTTTTTCGAACCTCCTACTTTGACTGTTTCCCAAACTTCAGGCTCTGACTCCTTCACGAACATCAGTGTAGTTTTATCTTTGAGTACTTCCTTAAAAATGACCCTAAATTATGGTATAGTTCTGATTAAATACTGTATGAAATGTTATCTAGAACTCTTCTACTAATTATACCGATGTCTGATACACAAGGGGTGGCAATCTTATAGTGTTGTTGCTATTAAAATTTACCTCGTGATATTAAAGAGTAAATCTAGGGCACTTAGAGGTGTATACTTTAATATTTCTGACAGTATCATTACAAGAAAATATTTTCAATGCTAAGTAGTGAATATTTTGAAGGTCACTCTTGTTTGCTATTGGTGTGGTTTCTTAATAATTAAATTGTTATGTTTCAAAATTATACTGTATATGTTCATTAGTTTGTCTGCTGTAGCTTTAAAGTGAGGGACATTGTTTTATTTTATTAAAAGTCTGATTAATTGTATTAGTAGTTGCATTAGTGTATTGACTTATTTTAAAAAATTAGTTCACCCCTAACAAGACAGGTTGCCACTGTAGACGTAAGAAGCTACTGAGAATTAGGGTGAACATTTTGGGAGTCATCCGAAATTGAGAGTTGTGCAGCAGGATGTTTGCTCACATTAGTTTAAAATTTCTGCATGTAATAACAGTCGAGAAGCTGGGAGCAGCAAAGGAGTTCCAAAAGTCGTAGGCTCGAGGAAAAAAGCTATTAGAGTAGAGACTCTCCCGCATCTGGAGACCTCCACAGTGAATGGATGGGATTAAGCTGATTGTCGGGTTAGTCGAGTGTAGTTACGTCGAGGGGGGCACCAGAGCAGCAAGTTTATCAAGGCACATTCTATTGAAGTACTTGTAAAACAAGCATAAGTGTGCAACATTGCGGCGATGTGACAAGGGATAGAGCATGGTTGATAGTGAGAGACCTATTAGATGAGCGACTCTTTTTTGCCGTTTTCTATGAGGGAGAGACTAGTGGATGGTGCACCAGCCCAGATGTGACAACAATACTCCATACATGGGCGTATGGTGGCTTTGTAGAGATATAGTATACTGTCAGATGTGAGAGGTTTTCTACCTCGGTAGAGAAAGACCACTTTATTTGCAGCAGCCGTGACAATGTATTCTATGTATTTGTTCCAATTCATGTTACTTTTGAATGTTAGGTTGAAAAGTTTGAACGTTGGACTCTCAGTTAGAGGGTTATTTGCTATGGGAATCGCTGGTTAAAGGGGGTTATTGTAGTTGTTAAACTAAATTAATTTTTGCCTTAGCAGCATTAAATGTTACCATCTATTTAGGACCCCATTTCACTACAGACTAGAGGCCTTTTTCCGTTGATTCAGACATTGGATATGCGCGCGTCCGTTTTACCAACATGACGAGATTAAAGCGTGGTGTCGTAAAAAAATATAACCATCCTAGACACAATGTAATCAGGGAGTTTTTTATGATAATCAGGAACAATACCGGTCCAAGGTGTACCTCTGTATTTATGTAATGCTATTTGGATAAGCTGCCATCGAGGACAACTTGGATCTTTCTTTTTGTATAGGAAAGATTTAATTATATTAAATATTCGTTCAGTAATAACATATGAATTAATTTTTATGAGAATCCCTTTATTCTAAACCTTGTCAAAGCCTTTCGATATGTCAGGCGCTACCGCTCTAGCTTCACCTGCCTTGCTCAGTGTATTGTATATGCGTTCAGAGATGATAGTTAAGATATCAGCAGTAGATCATGCTGTTAAAATCTATACCGATGGTTAGAAAGAAGTTTAGCATTAACGAGGTGACGGACAATCCCTAGATCCATTAAAGATTCAAAGATTTTAGCGTTTGTTGTAGAGTTTGGAGAGGGAAGGGGCTAGTTCTACAGAGCATTTCTTTATTACTATTACTAGTATAAGATCAGACTCACATGCTGTGGACGTGTCAAGTGTGTTATGATGCTCAGGATATTAGATTGGATGATGGTCAGGTCATTTGAGAGGAAGTGGTTAGCGGAGTCCAAAGTGGAGTTTAACGCGAAACGCATGGAAAGTAAATAAGACATATCAGTTGCTGTGCAAACGACATCATTGTGGTTTTATAGAAGGGAAATTGGTGATTGCACATTATTCACCATAATATTGAAGAATTTCCAGAAATCCCGAGTACCTAGTTTCTGTGACTGGGTGCGTTTTCTGGTCATCTTTGTATAGCTTCTCTTTGTTTCACTTCAGGATGGCTTTTCGGCAGACCCTCCATTTGCTGCCGACTTTGCATATAGGATGTCTACTGCTGCAGCGAATATTGGCAGCATTTTCTTTATAGCGTCAAGGTGCAATTCCCAGTTCCATGTGCGCACTGCCTTATTCACCATATCAAGGTATTAGATCAACAATTTTGCTGTTGGCTTGTCAACCATCGCATCCTTCACATGGTTGGTTCTCTGGGCAATCCTATTCATAGACTCTGATGACAGAACACTATTCAATGTCTCAGTCCCATCAAGAAGATCTTTCAATAGCCCCTGAGTTTTTTCAAGTCGTGACTTTGAGGAAATGACTGATCTGCATCAGTGTTATGTTGATCATACTAAGTGGCATGTGAAACTGGCAAATCATAGTCTTTTTCTAACAAAATAGCATTCAGAGCAGCATCAACTAAGAAGTGAGCACGAATAGCTCTTGCAATTGCCTTGCAACCTCGCATGTGATTGACTGTGTTTTAAGCATACACAAGTTCAAAAAGTGCTTGCAATCCAGAAGATGTCATCAAATGACCAATTGATCCCAGAAAACTCATCTGTGTATAAAGCCCACCAAGTCGCAAGACAAATTATTTCAAGAGACTTGAACTAGGTTGTGACTCGACTATCATGATTGCTTTGTACCAAAGTGGTTGATCGAATGTTAGAATGTGTGTAATGCTGTTTTTCCTGGCTAAATCACTAATGTATCATAACGTTGAGTACACACAGGTTGGGTTGCCAGGGTCCATGTCGATCATTGGCAAAAAAACTGTGGCTGATTTCCCAGGATATGTTCCTTTGTGGATTGACTGCCTAATCTGCGGATCTGAACGGATGTGAAATTACTAAAACCTCCCAAAAGATGTCAACATTAGCAGTGGAATCGACAACTTTCTTGGGTTAGAGCTTTTTAAATGTCATTAGTGGTTTGTTGTTGTGCTGTGAATCTAGGTACTTGATGTTGATCCTTCCGACCCTTGTTATATTTTCTGAAAGGACCTGAATCCTTGGAACTAGTGTTGCTTAAACTTTCCCGACCGGAAAAGATGCTATGATACCCATACCGTGGAATGTGTTGAATCCATCAATACTCCTTACATCATGGTCCACATTATCAGCTACGAACTGCACAAATTCAGTTTCAATAGGTAAGCGAGTTTTAGCGCCATAAGCAAGAGCAGCACTTCTTTCGAATTTCTGGAATTCCGAGTAAGATGAAGAGAAGCCATGCTTATTGAGAGTGTCAAATAAGAAACTCGATATAAATTGGTCATGCATTTCCACTGCTAAAGCAAACTGCAAAGGTGCAACGAGAACTCTGAGTCTAGCAGCCTGCATTATCGCTTGACCAACTAATGCAAGTTTCAAATCATTGTCTTTGCTTGCAAATATCTTCCTGAGAAAGATCAACAATGTTTTAGGTGCATATTCAAGAATCGCATCCTGTTCAAGATCATTCTTAGGCGGGTAATATTCTGAACTTGTCTGGATACCTTTAATGCCATTCTTGATAAGCTTGATTGCTGTCTTTATGATTCTAATGGCCTCTGATTTTGAATGGTCTGTTGAGCGGCTCTATGCATATAATTCATGGAGAATACATTTTGCGGTCTTCAGAATGTAACAATACAATGTTTTTCATTAATTTCAGTCGCAATGATATTGTCTTTGAAATATTCTAACAATCGAGATTCCATGGATGAGAGACTGTATGGTTCATAGCAAGTGTTCTCGAGAATTTCTTATATTTTTTAAGAAGATCGACAATGGTGAGATGCTCTTCGTCATTTTGCTGCAAATATTTAGCAACTTCCAGAAATGCCTGCTTTCTCTCTGAATCCTCTGGTATACCAAGGTTTAGTTTCTTAGAATAATTAACAGAAAAGAATGCCTTAGGAAGGTTTTATTAGAATCAAAGTTTGCAAAACATGTTCTGTGATAACCTGCTTCTTCTGAAACAAGACCAGCTACATAACCTATTCTACTTTTAACAGTGAATGCCCAGAAATCATCGTTTCGGACTTTCTCACAAACTTTTAACATTTTGTCTTTATACGCAGTAGTTTCTACATTGGAAACATCAACACCTGTTTTTTTTCTATCAGAGTGTGCTCCAGAACCACGAAAAAGAAAATATTCCTTAAGTTAAACACACACAACGAGCGGCTTGCACAGGATAGCATTTAATCATGGGTAGACCTGTTTTACGGTCAATTTCTATGTATTTGGGGTTGATCAAATCTCAATTATGATCTTCTATCCACTTTGTTCAGAACCTCTTTTAATGTAATCGGTGCCCTTCTGGCTGACAATGAATGTTTCTTCATTACTAGACAGTTCAGTGTTACAAATAGTACACTTGTTAGCATCCATAACTATCGGTACTTCACTTTGGCCAACCTGAAATTAGAATATCACAGAACATTAAGCTCCTGCAGTAATACATCAAAAGAGACAAAAATGAGGTATAACAAGTTGTAATTATATTTAACTTTATGAAAACTGTTGATTTTATCTCATTTCACATTGCTACATTTGGTATTTTTGAAGATGAATTTACAGAAATTAAGTTGAGAGACATGCTGCTAGAATCGGCGGCAATCTTTAAAGATGGCGCCTGTTAACTTATTTCCGCACAGCTAATTTTGGTAAACTTTTTTTATCTGAATGAGAGGTTGTTCATGCCAATATCCAAGTTAAAAACCTTTGTTACCGATTTGTTTGAGGTTCAGCCAAACAATCAGCTATATTGACTGTACTATAAGACTGTATTTTCTTGCTCATGTTTTTAAACTGTGGATAAAATTGAGTGTTGCTAATTAATTGTATTGTTTACCATGAAATAACATTTTAATTTACTTGTTAAAGTGTTGATTATTGAACTTTAATTCAATAGTTTAATCGCTTGCGGCCATTGCTTCTTTGTTATTTTCTTGTGCCAAAAATATTTTGATATTTTATTACACAAAAAAAAATGTTTGATACAAATATAACCTTGAACTATTCTTTTTATACAAAGACACTGGTTATTCTATTATACTGTATGTAGGGGCATTTATAGAGCCCTACACCAACTTGTAGCAAAGGCAAGAGGTAAGAGAAAAATGTTGTGACCGGGTGGCAATACTTTTAACCTTGGTTACTTGCCCCATCTGTACTAATTGCAAAATCGCTTGTAAAGTAATAGCAGCTGTTGCTTCGATCATATATCACTTCCGGAATTTTCTGTTGTATATTCCCAGGACTGGAATGCCAATAATAATAATTATACCATGAAAGATTATTGGCCATATAATTACTATGTAACCTAGGGGACTTAAGACTGTCCTCACCTGTATTGTGTATAAATTAAATTTCTACTTGCTTTTCATTCTCAAGAAATAATACATTTAATTTTCGTAATGCTAAAGTTCTCAATGTCTCAATTTTTAACCCCTTTGTCCTGATATTGATCATTCTTAATCAATGTTATCTACTAAAATATAAATTCCCACCTTCATAAAATTACAAATTCTGAATTTTCAATTCAAGCTCAAATTCTCCAGACCATAGAATTTAATGTTAATACATTATTAAGAATGTCTATATAATATTTACAAAATAATAGTTTAGTTAATATTTAAAAAAATGCTGTGTGACAGGTGGTCGTGGCAATTATGATCAGGAAAATATGGTTCGTGTTTTCCGTTTTCCCCAAAATAAAAATGAGCGAGAAATATGGCTTAAGAGAATACCTAGAGACAACACTCCTGACAAACCAACGACTGTTGTTTGTGAAAAGCATTTTCCTTCTACGTGTGAACAGTGGTTATTAGAGGAAAAGTACGACCGAAGAATCCCCATCCGTATTTTATCATTTGCCATCAAGTGTATTAAAAAGTCCATAATCCAACGTAGAACAACAAATAAATCTTCAGCTTCTGTGCAATATGTGCAAAGAGATGGATTATCAGAATTTTTAGAAAAAGAACAAATTATCAGTTTTCAAAATTTGTTAGACAATATTGATCAATAGGATTGTATATCAGAACTTGAATTCTATAAGGTTAACAATCAGCCAGTCTGTTGCTTTTCTTACTGCAGGTATTCCAATATTTATGATAAAAAGTGTGATAATTTAAGATTTGAATGATACCATGCTGGTATACATACAAATATCTGTTCTCTTTAAAAAGTCGAGTCTATATTTTAGCACTAGTCACGGATTAATGAAGCGATTCGTTTTCTCAGCAAAGTAGAAATTTATGGAGAATCTTTTTTAAAAGAACCAATTAATATTATGCCCCCCACCAAGTATTGGGAGAAAACATTATGATTCTAATATTCTTACCATTGTATTAAAATGTTTTGTAACGTCTCGAGCATGAGAAAATTGACTTCAGGATGATTTTAAATAAGACAGTGTGAGAACATTATCAGCTTTGATATCTAAAGTTTCAAAATTATATGATTTTAACTTTCTGGGTGACATACTTTCTAAAGTTTCTGAAAATCCGAAAAAGTGCATTCTTTTAGTTTATGAAGTTTAAGTAAAAGCTTCCCTACAATATCATGGAGGAAATGTATTTGGTTTCGCTGAAAACTTTGAAGGATTAGCAAAGTATTGGGTATTATAGTAAAATGTTTACATGATGGACCAAACTATTTACTTAAATGATCCCAGTTAAGGGCAATATTTTTATATGAATAAAAAATATATTGTAGAGATAATTAAACAATTAAATGTCCATAATCCAACTGCAATTGTATGTGACAACAAAGGAATTTAACAATCTATTTTTTTAAAATAGCACTATTTATTATTAAGATTAGCTAGTATTTACTTTTTGACTAAATCCACTTTTTTAAATATTCGGAATAATTTGACTACTGAAGCTTCTTCTGAATTACTATTTGGTACTGACGGCAAGAAGATTTTTAGCAAAATGGGAAGTTTTAAAAGGTCTTTACAAACATGAAAAACTCAGTTGTTTTAAATTATAAAAATCCTGTTGAGCGACAAAAGGTTTCTTATTGTTTAAAAGGTTTTTTTCTGTGAGAAATTTAATCGCATCTATTATTAAATGTAGAGGATACTACAGAAACAGTTCATTTTTATTGGAAAGGTTTTGACATTTTGGAATATTGTCGGCGTCAAAGAGATTCAAGCGACATTAAGAAAAATTATCCACTGAAAAAGGTGATAACACATTTAAATGATGAAACCCTTATATTTCTTTGTAATTTTGGAAACATGGAACGGAAAATGGGAAGGAAGCAAGGAAAAAGAATTAAATCATTAACAAGGGATACTAGTTTAGCCATTGAACATAGATGCAATGATTTAATTTATGTTTGTAAATATTTGCTGTCTTGAGTTTTACTTTGTTATGCTTGGTGAATTAACCATAGTCGGAAATTAAGACAAAGTTCTGGTTGTGCATATTTTATAACTCTAAAATATCATTGAAAGTTTTATATTGAAAATACTAAATTGCTCCTTTAATTAGATGTTGATGTCAAAGTATACAACTTTGATCCAGGATATAATTGTTCAAAATGTGAATATTTGCTGCATGGAATGGCATGCAAAATATGTCATAAGTAAATAAGTCTTAAAATTAAGATCTTTAAAGATATAAAAATGTCTCGATAATGTTACAAAAAAAAGTGTGCAACTGATAAAGAAATATTTAATAATACAAGTTTTTACTATCAATAATATGGACACATTTTAAATGAAATCAATCGTAGTAATTTGAAAATTCTACTCGATACCACATTCTAATGGTTTTTTCTGTTTTATAATGTTTGCTGTTATTAAATTGACACTTGCAGGCATTCTTTGAAAAACATCTTCATGTCAGTTTCTGATATGCATCATGTCAATATGACACGAGAGCGTGGGTTTATATTGTCTGATATAATTTTCAGAAATTATTGTTTGTTTGATTCACTTGATAAGAATTCAAGAACAAGCACTAAAAGTTTTTAAATTATTTTGAAATATAATTCATAAAATAAAGATGTTTATATAATACTCATGATAACATATCAGTATTAATAATGAATCACTGTCCAAACAGTTATTAGATATGTTTTACATTTCCCCTTTTATGTTAGTGGGAATTGATTTTATTATTAAGACTGTGTATAATATGTATTATCACATCATAGAGAAATAAGTGTTTTCTAAATCTTCTGTAAAAACGAATCATATATGTAATAATCATTACAAATGTTAATATGTTGAATTTGCTTTCTTATTGTATTATGTTATTATATTTTCTGTAATCAATAAGTTAATGTAAACAAATTCGCTCATGATCTTTGAAATAGCAAATATATGTTTAATTAATGGTTGATAAAGTGATTTTATTGTGAATTTAGTTGTTTTATAGTTCTATATATTTACATTTGCTTTGATAAAAATGAATCAATTATTGTAAACTGCTTCCTAATAATAGTATACTTGTTAATTACTGTACATTACTACGAATTTTCTTACTAAAACTTTTCTCTGTAATTATTATTTAGTAGTAATTTTGGTTTTCACATGTACCCCCAAGTCGTGGACACTAGTCGCATATTTGCCAGGCCTGTATAATGCATCACCTTGATTTAGATAGTTACACTTTCTGGTATATTCTATCTATTAATCATTTTCATATTTTTATAGTTTTATTAATCTATTGATCTATCTATTTTAATGTTTAATTTTTGATAAAAAATTTTTTACACATTTGAATTACACATTCTTATTATCTTTTATTTAACTATCCTTGTTGTTTCGTATTTTTAAATTTTTAATATTTCAGATTTAGGATAACTCATAAAATAAAGAAAATAAACAAACACCGTACTTAAAATTAAATCTAAAATGACAATAGGTACCAGAAAATAGAGCAGATAAATTATTTAAAACGCCACGTGTCATAGTTAGGTCAACCTTGTTACTCGAACAGATTTAAAATTTGGGAGCGATAAAATCCCTTTCAGGTTTGACTCTCATTTTGTGATGGAAATAAATCACCTGCAGATTAATAAAATTAACGAATCTGATCGGTTTGTTACTTATTGTAATTATTACTTTGATGTAAAACCAATCGCAAACCATTCATCCACGCAATTAGTCTGATGATCCCCCGCTAGTTCAACATAAATCAGTTTGTATAAGTTACTTTCCATAAATATATTTCCATACTTATACTATACTAGCTACATATGAACTTTTATCCATATGAATAGATAAATATTAACATTGTGATAATTCTGATACAGTATTTATCTTTTAAAGAAGACCATCAATAAATGAAAAGAATAAATAAATAACTTAACGTGTTTGTATGTGGGCTTTTTATTAACTCATAATTTAGAAACGGAAAGAATGGGACTTTCAAACACAAATGCGAAACGTTTGTCAATGGGAACAATGATTGAATTTGTGAGCAATACAAAAGAAAATGTTGCTTCGCAAAATAGAGAGAGAAAAAAAGAGAAAAAGCATCAGCCAGCAATTCAGTCGGTATATAATGTTCCTTTTTCTATTGGTCTTCATGCTTCGTCGGTATTTTTTTTTGGCTGGCGATGTAAGTTCAATAATCAACATTATTTTAGGTAAAGTTTACTGAAAGTAACTCTCTTTATTGAATCACTTTAATTAATTACTGTTAATACCGAAAAAACTATTGCAAACATATATAACAAAAATAGAACAATAAAATTAGAAATGAATAGCACCAAGCATTAGTTTATTATGAGCTGTTTATAATTAACTATTCAAATTAGGCAGTCAAATAGATCTGTTTTGGTCTTTCGCCAGTACTTTATATGCATTATTTGAAATTATAATGTGGTATTATTGATAAGCCCTTTTGATTGTAATATAGGAGTGATCAATGAAAAAACTTCGTATTTATTCATTTAGATATATATGTACTTTATTATCATTAGTAATAGTTGAGTACCACCTATAGAAACTATAAGGTCATC
Organism: Sepiola atlantica; assembly: GCA_963556195.1. Taxonomy (NCBI): domain Eukaryota; kingdom Metazoa; phylum Mollusca; class Cephalopoda; order Sepiida; family Sepiolidae; genus Sepiola; species Sepiola atlantica. The sequence continues at coordinate 91,100,002 of OY744519.1, read as the reverse complement.
CTGTAAAATGTTAATAGCTTGCCGAAGCCAAAGAAGGATGTGCGCATATCTCAATTGTTACAATGGGTTTAAAAGGGCTTTTGCAACATATAATGGAAAAGTTATAGTGAATAATCTAAGAATTACTGCTTAGAGTGTTTGCATATGCATGCTCAAACCGACATATGTCATTTAACAAGAAAGTTTTAAGGAGTGTTATAGAAGCGACGTAGTTATCACAGTCGTGGATAAAGGGTGTAACCCTGTGAACTGTCCACTGTTAATGGTTGCATGAAACTCTGTTCGCTGTTTCTTTGGTATAATAGCTTTTTCTTGTGAGAATAACAAGAGTATTACTTCTTTTATTGTTATAAGTTTGTAGAAATACTAGCAATGCTTGGTGGAAATAATGCTATCTAATGTAAAAATTGACTAAGAATTATGTTCATAATATATTATTTCTCTATGAATTAACTCCATTATTTATTCATTTTTTTATTTATTTATTTTTACGGAAGAGCATAATCAAATTATGACGATGCACCAGATTAAATTTTCTATATGTTGATCAGTTATAAGGTCAAACACTACGCGACAGTACTGTACCGAATTTGGCATTGAATATGCGTGTATTCCATAGAGCAGAATAATGTAATTACTACTACTTATACTACTACTAATATACTACTACTAAGAAGAAGAAGAAGAAGAAGAAGAAGAAGAAGAAGACATTATGAGTTCAACAAAATCACTCAGATTTCTAACGCACTTGGCATGAAGAGCCTTTGGAATGCCAAATATCTTATGAGCGGTCAAATACTGGAACTAAGCGATAGATTGGTGATTTGTCTAATTAATTAAAAATTCAGCCTAAGTATAACAATTAAAACACTTTTTTGTAAGAACATAACTCAAATCAAGAGCAAAAGTAGATCAGGTATTAACAGTAGTAATACTAACGTTAATACCCGATCTACACCTCCCTATATTATTAATACTAATACTAATAACCACTTATAGGTTAATAATGTATTTTATCTTCTTGTTAATTATGTATATACATTCCTGATCAAAAATTTAAGACCAGTTGAAAATCTTTTAAAAGAAACCTAATTTTTAAAGATAGGTTTTAAACTCCTTCCACTTAAGGTGATCAATATTGCAATCTAAAAGGTTATGGAAACAAAAAGCTACATTCTAAACATTTTATTCAGAAATTTACATTTTTATAAAATGAGCCATTTTTCACTTGATCAAAATTATAAGACCAGGGGTATAAATTGTTAGATCTATGGTAATTCCAATATTTTTTATTTCAGTTAGAGAATAGTAATCACTGCGTAAAGGTTTAACCATGCCTAAAGCAAGCAAACTTACCGAAGTTGAGCGTGCTACAATTTTAGTTTTCCATAAGCAAGGTTTGTCACAGCGGGTGATCGCAGCTAAGGTGAAGTAAAACTGTGATTTGCAACTTTCTAAAGAACAGTGGGAATTATGGAAAAGCAAAATCAACTGGTAGGCCCCCAAACTTTTATCCTGCATTGAGTAGGAGAATAAGACGGGTTGTTGTGAAAGAGAGTGGACTTTTTTCTAGTCAAATTGAGGCAGTCACAAATGCTAATAGCAGTCCAGTAACTTTCAGACGACACTTACGACAAAAAAAGGCACGGTAAATAAAAAGCGTACAAAAATTCATCAGCTGCTTCTGCGTCACAAGGTGGACCGCTTAATGTTTGGTCATGAATACCAAACATGGGACGTTGAGAAGTGGACGAAAGTCCTGTTTTCTGATGAAAAAATCACTCTAGATGGTCCTGATGGCTTCAAACAATATTTGCATAGCAAAAACATGCCTTCTGAAATTTTCTCCACACGTCATAGTGGTAGAGGGTCCCTAATGGTATGGAGTGCCTTTTCTTACAGAGGGACGATGAAGCTCCAGGTAGTGCAGGGTCGTCAGACAGCGGCTGGTCATGCTAGCATGCTTCAAAAAGCATTGTTGATGACGGATGGTCATCGTTTGTGTGAAAATGGAGTGTTATTCCAACAGGATACTACTGCAATCCATGCTGCACGACAGGCCTTGACCTTTCTACAATAAAATGGGGTTCATCTCTTAGGACATCTTGCATGCTCACCGGACTTGAACTCAATTGAAAATGCTTTCGGATGGATGACAAGAGATGTTTATCGAAATGGCAAACAATACTCAACAAAAAATACACTTCATGAATCCATCTGCAGAAGCTGGGGCAACAACCCCTGCACCTTACCAGAAACGCTTATTTCTAGCATGCCCCAAATAATTGTTGAAGTCATTAAAACCAGTGGAGGTAGAACTCATTATTAAATTTTGTTGTTGAATGTTTTCATACACTTTTCGTAGAATTTCGTAGAATTTTTGTCTCTGGTCTAATAATTTTGATCAAGTGTAAAATGTCTCATTTTATAAAAATGTAAATTTCTGAATAAAATGCTTGGAATGTAGCCTTTTGTTTCCATCACCTTTTAGATTGTAGTATTGGTAACTTTAAGAGGGAGGAGTTTAAAATATATCCTTAAAAATAAGGTTTCTTTTTAAAGATGTTCAAGTGGTCATAAACTTTTGATCAGGAGTGCATAGAGAAGGAGTTGGCATATCATAGAAAAACTATTTCATGAAGTTATTTGAAGAATTTACAATACCAAGTAATGCTATAAAATTTGTATTTATTTATTAAATGAATAAAATAAATTAGTTTTACATATCTGAGAGTTTTGGAGATATACGATTACGCATTGAGTAGTTTGGCATGGGGTAGTGTGTTTGTGGAAAGAGGATATACGGTCGTTCATATGTTCTTTGATGAGCAGGTGTAACGGTCTTGTACTGCTTCCTATGTAGAATTTGTTGCATTTGGTACACGGTAAGTTGTATATACAGTTGGTGTGGTGGCATAGATCAGTGTTGGTGTAAGGAGGTGTCGGTGTGGGTTAGTTGGATGTCAAAGTTTTATTTGTGTATGGCCTTGTGGATGATGGTAGTGATTTTATTACTGAAAAAGGATAGTGTTAAGAAACAGTGAGGGGGAGGGGGCGGTATCTCCGTGTATTGGTCTTATTTAGGTGGAAGTGGGGTAGCCATTAGTTCGCAGGGTTTGATGGAAGTTGTTAGTTTGTGTTATTTTGTCAGCAGTAGAAGAGCATTTGTTTTGTATGCGGGTGATCTCATTGTAGACATAACTTAGTTTGGCTTTTAGGAGCAAGGCAGACTATAGATGTACAAAGAGGTTTTTCCTAGCGGGTTTCCTATAGAAGTTAGTATGTGTGGAGCTATCGTCAGTGATGTTAAGGTTGAAGTCAAGGAGAGCGAGTGAGCCGGAATCGTTGGGATGTTCTATGGTGAATGTTATGTGGGGTCGGTGTTCTTAAAGTTGTTATATATTTGGGTGGCTTCATGGCGAAGGGAGGTAACGATAAGTATGTCATCTATGTATTTGTAGAAGAATATATAGGAGTGGCAGATGCTTAATTCTCGTTGATCTAGCTTGGGCATGTAAGTGATGGTTTGGAAACCAAAAAGGCTAGAACCCGTAGAGAGGCCAGTGATTTGTTTAAATGTGTGTTGCTGGAAAGTGAAGTAGGTGTTGTTAATGATGATGCACAGGAGTTTGTGAATGTCAGTAGGTGTATGACCGAAGAGTTCTAAGTTGTCAGAGGAGGATATGTGGTCAGTGATGAGATGCACTGCTGGGTGTGCGGGTATTAAAATGTAGAGGGAGACGACTTCGAGGCTGAATATGTAGTTGTTATACTGTAGTTGTTGGCGTTGGAGTGAGTGTAGTTAGTTAATGACTTGGTCGAAGCTGCTGACATGTGCGAGGAAGGTGGGGAGTAACGGTTTTAGTAACTGAGAGAGTAGCCAGGAATTTGTGTAGAGTAGTCCTTCGATGCTGGAAACTATAGGTCTAATGTGCGTGTGTGATGGTCTTGTGTGTATTAATGAGGTGGTCAAAAGTGGTGAGTTTGCTGTTTTTTGTGGTGAAATTTGTTTTGTATTTTGGGGAAGGTCACGTGTGATGCAGATTTGTGACCAGGTGTTGTTGATGGAGTTTTCAACTAATGTTGTTGAAATGATATGGGCGGGGCGTATAGGGTGTTGTTGTTAAGGTGTTCAAAGGCGAGCGTATTTTAGGAGTTTTGAGAGATGATGGAGAATTCCATGCTTTAATCAGAGGGTAAGTAAACTTGATTCTTTTCTTTCAGGTTTTTTAGAGTAAGGCGTTTGGATCTAGTGATGTTCCTGTAAGAGTATATCAAAGATCCTCTGTTTTAATCTAACAGGTTTTTGGTCAATTAAGTTTTTACAGGGTATTGGGTGCAGTGGGTCATCAAGTTGGTAGACGGGAAAGGAATTGGTAGAGTTGGTTGTATTATTAGGATTTTCTTGGGTAAGTTGATTAAATGCTATGATCCGTTTGAGTGGTAGGTGTACTGTAGAATTCAGTCTCGATGTTAAGTTTTATGTGGTTGTTCAGCTTTTGGGCGGTAATTAATTTGGGGCCAAGACTGAGGAGGTCAATATCGGCAGTAGTAAGGGGCCAGTGAGTTCAGTGACCAGGGAGTAGTGGAGAGGTTGTTGGAGTTGTGAGTTCTGGTTGTATCAGTGCTCCTGGTGGTGTTAGGGTGAGATTATTTCTTGAAAAAACAAATGAATTGCTGTTAATGTCGGTTTTTCTTAAAGTTGAAACAATGGTAGGTAGGCATGATTAATAGATGTAGTTATATTGTGTGCCGATTGTTCTGTGATTGTATTGATGAGTTGATGACGTTTACAATGGAGGTATTATATAATTTTTTATGCAATAGGTAAGTATGAATTTTCTGGCTGGGTAAAATATGAGTGTGTGTATATATATATATATATATATATATATATATATATAGCAAGCTATGAAAATATATTCATGACAATTAAGCTACACAGAGGCTCCCACGTTTCATCCCCGGAGGAAATATTCAGGCTGAAATGCATGGAGTTATTTTTGCCGGGTGTTATGTATACATGGCTCGCTAGTAAACCAATCAGAGTCGTTGTTGTTCTCTCAGCCAATCATTTGACTTCCCGCGAACAAAGGTTTTGTTGGTGTTACTTCCTATATCCTGTTCTATTGTTCTGTTTTCTATTAATTGGTCTATCTCCTGTTTCCTTTGTTGTGTCAATATAATGGGTGAATTTATTTTAACACGTGGTTCCTTTTATTTCTATTGTAGGTTTAAATTTTTTAATTGTTAAGTTTTTGTTTATTTTGTATTTTTTTTTGTTATTATTTATTTGTTTATTTATTTATTTATCGTTAGCCTGAGGTAAATGTATTCCTGTGTAAGCAGCTTTTTGCTATCCCACTTCTACAGTTTAATAGATTTCGGAGATCTTTACAGTTTAGGATTTCAAATTTTTCATTCAGGCATAATCTACACGGGTCCTCTAAATTTCTACATGTACATTTATATATATATATATATATATATATATATATATATATATATATATATATATATATATATATATAGTTTGTGTGTAGGTTCGAATGATTTCGATTGGAATCCGAGTAAGAGAGCTTAATATATATTTAAACAGAGCATAAATAAATTTTAAAGGGAATAAAAACTAGACACACAATCGGGTTGTACACATTATAAGTTATTTCGACCTAGATCGGTCTCATCTGATGTATAACCAACTACATTTAGAACATGTTCTAAATGCGGTTCGTTATATATCTGATAAAACCGATCTAGGTCGAAATAAGTTATAATGTGTACAACCCGAATGTGTGTCTAGTTTTTCTTTTCCCTTTAACTCTCTCTCTCTCGCTCTCTCTCTCGCTCTCTCTCTCTCTCTCTCTCTCTCTCTCTATATATATATATATATATATATATATATATATATATATATATATATATATATATATCAAAAACAACATCTGTGTTTTTTTCGAAAAACAGCATTATTTTCACCTCATAGACTGGGCATGTATTTCAAATTTTAACTTCTATGTTTTTCTTCGCATCAGTGACAATGGGAAAGTCATTTGACACTAATGACGAAACGTTGATGAACATATAAAATATTTTCGGTTTTGTTTTTTCAAATTTTCTATTATGTTGGATTATGAATTCCATCACTATCATACATATATATATATATATATATATATATATATATATATATATATATATATATATATATATATATATATATATATCCGTTTTGTTCGCGGGCGGAATTATTTTAGAATTATAAAAGAAAATACGATTTAATGAAAAATAGTAAAATAGATGTAACCCCGAGGCGCCTTTCGACCGACTACGTTTCAAGGGAAAACGTCGATATTTATTAAAAAAAAAACACAAATTTAAAACCAATAAATCGTATAATGAAGAAGTTCCGCAGGTGGCGGGAGGGAGAAAAAATTTATATATAAAAAAAAATTATATAAAAAAATGGGGTATATTAGTGCATGCATATATATGTATAAACATATATATATATACATAGTCAAGCACAGATAAAATGATCACCCATCAGAAGCAAAGGGGTCGCCGAAGATCAACAGTCTGTGTTTTAAGTCTCTCTGTCGGCATAGAGACGGTCGTTGAGTATTGATGAAAATGGCTTCGAGAATATCCAAATGAAATTTGTGACGTCCTCTATATAGAACGAGAAGTTGTCGTCTGAATAGAGATCACGGCAACTCTTTTTACTAAGCAAATGTTCACCTATAGCTGACTTGTGTGCTTGTAGATGCGCGGATGGAGAGATGTGTTCATTTCGGCGAACATACCCTGGTACATGTTGTGCGATTCTAACCGACAATCGACAGTATATATATATATATTATAAAAGTTGTAGATTTTTACATCTATGAAATACTTAATGATAATGTTAAATATTATAATTAAGCTCCGAAAATGAACACTTAACAATGTTTATCCTTGTGTATGCGCGTTTCAAAAATGTTTTTATCGATATTCCACCAGAGTAAAGCTTGACAAATATATATGATTTTCTTCATCAGCATATAGATATTATCCATTACAATTTATATAACAGTCAACCAGTTCGAAAAGAAACCCATGTCCAGACGAAATTAATCAGTTTTGTTTTTAGTATTTATTTTATTAAAAATAGATTTTGTATTCATTGATCTGTTGGAGATACTTGCATTGTTTTGGTTCTTTATCGCTTGTTTTCATTTTACTTCAGTGAGTAAGTTCTCAGAAATCATGGGGCTCTTTTCTTTTTTATGAGATACATAGATATTTGTTTGTTCAATAAAGATTCTAGTCAACCTCTTAAACATTGAGTTAGTAAAATAGGGAACACTGATTTCCGTCTTTCCGAATTGGCCTCTTAATTATGTTATACTTTATCTTTATTGTGGTATTTTCTGTATTTTGCTGGATTCCACAACAATAATCCATCTGGTCTGGTGGATTATCCAGCTAAGTGATGTTACTCGAGGTAACACCTAGGAGAATCTGCACCATTTCTCGTATAATCTAGAGTATTACTGTGTCGAAGGGGATCTTATTTAAGCTTTAAAATACTATGTAACTTTGAATATTTGGTCAGGGTTTACTTGTAGCGTGAAGTATCCTCATGTCAGGTTGTCTTGAAAAACTCTTGTACAGAAAAATCGAAGACACTAGAAAATGGTGTCTAGTAGATAATTCAAACTGTCCTGTAGATAATTAAAACTCTTATATAGGAAATTCAAACTATATATATATATATATATATATATATATATATATATATATGCGTGTGTGTCTACAGTATATAGATATTGATTATTGTCAATGTCTGAGATAGTTGGAATAGGTTGGAATTGCTCAGTCGTCTACATAAAATATCGTTCCTATTTTATCATTCTTATTAGTAGGCAAATAACCGAATAAAGCTTCAAAATAAATTGGTGGTTAAATAACACGGAGCATCTATAGGTTGAACTGTCCAATGAAATATCTTTATGTCAGGTTTGAGAATATCAGCGGAATTATCATCTCAACCAAAACGTTAAATCAAATAAACGTCTATTTATTCTTTCTCTTTAATAAAAAAAACAGCATATTAATAAAATAAGAGAATATCGAATGATTATTTAAAAACAGGGATGTTTGTAAACATGTTCTGCTGGAAATTGATGTTATTTAATATCAAAGAACGCATCTCTTTCTTTCTCTGGTTAACGAGTTGGGGAGCCATTAAGGCTGTTCGCTTGTGCACAAGAAGCAATTATTGGCAAGTAGAGGTCATTTAGTGTAAGGTTTCGATTTTGCTGCCTGGTCAGTTAGAACGTTATTCTTTCTGAGATGCGTCAATCATCTCTATAAGAAACTTTATCCGTCCGTCTGTCTGTCACGTATAGTTTTAAAATCTTATTTTTGTTGGTCTTCTACGGTTATATTTGTGACGGTATTTCCATCGGTATGTCAGGCTTCAGTTTGAAATGGTATTTTGTTGGTCTGTCACGTTTATCATTGAAACAGTATTTTTGTTGGTCTGTCATGCTTATGTTTTAAATAGTAACCGGCCAATTTAGAAAACGAGTGTTCGTTAATAGTTTACTCAAGTTCCTTGGCGTTGAATCACTGTGGTTACTCGCACATTGAAGTGTGTAATGACTTTTCAAACGTTATCTCACAGTCATTATATTATTTTCCTTTCTTCATGAAAAGTGTGGCTGAAATTGTCGTTGTGTTTGGACAATCAATTTCGTCGCAAAGAGACCTCTCCATCTTGATCTGGAAAGTCCGGGTCTCTTCAGTGATGTTCAGTATGGTTTTCGTAGTTTTCGTTCCCCTGATGATTATTTAACTCTTGTAACTGAGTGGGTATGTCGGGTTACTGATAGGTAAGGAGAGGGTGGGTCCATTGCGCTTTACATTTCAAATTCCTTCGACAGAATGTGACATTTTGGGCTTCTACACAAATTTCAGGGTTATGGTATTGGTGGTGAAGTTCTTGGACATTATTAGGTATGTTCTTTCTGATCGAAGCTTGCAAGTAACTTTGGACGGTGTCTCTTCATTCTCTTTTCCTATAAATGCAAGCCTTTCTCAGGGCTCTATGCAATGCCCAATACTATTTCTTCTCTATATAATAGTGTTCCAGAGAATATTATTCAGAAAATTAACATATATTCTGATGATAACACTCTCTATTCTGGTGTTGCTTCTCGCCAATGACCCTCGGATCAGTTGAAATATGCATCTGATCTAGAGGTGTACCTGGGTTCAGTTATGGATTGGATAACATGCTTTCATATTTCTACTCTCCATAATCCGGCCATATCTGCGTTCTCTTCCTCTCTTTCTGTTTCCTTCCTCTGTCTCTTGTAGCCTTCATCTCTTATATTTTATATCTTTAATATTTCCTTCTTCTTTTTCTTTTTCTCTTTTTCTTTTTCTTTTTACTTATATTTTTATATTTTTGTTTTATTCATCTTTAATTGTTTTTTAAACTTCTATCACCTTCAAAAGACTTTGTTTGATTATGATCTTATCTTAACAGGCATAATTTTATTTCGAGGCCTGATGATCGGGAGTCCCTCAGACTGCTATCGTGAAACAAAATCAATTTTGTCGTCAAAATGAAATAAATTATCATTTATATATATACTGATTCTCTGCACAGTCGGAGATTTCCTCTGGTATTAATTATTTTTGACAAAAGGAAGTTTTTTTTCCGGAAATATTATATATATATATATATATATATATATATATATATATATACTTTTTATGCAAGCATACTTTGTTCTCCTTACAGCTTGTGAGCGCAGTAATTTCCACAAAAAGTATTTTTTAATAAATTTGTACAATTTTTTTTAAGCACCGCTTAATACTTTGAACTTCATTGCCTTCTCTTAAAGTTCGGTCATATTTTGAGTGAATAGTAATTTATTAGTTCATGGAATCGATGTAATATCTGATTGAATACCAACATTTTTCCCTGCGGTATTTTTACATAACTTACATAGCTTGATTCCGTATTGACTGAACTTGCCATAGATTACAAAGAAATTTGTTTAAATGGTAAAAATCTGAATTGAAAATAAAATAGATAGTAAATATTTCGTATTATATTAATTCATAATCTGAAGAATTCTTGAAATTTCTTAAACTTCTGCTGTTTGTTATTCTAAGAGGAATGAATAATTTATACATTATGACCGAAGGGATTAACACATTTAGCGCATGTTTTGTGAAGGAAATGCAATTGACTACTAATAATTTTCCCTATGGTATTCTGACATTATCACGTATTATTTCTGCTCTGAATGTCACACTGAACGAACTCATCAAAATTGATACAATCTGAATGAAGAAAACCCGAATGAGTATGATTTCATGTTTATATTGATTCATAGTTTTCTCTATCTACTGCAGTAGTTTTTAGGGCTAAGATTAATGAATAATTTTCACAATGACACAATCTGTTAAGCATTATAATAAGTTCAGCCCTTTTAAATAGATGTTAACATGACATAACTATGACGACATATTTTGGTAATTTCTACAGTAAATGTATTCGTCCATTAAAATGACTCGTGTCAACCTTCCTTAATAATGTTTTATATCGAAATATAGCGTAGATTAGAAATGTCTGAAGCTGATTAATAGCAATACTATCATCGTTTTTATTACTAGTTTTCAATAATCATTGTATATCACTTGTATTCCTGAATGTTTTGATTATTTTTCTTTTCTTTTATTTTTTACTTTTATTACCTCAAACTAAGCATAATGCCGCTGAATCTTAATGAGGTTACTGTGATAGGGGCCAAATTTTAAGTAAAGCAACCTGGGTGATAAGTGAAGCAGCAATATGTTTGTTCATATTACATTTAATTTTCTGCGTGTTGTCAGTATCTAGGAAAACGAAGCAAACCTTACAACAAATGCCTTGCCGAATCTTGCCTGATAGGTGGGACATTACCTCTGTGGTACGAGTGTTCAAGAATCCTTGAGATACAACTGACCATCAGAATTATCGCCTCATCAGTTTTCCCCCGCTCTTCGCTAAAATCTTTGAACTCTTAATCAATCGTTTAAATTAACGAACATATGATCGCTTGCAAATGCCACCATCTACGTGATGTGTTCACACGTTAGTAATTTTCGTGCGTTCAAACACTCACTCATTATATAAATATTTTAATTACAAAACAGTAAAATCAAAATAAAATCATCTTTATTTCAACCAAATAATTTAACTATATCTGTAACTCATTATAACTTTACTAAATTTATTTCGTAACGAACAAATCACAAACATATTTCATTAAATATTTGTTTATGTTGCTTTGTCTGTTTTTTCATGATGTCATTTATTTGAATTTATTTATTTATCGCCCGTATCATTAATATTTTTCATTATAACAATTTGAAATTTAAAAGACTTTCATTCAAAAATTATTTGTAAAATCAACAACACAATGCCCGCCAGCGATTTAAACACTAGATTAACGTTCGATTTTCACGGCATTATGAAATGAATTAGAACTTAAATGGGTGACAATACAAACAAAAGTCTGATCATCAAAATGTGCAGTATCAATATTGTAGAATTGAACTAATTATTTATCGCACGAAAAATGTAATATTTGTTTTCTGTATTGACATTTTTAAATTTAAGCGAAAGTTTTTTTTTTCGTTAAGTGATCACACCCACACGCTTTATTATTTTTTGGGGGGGGGGGATTTCTGTGTAGCTGACTTGTTATATTTTTATAATAGTCTCTATGCTACGATTGCCACACTCCATCTTTCTCTTTCTCTATCCCATTCTCTCTCTGCGACAGTCATCCCTCTTCTTTTCCGGCAAAGCGTCTTATGTAACATTTATGCACAGCACAGATACTACACTTTGAAACATTTATTTGCAGAAAATATTAAAAAAATACATATAAAATGAATTAAGAACAAGCCATAATAAAACATGTGGAGTGAAATATGGTCGTTTATCAACCTGTGTCTAATGTGATAAACATATCTATTCTATTCTCAGTCACCACGATACCGCATTTACTCTAGGGGCCGCCCTACTTAAGATATCCTCACATTTGTTGGAAGTTTTATTTTCTAAAATTCTATTTATGTATCAAAAATCATTAGAATTACACGCAGAGTAGGGAAAAAGCAAAAAGCAAAAAATTCGTTTTGTAAGACCCTCCCAACTATTTTTTAAAGAATATACCGCCCACTGTTTTTCGGTTTGCTCAGAACTTATAACAAGAAAGTTAATCTCTAGATGGGAGCGGGGTCTAAGTGAGAGAAAAAAGAAATCAGAGGATGAAGTTTGGCGAATGGGTTGTGCCCTTCGAAGATAAATGCAATTTGGGAGCTGCCGAGGACAAGAAAATGAAAGTAGGGAGTGAAACTTGAAGAGGCTTCCTATTACAAGACAGTAGGGGTAACTCATTCACTCGACCAGCTCAGGGGCTACACTTACCCGAAAGGCTATTGTTCGACAAAACCAGAAACCGCGTGCACTAAGAGAAAACGTGCAACTAAACATAAAAAGTATTAAAATAACTCAGATTAGTTGCTTGATACTCTAATATATATATATATATATATATATATATATATATATATATATATATATATAATATATATATATATATATATATATCAGTAGTGAATACTCATATCTCTATGCTTATGAGTCCCGATTATTAAAGGACAAAACGTATACGTACATAGATAATAAACAATAACAAATATTTATTATTTGTAGCTCCTAGAAAAAACCCGTCTAGTAGAACACTTTAAGTGTAATATTAACACAGCATGACGTCGCTAGCTTTAAATGCATCGTTCCTTTCATTAAAAAAAAGTCGAACGCTCTAGACGTCAAGCCGCCGTATAAAGTGTTAAAATTATCATTATCACTGTTTATTCGCTGTTCAAAATTGGCCGAGTGGTTAAGGCGTCGGATTTGAGTTGCCAAATACTCGTAATCCGGGGTTTCGAATCGCATGACCGGTAGTGAATAGTCATATCTCTATTCTGATGAGTCCCGATTATTAAAGGACGAAACGTATACGTACATAGATAATAAACAATAACTAATATGTATTATTAATATATATATACATATTTCCGTTAAATAATTCTAGTGACAAAATTATTGCGTATATATGAGAAAATTTGAAATGGATATTATAGAATATTAGTTAATTAGAAACTCTTATAATATAAATATGCAAATGAGGAATACCTAAAGACATTTGTTGGTGTTTGGGAATTACTATATATATGGTATTTCATGACATTACGTTGTATACTAGAATTAAATAAGCATAAGCCGATTTCATTTAATATATGTTTATATTGGTATAGTAAATGAGAAAATATTTCACCTTTATCCATTTAGATATATATAGAGAGATTAATATAGATAGATATCAAAAGGAGCCCTTGAAACATACACACGCAGGAATATATATATATATATATATATATATATATATATATATATATATATATATATATATATATATATGTGTGTGTGTGTTTGTTTCCATTTACCAAAAAGAAAAACATCAGTCCATGATCATATTTTCTTATTTACGTGTTGTGAAACACGTAAATAAAAATATAGTATTTAGTTTTCACAGGCTGCTCATAAGACAGTTTTATTTAAAACTAAATAATAAGCATACTGCTCTAAAACCAAAAGGAAGTAAGATAAAAATGAACAAAGATGACAAAACAGCAAGGCAAAAACACGCAAAACTCAAATTAAAGAAGATAATCAGAAAAAAAATCGCCGCATTCATCGGACATTACGTCGGGTAATTCTCAACCCGTCATATAATATATATATATATATATATATATATATATATATATATATATATATATATATATATTATTCATGAAGTATTATTCATGTGCAATGATTTTCCGTAATGATATCTGAAAATAGAATATAATTGTAGAGTATACCGTGTTTTTGAATGTATAAACTCATTAAATTTAGGGATAAAATTAGCATTTTCTAAGAGGGAAAACAACATACTGAAAAAACACACGCGTTTGACAGGTAAAGGAGAACATTATAGAATATTGGAATATCTATGTATCTAATATCGAGAATCAAAGTGTTAGCCCCAGGAAGAGACCCCTTGTTTTCTGAGAACTTCGACTTAAGTAAAATGAAACATTAACATGAGCGTCTCTTTGTGTTTGGTGTGTGCGTGCGCGCATCCTTGTATTTAATTGTATATCCACATCATATGTTTATCTGTCCATGTATCTCTCTATATATGTGTGTGTATATTAATAAAGTCCATTCTTTTCAGCATACATGTATTTAGGATTTTCTAGAGGACGAAGCAAAATGGTATTATTCACACACTCTTTTATATACACACATATATGTATTTGTTTACATATAATATATTATATGTTATATATTATATATATAATCTGTTATTTATATAATCTATTATATATATATGAATAATTTATTATATATCTGAATAATCTATTTTATATATATATATGTATATATATATATATATATATATATATATTTGTATATGTTAACTACCTTTTTTACAGTATACGTTTTTATATGCAAATTGTTGTTCAGTGACGTCCATAATGAACTGCGTTGATTGAGCGTGTTACAAAACTCAAGGGAAAACTAGAGACGGTTAGAGCGGCGAGATGTGTGTATCTATTTGATTGAAATACTTTGCTGAAAAACAAATTCCAAATCGTTCGTTACTTTTTTTTTCAATTTTCTGCAATTTGAATGAATCTTAAGAGTCTTGAAAAAAGAATAAAAGATGCAATATTTCCCAGCAAAGGAACGCAGATCGAACGGAATTTCATTATTGCCCCCCGCCACATCTTCTTCCTAATGTTTAAATTGGATTCCATGCAAGAATAGTATCCGTCGAAAACTCATGGATTCATTTCAAAATGTTTTTTTACGAAACATCGTGTACAGGAACTTGCATATCTTGCTAACGTGTTATAAGTCACAAATAATACAGAACCAGTGATACTGATGTTGCTAGATCGATATTAAAATGAAAATGAGAAAAACGGAGAAGTATTCATATGTTAATCGACATTTCGTATTTATTGCTCAAAAAAATCTTTTTAAAGACAATTGTTTTTACGGTACTATGTACTACTAAAATGTTATTGTGTTTTCTTTTAGTTCGTACGCAAATAGAAGCGTGTGCTTCATTGATACAAAAGGAATAGGCAGAGTACACATAATTAAGGCAGTAGTTTCTACAATGTCGATACCTGAATTCGAACTCACGCAAGTCTACATGATTTTTAATTAAATTCGGGTTTTATAAATACAAAGAAATTGGTATAACATAATAACATTAAAAACATCAGATAAATATGTTTTAAACTAAGTGAATTTTTTGATAATCCGCAAAATGTAGACATAAAGGTTATTACGCATTATTAAAAAACGAGTTCGTTAAAAATATAATTTTAACATTTGTCGCTAAAGAACAATACCTAACCACACACATCGTAGTTACTTACTCTCTCATGCAAATACTATGTAGAAGTGAAAGTTGAAAAACACGCGCATACATAGAAACAAAGAAAAAGTCTGATTCCCGAATTGTGCAAAAACAATTTTCTAAAACACGACTAAAGAAATCCGACTCTAGAATTGTAATTAATAATACTTCAAAACACGACTCTCATTAATCGAGTAACCTGACACAAAATGCCAATTCAATTTCTTTTTCTTTCTTGCTGAACAGGCGACGGTGTCGTAACTTGTCATGTTAATTTTAAGGGCGCGCCGGGACAAAGGTTTTAACTCTTTTTATTTTATCAGGAATTCGGCCATGCAAAACAATGCTCATTACATAAATAGACTATTGTCCTAGCAAAGGAATAACAAGATTATATCTTGAAATCGGAACGCTCTGGGTTCAATATCCGATGAACGATCCACGGTACGACACTCACTTTTTTACCTTGTGGACCCAAGTGATGGCTCCTACATACTAAGTAGCATATTTTTCAACGAAATTTCTCAAATATTATCGCCATACTAGCTATAACGCGCTATAAAATACATCAAGACATAAATTAATATAGCTACGTAGTGTAAAAACAATGCGAAAATAGCAGATATATATAGCAGTACATTATTGTTTTAAAATGATTTAAATTCTCACAGCTTTAACAAGATAAACGTTTCTGTGTAGCTTACTTTACATAAGTAATTGTCAGTAATATATATATATATATGATAACAGGAAATGTAAATTGGAAAATACAAATTAAACAAATGACGCCGAATATTACAAAAAATCAAATGACAATGTGTACCGTGTTTTTGTGGCAAGTTTCCTGTTACTGTGCGAGTGTATCCTAGGTGGGCATGTTCTATTGCATTTGGCGTCTGTGCTATCTCCACCTCTTTCACACGTCTTGGATCATGCGTTAACAGCACTTCTCCAGCCGGCGGTCCGGGAAAAGGTCCTATTAGAGTAGGAAATATACCGGCATCTATATCCTCCTACAAAGGAGGACTGGGAAGATGTTTTATCCCACAGAATTGGCAAATATATGATCAAAAATTAAGTAGTATGTTTACTTTATCATGAGTTCACGGTATTTGGTTGTTTATTTAAAATTCAGAAAAGATTGTTTATAATGAAAATAAAAATACACAATGAGCTACCTGTACAAAGTCAACCTCAGAATTTATTAGGCGAATGGTTTCAGCGACGTCCGCGTAAAAAGGTCCCTCTTTCAGAGGTACAATTTCAAATCTTGTACAAGTCTTAGTTTTCTCTTTGTGAATCTGTCTGTTACCAGCCCAGTCGGATAAATTGACGGTTTATTTGAAGAGTATTACCGACGGCATAATCACGTTGACATATTGTTTTCCGTGAGCTTATTGAAGTTAATCGACCTTGAGTATGGTTAGTATTAAATAGGTAAACATTTGCGAATATCAGCTTCTGTATAAAGGAGTGATTTCCTGCTTATCCCGTACGACGAACGAAGTTAAGCGACATTGAACCGTGGTCATACAAAATGGGTGAACATTTGGGAAAACCAGGTTCTATATGTGGGAAGGCTTTTTTCTGATCTCGTAGGATCACCGAAGTTAAGCGACATTAAGCCTGGTCATACAAAATGGGTAGGCATTTGGCAATACCAGGTGTTTTACGTTGGATGGTCTCTCGGATTATCTCGGCAATGTTTCCGGTCCTTCTGGCTGTCTCCTTGCAACTGGACTCAAGCAGGCCGGTTTAAGAGAGGTGCAGTTGGGGATGGCGCAACCCTGGCTTTATAAGACTACCCGAGCAGGCAGCTTTACAGGAATCCTCCTCGATCCGTTCTCGACAATCAATCCGGCAGGAACTGGGCCATTTCGGTGGCCTTTTATCTGCCGGGCTGAGGTATACTGTCCTGGGTTGTCCTAGGAGGTGCTCCCTCCCAGGCCTTGCCTCCCCTCTTTGGGGAGAAGTAAGTTTATGGCTTACTGCCTGGGGCGCCCTGACCGGGGAATGCTGACGGGGCTGCCCAGGCTATTTTTGCTAGGCCAGAGTGCTCCCTTTTTAGGGGCGCTGGCTTGACTCTTCCCCCACTTTCCGACCTTGTGTCACATATTCCTGTAGTGGAAGGAAGTAAATACCCGGAATCCTCCTCGATTCACGATAAAAAACATGAGTATCAATCCAAAAGAAACAAGGGACATATCATCAGAAATATATTCCTATGTTTACTTTATTACAACTGTGTTTCAGATATATTTCAAATATTTTTTACATACGTTAACTTTTTATACTTTTTCCATGGGAAATAATCTTTGGAGTATAGGTTCTGTTAAAAATAAAATAAGTACTTTATTATATTTAAAACATCTCATGTTAATGTTCTTTCGTTTGTAATGCGTCAAATTTTTTTTTTCCGTGATAGGCGTCATAAAATTGTGTAAGATCCGTTTTTTATGAATGAATAAAGTAGAACTCTGTTAAGAAACGAATAAAATGCTGACATTTTGTATTCTGAAATATTTAGTTTAGTTTATGTTTTTGGATGCGTTTTTGGATGCGTTTTTGGATGCGTCGACTGTTACAATGTAGAAACGCTATAGATGCACCCTTGCATCTTTCTGATATGCTCTGTTCCCCTGTTGTGCTGTCACATTTCAGTGTGTGTTATATTGAAGCGGTTAGCTCCCCCAAAATAGCTGTAATCGGTAACCGCTTCAATATAACACATGTTTTAAGTATCAAACGTTAAAAGTACAGGTTACATGCATGCGTCTTATATTTTATACACCCAAACGGATCTATAAAAAGCATAGCATTCTACCGCTCCATAAAATATATCACTCTTGACGCCATCCTCTACCTGTATACGCCATAAGATGAAGTACTGTTGCCACATCTGGGGTGGCGCCGCTCAGAGTACTCTTTTCTTGTATTGACAGAGTACAAAATCGACTTCGAAACTTGTTAGGAGGGTGTCCTCTTCTCTACCCTTCAGCCTCTTTCTCGCAGAACAGATGTTTCTAGTCTTACTCTACTCTATCGTTATTTTCATTGCTGATGCCCGACTGAGCTTCAATCCCTGACCCCATTCCTTTTAACACATTCTATAGCTAAAAATTATTTTGATACAACTAGTGTAAATAATGTTTCTTTCTTCCCTGTGTATCTGGAGCTAAACGGAACCTCTATAACCAGAATTTTTTCCATTGTTTTTGCTATATTTATTTCTATTTTTTCTTCTCTCTGCAAAACTTACTTTCATTTTTTATCTCTACCACTGCTTTAGTTTCATTTTTATATTTCTTTAAAACTATCTTTGTCTTTCAAGTCTCGCTTGCACTGTGGAACCTTCTCCTTTTTAACAGTTTTCAAGTCGCTTTCTTTCTCGACGTCCCACTCCCAATGGACTCGTCTACGATTCATTTTTGCCACTCTTAATTATCTTACACATATAGCCATGAAAATGTAGAGGTATAAACAACACACAGCACCAACACAAAAACATAACATATAACATCCACCTATCTAAAGCACACATATCGAACATCCAATCGTAGATATAGACAATTCAAATAGTTTGTGGACCACGCAAAAAAGCTGAAAACAGAATTAAATCATCTCACAAACCAAACATAAAGACAATACATAGAAATTTAAATTCTAAATATAGATCTTCCGAAAATCATTTAAATCACAGATAATAAATCCCTACCTACACCAGACATACAAACTTGACAAAAGAACGACTTTCTTTTTTCTTTCTCTCTGCATTACAATCCAGAAACAAACTAGGCAGAAGAATCTACGCCCCAATAAAAAAAAGACATCAGCTTGATTGTATCGCCATGCTGGTCAAATGTTAAAACACAAAACACAATTAGCCAGCTTTATTCAAAAACTCTGAAAAGTTCCGTAAAAATATTCTAACGAAAAGGAAAAACGAAAATCGTCCAACACACTCAGAAAATGTGATCGTAAGTTAAACATTTATTTATTTTTGTCTACTTGTGTGAACTTGATTTCCCGTGTGTTGATTTACCTTTACGTATATAAAATATGTTTTGGAAAATAAATTATTTTTCATTGTATGATCCAATGTAAACGTTCATTTGAAGCAGCTGTAGAAAAGTTTCTTAAATTTTACTATACTCTTTATTTGGAACATGGTTTGAAAATAATCAAAGTCGCTAAATTTATATATATAAATATATATATATATATATATACATATATATATATATATATATATATATATATACATATATACATATATATACATATATATATATATATATATACATATATACATATATATACATATATATATATATATACATATATATATATATACATATATATATATATATATATATATATATATATATATATACTCAGCTCTATCTCACTAAATATGGAACGATTACTATTTGCAAGTATATGATTGATCTTTGGGGTTAAATAGTAAAGAGTTTTCTATTTGATTTAAATTTGAATAGTCATATGTGTATATTTGCATGGGTGTTTGCTTTTTTCTTATATAAACATACATATATATATATATATATATATATATATATATATATATATATATATATATATATATGTGTGTGTGTGTATTTTAATTCGTAAATAGTTCGCATTCAATTTAAAACATAAGATTAATTATCAGTAGTACTTTACTTTAGTAATTAAGCTTATTTCATACGTGCACAAATCAATAATTGGATGAAAAATGTTCAACTTCCTTTATACCCTTATATTTTAATCTAACATCAAATTCCTCAAAACCTGATATTTAAGATTTGCATTGAATATGATTCATAGTCATTTATACACTAATTAAGCAAGGTGTTAGCTTAAGACTACTTAAGCTAAAACTTTTCATTTAAGACATTTGTAAAGTCAAAATCGTCTAATGTATTTTAATTAAAATTGGAATAAGATTTCTAGACATAATTTTGGTTATATCTTGATTTTAATCTTCGTAAGGGGACATAAAAGTGATGCAAAACTATTCTATTCAATTTTACCCGTTCTGTTATGGGTATTCATCTAGTATATTTATAAAGTAAGGTATGTGCATATGTTTATATATTTTTACGTATAGGATTAACTCTTAAACAAATTAATCGATCATCATGTATTTTGGAACACAACTGCGTCAGAGTGGATAATATGGGTTATATGTAGTTCAATTACGGTTTAATCAAAAAAGCAGGTTGGCGAAGGTGGAAGCCCTTTATCAAAATTCAGCTATTACTGATATTTGACAAATTTTAACCATAGGTTTTAGACATGAATTTATAAATATTCTCTAAATTTCATTTTGTTAGAGTATTTTAGATGAGTTTTAGAGGGCATAATATGCCACTACTTCACAGAAAATTTAAAATGTGTATTAGATTTAATTCATAGTCAGACACTAATTCAACAGGATTTTATGAATTAAAATTTTTTAAGTCAAGTTTTAAATTTAAGATTATTCCAACTATGTATACGATAATTAACAACTCTATCTATATATATATAAATGTATATTAATTATTTATTACCTACAGACATCGATGTTTCATGCTTACGCAATCTGCAGTGCAGGAAGTTCATTTCCGATGGTCGGCGGGCGGGAACTCTGATCACAAATCGCCACTAATTGGCAGTCAAAAGTGTTTCCTGTTGACCACCACAAATTAGCGTAGAATTAAGCAGGAATTAACTTTGTAAATACCAAGTCGGTGAGTAGTTTACAACAAGCAGCAAATAGTGATCTACAACAGCAAACTGTGAATCTCGCAATGAAGCTAGTAGTACTGCTTTTTATTAAACTCACTCAGAGTGGCCGGCCTTAGTAAAGGGGATTTTTAATAATATTTATAAATAAATATTAATTATTTATTACCTACATATATATATTGACTAACACAGATCAAGCAAACCGTGGCGAAGGCCGACTGTGGAATGTATTTACTTTTCTCAACTAGGGATGTAGTACTTTGTGTCTGTTAATAGGTGTATGTGGCGTGGTTGCTCAGGTATCAGAGTATTCGCCCTCATGCAAGTGACTCGGGTTTCTAATCCTCAGTTCGCATATGTCCTACTGATGATCTTAAAAGAGGGCGAAACTCGAATCTAGGGCTTCCGGTCTTTTTCCTTTATTATTTGTGTGGGCTGCAGCGTTGTCTAATTGTAAAAATACACATATACTGTCTCACATTATAAATATAATATATGTATGTATATATTTAATATATATATATATATATATATATTAAGGTTCAAGAAGTCATTAAATATATTTTACAGCTGTGTTATATATTTATTACTGCAGCTATTAATATTTTGTTGTATAATGATAGTGTTAATGTTTCTATAACTTAATATGTAATAAAAAAGAAATTGTTAAAAAAAGATTTGCCTAAGAATATATTTTCTCGTCTACTAAGATTACTCCAATTATAAAAACAAAATTCATTCACAAAATACATTGTACATCTTATTTGGCGCCATTAATATTTCAAACATGCAAAAGTGCTTTCTCTCAAGAAAGATTTTTGTTCAGGTCATATTTTACTTGACGAAAATTTTTATTTTGTCAGTTTTTATTTCAGACGTGTTTATTATTTTAATATTAGAAGACGGTATAAGTGATTTCGCGCTGATAAAAACAGGCGGCTTTATCTGAAGTCTAAAGTCCAACAAATTTCAAGTAACGTCCTTTCATTCCATTATTTTCATTAACTTGGAATTCTCAAATCACAGTGACCATTATCGCTGATAAATTTCCGTAAGTTCAAACTGGACCCTGGGTTTACTTTTGGTAGTCTGTGCCTCTCTCTCCCACTCTATTTTAGTATTTAGGAACGATGTATTTGACAAAGCGGTTCTAATATCCTTCCGTTTGGTAAAAAAATACCATTTTCTCTTGAGTCTGATTCGGACCTAGGCTTCTAGATTTCCAATACTCTACGCCTTTTCACATAACCATTGTAACCCACTTGATGTATTCGCACAAACCGTTTATCAATCATTTATCGTTGGAATTGATTCCCAAGAAATTTGAGTGCAAATAAGACCCTTCAATATTCCAATAGTTTGTATCCTTCTAATCGAGCTGTAAATATACTATCCCACCCCGTAGTGTTGAGACCACTATCTTCTTTTTTCTTGGCGGTGTTAGTTTATAGCATGTTTCATATATATTTACCCACATAATTCAGTCGCGTTTCCCTGTGTAATGTAATGCTGTATATATTTTCGTTTTGTTTTCCTCGAGGGGATTGAGTACAATTCATCTTGAATGGTGTCGGAACAGAAACGAACATCCGAATAGCACCTAAAGAAACACCAATATTGCAGCTGTTTTGTTTTTTATTAGCCCCTGCTTCATTTTAAAAAGATGTAGCTATTTACATAATCATAAAATGATTTCATGTTACTCTAATTTGGCTGTTTGAACATTAACGACCTCCAAATACTATCAAAGAGAAAAGGAATTTCTTTGATTAAAATTACAAATAGATAGATAACGTAAAATATGACATTTCCACTCATAGTTAAGATTATGAATTATCTAATAACATAAGTACGGAGAGTCTATAGTTCAACATAGCAGGTGAAAACCGAGAAAAGTTCTCTTAGATGTTATTGTCTGGACGAAACCAGACGTGTTTTCTAAATCCTTTTACTTTTTCTCTACGATAAGCTGGTGAGAGGAGGATTGATGCTATGCCATTTACTTGCCGTGTAATAATACTGTAAAGAATACCGACAACAGAATAAAATGCTACATATTTAGTTATATGTGTTTCTTCATGTTTAAATCATTTCGAGGTACCTGCAATTTTTTTCAGAATCAATTTGACAGTCAATAAACCAACGTCTGAACCTGTGGAGTATCAAACAATTGTTTTACAAAGTTTAATCTAACTGTTATGCAATTGAAGATACATCACAGCTGACTAAAAGAAAAACATATATTGAAAAAACATTATTACATGTATTACAGTAATACAATGTCGCTAGTGAAGTCTTTCTAGTCGATTCCCAGAATTGATTACACTGAAAGTATAATAAACTCATCGGAGTCCATCTTGTATATAAAACAAACTAACTAATAATAACATCGGGTTGTAATCCTCTTGCTTTTGTCCGATCCTTTTCTTCGATCGACTTTCTGAAGTTAACGAAAAACGAAATAAAAGCTAAAATTCATATGGTGTGTGCTTTAGTCGAGGGTATGTATAAGAACTACAGCCATCATTTTTTAATTGTTTTTGATGGAATCTTTAACCATACACGTTATTATAAAACTAAAATTAAAAGTTCGGTAGATATTAATATAAGAAGTTGTGTAAGACTATCGTGGCCTAGATTTAACCCAAGTGTAAAATATTCGTATGCGGCACCATTCTGACAATATGCGAGCACGGTTTTGCCGCTATTATGGGACTACGAAATTCACATTCATTCTAACCAGTTCTTTGCAAATAGCATTTTACTAACATTGCGAATTAGATCCACAAAACTGTTATTTTAGGTCACTGGTTCGAACGTTATTGAGTAAATATCCGTTCATTACTTCTTTACGGTTTTAGAACAATTTTGTTTAAGGGATAGAGGAACGCTATAGTCTCCAGCTGGAAAATCGCTGGATAGAAAACTGAACAGAATATTTTCTTGTATTTCTTATTATGATTTATTTCTTTAAGTTCTACTCGTATTCGCTAAACACTGATGTATGACTTACATTTCGGAGGAATAAGCAATCCTATAAACGCGTCTCTCCACGGTGAGTCAACTTGCAGGCTTGTTTCTCACTAACTGAAAAGGAAAGAAAGAAAACAATAACTATCAGTCAAATAACCCATCATCCACCCCACACCTGTCCACGCCTTTAGGGTAACCTTTAGGAGCGCATCGTCAGTTTTCGGGTTCTACTCGTGACCTACTGCACCCAATCACCGTCGATCACGGGAACGCGGGGGCTTGACTGATAGTCATGTTTGTGCGACATTTAATGTTATTTTAGAAAAAAGTCTGGTAATATTTGACATATGGAAAAAAGCTTGCAATAAGATTTTGTCAAGTTTGATTCAGGGGAACGCTAACGATGTATCTCGGGCGCCCTTTGTGTCATATCTGAATGTTTTCATGAATATGCCTGAATCGGGAACTAATAAACAACACAGTTCATTTGGCCAATTAAATATGTAAGTCCATTAAATAATGATTTCGCATCTGTGTTCATAAAAATATGGGTTGCTCTCTTTTGTCACAAATTAGTCTCGCGTCATTTCCAATGACTCACTGAATAACGTTATTAACTTCATTATTTGTAGACATATCAATCCATCTAAATTGGCAAAGAAAAATCTAAGAAATTCTTTTTAGCTAAACTCTTATATTTAACAACGTCAGCAAAATACAATAATGTCTATTAACGAGTTCATGTGTCTAAGAGATTGTATCAAAACGTAAGAAGACGAATCAGTTTTCACAGGAATATTCTAAGCACTGACTTCAAAATGTTCAATATTGTTTCTAATTACTTCCTGTCACTTGTGCACTTAACATCCATATTATATAAAATGTTCATATGCTTGCCAATTTCTAACTCTATAGAAGGAACAAATATTTATTTAATAAATGCAAAAATTTTAGTTTATATCTACACATATATACACAAATATCTATATTCATCTAAAGTTAGGTGTGTGTATAGGTTTATACATGTCTATGTTAAGGATTCACTCCTAAACAAAGTAATAGATTAATATCAATGTTGAGACATAGATGCCAGGTTTACGGGGTCGTAATGTGGCCAATATTTAGTTCTATTCTGTTTCATGCAAATGGGGTAAAAGGGGTTGGAAGCCCTTCGTAAAAACTCAGATACCTCCAATATTAGTGAAATTTTATGAATAGGTATTAGACATCAATTAATTAATATTCCTCGAATTTAAGTTTCTTTTGAGTATAGTAAATGTGTTTGGCATCTATACGTAGACATTATAAGCACAATCACGAATTTGAAAATTCAAATATATTAGATTTTCACTGAATTTGATACATAGTCATTAGAGACGAATTAAGCAAGATTTCCTGAATTTCAGTTTCTTCTTAAAACTAACAGAAATCTTCGACCAGAAATCACATGGTTTTAACGATTTCGTCTGGGTTTTAAGGTGTCACTCAAACTTCTCCATCTAAACAGCCTTCGTGTTTCAACACAGGTAACAATACTTTATGACCAACTTGTATACAAATAAATAAATCTAAGAATAAGTAAAAAACGGATGCTTACATTTTATGAAGATATTTTTAAACGGCTTCGTATATAAAGTAAATTAATGAATCTTTCAATAAGAAGGCATTTATAATCCATCACAGAATGGCTGGATTAAGAAATATTCCAAATCATATGCTCTAATTTTCAACGAAGCCAGTGTTGAAGTTAACCCATCGGTGCATAAAATAAAAGTGCTTCAAATCCATTTTGCATATATAGCTTGGCGCATACACATGCCAGAATTAATAAAAACTAATAAAACCATTTTGACGTATTTCTCTGATTTTGTCAAACTTTCCGTTTTGATCCATCCTGATTGAATTAAAAGCCAGATTTTCCTTCAATAAGTAAGTTGAACCAAAATCCACGACAGAGCCAATATATTTATTACGCCAGCTTCTATCTCCCCTTTATCGGCTAGGGAAGGCTAATTCTCTACTCACGTGCACACACACAGAGATTCATACACTAACGCGACGCACACATGCACACATTGTCGTCTGCTGATTCACGCTTATTGAAAACAAAGATAAACCTATTCATTTTAATACTTTTAATGTTGCTCACTAAACTTTCTATAAGGAAAACATATGAACATTAACTTTTAGTGAAAAGTATTTTTTTGTAATTGAGTGAGGTAGTTTTGACTACGATTTTTCCAACTTGTGGATAATTCACAGAAGTTAGATTATCGAATCAGGCTTCCTCAATATATTAGCTAATGAATACCCCTTGATTTGCAAGGACTCTCAAACGATGAACAAACATTCTATGTTTTCCTATCTATGTAAAGTTCCATTTTTAAACATACATAACATATATTTTTTAAAACTTATGCTTTTGTACGCATTATCTTTTTGTGTTTAACATGTAACATTTCTTTCGCTTTCTCACACCTAAAACTGTTTTCCCTAAAAATGTTTCCCGGAAATCAGCTCTCTAAAAAAGCTTCCCCTGTTGATCATTTTGCCCACCAAATGAAAGTGTTTAAAATCGTTTGGCGCACATAGCTCAGCGCAGACATTCGCCTGAATTAATCACAAAAATAAAACATTTTGAGACAATCAGATGCATTCCTCTGAATTTGTCAAAATTGCCGTTTTATCCATCCGATTAACCAAAATCTACGACAGAGTTAACATCTGCACTACGCCAGCTTCTCTCGCCTCTTCTTTTCGGGTTGGAGAATGCTAAATAATACGTTTCTCAACTCACACACAGTCATCCGCATACGCACTCTTACAAAAGGCGACACACACAATTCCTTAACTCTTTCACGCTGTCGTTTGCTGATTGAACACAAAATATATAAACATTCATTTTGATATTCGTAATATTTCTCACTGAACTTTTCTTTCAATGAAATCTATACGCATCAAATGGACATTACTTTTATGAAAAACTTTTAAATATGTAATTATTGTAATTTTGTGTGGTAGTTTTCATTACGACAGTTCTGATCTGTGGATGATTTACCACCCTTAAATAATCGACTGGCTTCCTAATAATCTCAGCTAATGAATTCCCCTTTATTCTGTAAGGACTCCCAAAATATAAACAAACATTCTGTTTTCCTATCTACTGAACTTCCATGTTTAAACATATATAAAATATATTTTTTGTGAAAGTATGCTTTTTACTCATTATTTTGATTTCGTTTACAATGTAACAGTTATCTCGCTCTCTCACACTCGAGTATTACCTCAAACTGTTTTCCGAAAGATGTTTCTCTAAAACCGGCTCTCCTAAAATTTCCCTCCACACCAAATCAAATTAGATCTTCCAAAACGCAAGGGATGCGATCAAATTAGGTAAAAGACACCTGTTAAATATTACGGATCATCGAAAACCTCAAAAGTTGTATCTTCAACATTGCAGGTTTTTATCCCCCGACAAGCAGAGCAGAAAGGCCCAGCGGAATTAGGGAAGGCTTTCCTAAGACCCCCTCCCAATGTAATGGTGGTTGTGCATGTTCAGAAGCAGTGTTGTCATCCTCCTTTCGAATCTTGCTTGAAACACGAAGAGACAGAGACGACCCGAGGAAGACGGATTCTGATGTTGATTACTCCTGGATTTTCACCAGACACTTATTAGACGGGCCACGTTTCGACTGGCCCTACCACAATGAGGAAGTGTTGGAATATATCAACTTTCAGGCGGGAGGGGTCATCCGTAAGAAAGCGCGGACTCACATGGGTTGAACTTCTTTTAGATGATGTGTAACATAATATTAACGGACCAGCTTTCAAAAAAATATAATCTAAACAATTCTGTAATTAAAAATGATACTCTAGTATATAAACCTACTGTTGGTATAAATTGCATATAAACGCATATTTTTCATTACTTTATACTAGCAAATATATGCTCCCTCCGGTCGCATATTTTTGCTAGGCTGCCGCGTCAGAAATGACGCTAGTATGTAATTTGGGTAGAGCTTTTTATCACTATAATTAATTTGAACAATATATTGCACATGATAAATAACAAAATTAATAAAAAGAAAAATTAAGTTTGCATTGTTATCGTCTGCTCGCTTTTCTTTCCACCCAATCGTTTTGCGCCAAATCCACGTAAGAATTTACAAAACAATAAATAATAATAGTTTTAGTTTTTCAAAGAGAAAAAAGAAGAGTGTACCTAAAAAGTAACAATGAAACAATACAGCGAATACGATTCTAAAAACAGTTATTTACTTGCCCAGTAAAAGGTGCCCCCCCAAGTACCGTCTGCTCGCTTTTCTTTACACTCAATCGTTTTGCGCAAAATCCACGTCAGTAGTAGTTTATGTGTTTCAAAGCGGAAAATAGGTGTACGTAAATTAAAATCAACAATTAAAAAAAAAATACAGCGAACACTATTCTAAAATCAGTTATGTAGTTTTCCAGTACAATGTGTTGTTTTTTTGTTGACAAAAAAACTAAATTCATTATAATGTGTGTGTGTGTTTTTAAATAGTAATTTTTAAAGCAATTATTATTTTAATTAAACAATTTCATTCAATAAATTTATTAAAATCAATAATTAAAAAAACTAAATACAGCGAACACTAATTTTAAAATCGGAAAAAAGTGTATCTGAAAATTATCAATAAAAACATCGGTACTCTTTTACTGCAGGACCCGCGATAACTTTTTTTTTAAAGTTTAGCTAAACTAAATTCTTTATAATGTGTGTGTTTATCAATTATTATTTTAATTAAACAATTTGATTCAATAAATTTGTGTTTTAAAACATAATGGCTAATAAGATTAAGAAAGTATACAAACTCAGAACGTTTTTATAAAAAAGTAACACAGTTAAATGCCAGCAGTTTGTTTACATTTGAACTAACGCGCCCGTTCAGAGGGAGGTAATCGTTTCAATGGGTTAACGAACGCTATTCAATCAATTCGACGTAACTACGTAACTGATTCATTATAATGTGTGTGTGTGTTTTTTTAAGTAATTTTTAAATCAATTATTATTTTAATTAAACAATATAATGGCTAAGAAGATTACGAAAATAAAAAAATTTAGAACGTTTTAATAAAATAAATCAGTAAAGTATTAACGCGCCCGTTCAGAGGGAGGTACGCTGTTTAATCAGTTGGTCGTAGAGGAACGCGCCCTTTCAGAGAGAGGTACGCTGTTCAATCAGTTGGACGTAGAGGAAATAACTACGTAACTCATTTTATAAATAACTAATAATAGAAATAATTACAATTTATAAGTAAGATTATTAGCCAGCAAAATAGCGTAAATACAATTTGGAAATCTGAAGAGAACAATCATGAGTGTATATTTGCGAATACTAATTTATTAGAAGTTCAAAAGCAACTGATTATGTAAATTGGGGAATGCCCATAGTGTTTATGGTGGTTTATTTTATAGTATATAATGAAGCTGGCGGACTTAACAAATGGTCATAGTACTCTGATGGAGTTTCGGCTTCAGACAGATACATGAACTCCATTATTAATAGATTTAGATATACTAGATATATGTGTGTAGTAGTGTGTGTCTGTGTGTTGGGGTATAGAGAATGATGTCTTCATTTTTAAATAAATCGTTTGCAATAAAAACAGCTGTTGTTCAGAATGAGAATGGTGTGATTAGAACTGTAACTATTTGCTTTGATTTTTATTTTGACATGAAGTTATCAAAAACCTGAATAGGTTATTTGCTATAAACGAGAGTGAAACAAACAGAGGATAAATGTAACAACAGAACGAATCACCGTCCAACTAAATATTTGTTCTCTCTTTATTATTTGACGGTATGAGAAACATTTGCTTTCATTATGGGAAATCGATGTTGATTCTTTTATGACAGCTGTCATTTAAATGTGCAATATAGAAAAGATGTTGGCAAAAACTGGCATATATATGATTACAGTTTCTTAAATCGAAGATGGATTATATATATATATATATATATATATATATATATATATATATATATATATATATAAATGTTCATAAATATATATATATATATCAGTATTTTTACTTTTATTGTTCTAGTTTTTTGACGATAATAGTAGCTGAATTTAAGCCATCTTACGGTGATGGACTTATAAGTGCTTGAGATAGAGTAATATTCCTCAAATTATGTCGCCTTCATTATTTTAGTGACGTATATATTTATTTGTAAAAAAATGTAGCTATAAAGTGACACTAGTTTTGCCGTTACTACGGTTCATTTGCGTTGGTGACTAGAGCGAGAATCTTCATAATCTCGTCATAGTCAGCAACGCTGATGAGTCGCATGTTTCAAACTAAAATTTCAACGTCTTAGCTCACACGGCCGTTATCAATAACCCTGTAAATCAGCGAGAGATCAAACCTATTTTAAGGCAGCCGTCATCAAAATGAAAATAATGAAAGGAACATACTTTAAAACCACGATGACGGCTGTGTTCATACTACTCTCTACAGAGCCCGATCTAGATTTGGGGGCGACAAATAATTGTAAATATTTTTATTTACATACGTATACGTTTGATCCTTTCAAGAATCTTCTGTGTAAAGATGCTTATTCATACTATTTGCCAGACTCAAACCCCGGAATACGAGTCATGTTATGAACTCAAATCCTAAAGTCTTACCCCACACAGCCGTTTCAAATAACCAGGTAAATCAGCGAGTAATTAAACCTATTTAAAGGCAGATGTCATCAAAGTGTTCGACTACTGAAAAGAACATGCATTGAAGCCGGTTGTGTTAATAATACTCACTAAAGAGCCCAGCCTAGATTATGGGGCGACAAATAATTATAAATGTTTGTTTTTATCTAGATATGTATACGTTCTATCTTTTCAGGAATCGTCAGTGTAGATATGATTATTCATACCGATGGACGGACATAAACCCCGAAACACGAGTCATGTTTGAAACTCAAAGAAACATGCATTAAATCCACGGTGACGGCTATTTTAATACTACTCACTACAGAGCCCAGTCTTGATTTTTGGGAGAAAAATAATTATAAATAATTGTTTTATCTACAGACGTATACGTTTCAGTCTTTCGGTGATTGTGAGTGTAGAGATGATTATTTATACCAGTCGCCGGATTCGAACCCCGAACAGAAGTCATGTTTCAAACTCAAATTCCAACAGCCGCTATCAACAACCTGGTAAATCAGCAGGAGATTAAACCTATTTAAAGGCAGTCGTCGTCAAAGTGTTTAACTACCGAAAGGAACATATATATATATATATATATATATATATATATATATATATATATATATATATATATATATATATATATATATATATATATATATATATATAGTGCTTGTATTGTTGTTATATCCTAGATGCTAATTCAATGAAACTCTAGTGATTATAAGATAGTATTCAATAATAGTTAAAGTTGTATGATAGTATGAATTCTTTTATTTTTACAAACATAATTGACTACATATGTGCATACATATTTCAGCTGCGATCTCCTTCAAAATCAAACTTCATCGTCCATATTCATAACTAAACTAAGAGAAGTAGATGAAATTACATTCTAACTAATCTTTTTTATTTTTGGAGGGGAACGGTGAGAATAATAGTGGAGTAGGTAAGGTAGGTATCCACTCAAATGTGTTACTTATTCATATACTCACACCATCCGTACGTTCGTGCGTATATACATACATATTCAGACACTCCCTGTTCTTTCACAAATGTTTTCCCTGTTAATTAGTTTTTTATTAATTTGTTTTATTTTGATGGTGCCTCTTTGTCTCGGTTACAATTTCAAGTACTCCGTCTCCACGAATATTTCGGTAAGTGATTTAAACCTCACACCGTTATTAGCCTATGGATAGAGGTGAAACTTCTCATGCCTAGATAAATAAAAACATATAATCGTTAGCCTATATCTATATATGTATATATATATATATATGTGTGTGCTTATATGTACATCTACGCATACACATAGCTAAATATATCCATATGTATATATATATATATATATATATATATATATGTATATATATATAAATATATATATATATATATATATATATATGTATACCTATATACATACTTACGAATACCCGTCTTTTAAAAAGACCGCTCAAGGAAATATATATAAATACATATAAAATGTATAAATAAATATCAAAAAAACATATATAGCGAAAACAAGCCACAACAACCTTCAAGCATGTAACTATATCTCCAAGTCCCTTTTCATGCTTCAATATATTATACATACAAATCCGTATAAATATATACATGTATATGTACACACACATGTATATATATATATATATATATATATATATATATATATATATATATATATATATATATAATTTATTTAGATACTGTATATTACATATTTCAGCAATATCGTAATATACAGTATCTAAATAAATTATATTAGCTCTCTTATATGATCGAGCATTTTATTTGATTTCTTTTCATATACAACCTGACACACTATATACATATATATATTTATATATATATATATATATATATATATATATATATATATATATATATAAATATATATATATATATATATATATATACGTCAACTCATATTTTACATAGACATTTGAACGAACACATAGACACGTCTATTACTCATATCTATATATATATATTTATATATGCAACTATACACAACTATACACGGGCACTTAATTTTATCACTATGCTCGGTTGAATAATCTTCAGTTGTTATTATATGCTAGCCTTGAGAATTTCACTCAGATTATGTAAGAATCCAGGTACTCAGAGAAAATAACTCTCAAAAAGTAAATTAAGTGATAGTTTTAAAATTTCCCAAACAAATAAATCACGTGATAACTTTTTTTTTTTAATTATGAAAATAAGAAATAGACAAATCGATCGGTTGGGTCGATTTAAAAACATACCGATATGTATACCCTGAATCTCGGTACACATGAACACATGAATATACTGCTCTTCGAATCCACTTATAAACACCTAGCAGGTTTCTTTCTCAATATTGATAGATTTAAACTTACGTACACACTAAAATAACATACCTTGCCTATATATCTTTAACCGATATTACTACTGCACTCTATTTCTGTAATTCACAGTTATATAAACAACCTCAGAATGAGATCTAAATTTGAAATATTGAAATATAATTCTAATTACAATTTAAAGCGCGTACAATTGACAAAAAGCAACATTTATATTTTGTTATTGTTGATTAACTGCTAACGAAGACCAAGAGCCACTCGAGGATAAGGGTTATTTGGTTGGAACCATTGTAAGTCGAAATTGAACAATGGAATGAATTAAGTTGGATTAACTATAGAACGGTTCACAACACGTACTCGTTGGCATTGAATTTGAAAACGATTATTTTGTAGTCTGCAAGGAAGCGGTCCCGCAGCAATTTGTTCTACAGACAGAGAATGCTTGCAACGTGGAAATCCTGCCTCACGTTAGGGGCATAGAGAAAAAAAAAGATTTATACTATCCATCTTAATTTCAGATTTATATATTCTTTACATATATAAACTGTATTATTGTCTTCGATATGAATGTTACTTCATGAAGGAAACCTTCACTCAAACCTGGACGAGATAGTATTTGGTTAGAGGGGCAAGCGTTCTCCTCTAATACAAGTTAAATAAAACGAAACACCGCTGAATGCAATCAATACTTGGCAAAGTAAATCGTTGATTCACATCGAAGAACCAGTTTATTTTTGTCATGTTATTTCTTTTATTAACAATTGATTTCGATGGAGAAAATAAAACAGCGTATCTTTTGCGAATTATTTTCGATTTGTTTTCTTAAAATCAATCAGCCACTACCCCATGGTGACGTTACATTGTCTGATGACGATTACGACTGATTTAATACGATATTCCAGTAAATAATTCGGTTTACAAGCATGTACGGATGCAGGTGATGATGGAGATAACTCAATTACTTCCATTTCATTACATCGTTTCTTTTTTTGTTAACTTCCTATTGTTGATTTATCATTATTTGTGACGAAATACAGAGAATTTCTCTCCTGTCAAGGTCAGATTGAACATGTACGTATATATATATATATATATATATATATATATATATATATATATATATATATATATATATTTATATGATACTAATTATGTTTTCTTTTAATCAAACTATCGATATATATATATATTAAATATTTAATATATTTAATAATGCATAAGCATGGCAAAAGACGAGTAAAAATATAAACACTGAGATATAATTACACTAGAACTAAGATAGTTCTGTCGATTCATATAACCTTGATCAGTTGGTGTAAATAAGAAAAAGAAAGCTTATGATTATGCTCGTGAGGATAGACCGAAATATTTTCATTTAGCTTTAATGATGTGTGTGTGTCCTATTTTAACTTGTGTATTTTTTTAACATAGTTCACCCCAAACAAGGCAGGCCGCCACTGTAGACGTAAGGGCTACTGAGAAAAAGAAAAGGGGAGAAGGTAGGGGGCGGTCAACCTAGATTGGGATCAGCGCAGCGAGGTGTCTGTTTACATTAGTTTTAAATTTCTGCATGTCTGTACTGTTGGGGAAACAGGGGCAGGGAGGGAGTTCCAGAGGCCAGCAGTACGAGGAAAGAAGCTATTTGAGTAAAAGGCTCTCCGACATCTGGGGACCTCCACAGTTAATGAATGAGATTTAGTTGATTGTCGAGTTAGTCTAGTGAATTTACGTCGAGGGGGCACCAGAGTAGCCAATTCATCGGAGCATAATCCATGACCCTAATCCACTACAGCCTGGAGGTCATTTTCTAAAGATTCAGCCATTGCGTCAGATATGATTGCGTCGGTTTTGCCAACATGGCGAGAGTAAAGGGTGCTGTCATCAGCAAATAAACCAATCTCAGAATCTATGCCATCAGGGAGATCGTTTATATAGATCAGGAACAACAGAGGTCCAAGAATAGATCCCTGGGGTACACCAGCATTTATGTCATGTTGCTTAGATGAACGACCATCGAGGAGAACCTGGATTTTTCTTTTGTCTAGGAAGGATCTAATTATATTAAGTAATTGCCCAGTAATACCGTATGATCGTATTTTCAGGAGGAGCCCTTTATGCCATACCTTGTCAAAGGCCTTGGATATATCAAGCACTGCTGCCCTAGCTTCACCTGCCTTATCGAGTGTATGATACATGCGTTCAGAGATGACCGTTAGGATGTCTGCAGTAGATCGTGCTTGTCTAAATCCATACTGGCGGTCAGAAAGAAGTTTAGCATTAACTAAGTGTCGTACTATCGCTAGATTGATTAAGGATTAACAGATTTTAGCAAAGATCGACAGCAGACTGATTGGGCGATAGTTCTGGGGATCGGTTCTATTTCCACAATTCTTGTAGACTGGTACCACAGAGGCAATTTTCCAGCTATCGGGAAAGCAAGATTCAGCTAGACACTTATTGTAGAGTTTGGAGAGGACAGGGGCCAGTTCAGCAGAGCATTTCTTTATTACTATTGTGGGTATAAGATCAGGCCCACAAGCTTTGGAGGTGTCAAGGTTTTTTATGATGTCTCTAACCTGGGATGGGGTGATGGCCAGGTTATCAAGTGTGGCTTCGGTCAGCAAAGGGAATTTGGGGAGGGGGTGGTTATCTGAGTCCAAAGTAGAGTTAGAAGCGAGGCGCTGAGCAAGTAGTTCAGCCTTATCAGTGGCCGTGCAAGCGACATCATTATGGTTTAGTAGTGGGGGAATCGTTGATTGACCATTATTCACTACACTATTGTAGATTTTCCAGAAATCACGAGTACCTAATTTCTGTGACTGGATGCGTTTTTCTGTTAACTCATTAAACCTTCTCTTTGCTTCACCTATCACGGCCTTGCAATTATTTCTAAACTCTATAAATTTATTTCTATTAGTAGCTGACTTATGTCGGACGAATTTACGGAATGCTTGTTACCTCTCAGAAATGGCAGCTGCACATTCCGAGGTGAACTATTGAGGAGAGTGAGGCTTGCTAAAGAATTTTCGCATGGGAACATAGGCTTCAATGCCTGCTTTGACCTATTCAGTTAATTCGTTTGCACACTGATTGGCAGGGAGTGAGAAGGTTTCCCTCCATGGGGCGTCACTGATGTGATCTCTGATAGACTCAAAATCAGCCCGCTCGTAGTATCTTGTTGTTTTGAGCAACGGTTCATCTGCTTTTGGACGACTTTTTAGGGTGATATGTATCATTAGCACAATGTGATCAGCATTCCCGAGTGGGCAATGAGCTTTCGTCACACAAGCCTCGGGCATTGAGGTCAAGATAAGGTCTAGAAGTGAGGCTTGTTGGTCTATTCGATCGGGGATGCGGGTCGGAAAATCGACAGTCTGAGAGAGGGAGTGAGCTATGGAGAAATTATACGTAGAGTTGCCGGCTGCGTCAGTAAGGCTGGAGAATCCCAACCAGTCACGGTGGTGGGCATTAAAATCCCTAAATACATGTATGTTGGCATTCGAGTCAATTAGGAGTGCTCTATCTATGCTTACAGAGACAGAATTTAGCAGAGTACAGTCCTGGGTCGACGGGGAGCGGTATAAGAAATATAAGTAACTGATGCTGCGATGTAAAGTCAATCTAAAGCACATGTAGTCGTGGTCATCTGATTCAAACCTATGTTCTCTAGTCAGGGGGAGGGTGTTCCGAACATAAATTGCCCGTGCATATATTTGTCAGAGTCTTTACGGTAGAGTGGGAGGTAGTCAGTCATGTCAAAGTGATGAGAGGAGATTGAGGATTGGAGGTAAGTTTCACTTAGAGCAAGGATATCCGGGGAGTTTGTCGGGAGAAAAGATTCTACATCGTTGATATTGGTTTTAAGTCCCCGGATATTTGTGAATGCGAGCCTCAAGGGCGGAGGCGAAAGTGTTTTTTGTTGGGTGTCTGGTTTAGATTTGCTTTTATTTTTTTGTAATGACATGTTTGTTTTGATTATAGAGTGGGTTGGCCAAGGTGGGTACTTGTTTGGTGCCAATAAGCTCACACAACCAGTCCATTAGTCTCAACCTGGTCCATCGGGGTTGTGGCCTCGGGAAAGCCCACCGGAGATAATTGCAGGGTCCCTTTCCATGCGCGACATGGCACATCCAACTACCCACGGTATTATGCAACCCTGTCAGTCGGAAACAGCAGCCAGACAAGCTGTCTAACCTGTACCCTCAACCTGTCGGAACAAGAGAGACCTAGATTGGTCATGTAAGACTTAATGACGAAAACATTTTCCCCAAGTTGCCCAAATAGAGAGAAAGAGAACGGCGTTCATTGACCTAGTAAGGAAACAAGGCTAGGCACTGAGTGTTTAGAGGCGTCCCAGTGCTGTTACCTCTGCGTCTGACTAATAGACAAGGAAGGAGTGCGATGGCCGGCGATAGGAAGCAATTAAGCAATTGTAGGTTTGCAAACCGGATATTTTGTTCGAGATTCCAACTCTAGGAAGGTTGTCGATCAGGTCTAAGGAGGCCTCCCTCCCCAACGGTTTACTGCCACGACGTAAGTAGCTGGTAGCAAGGTTTTTTTGTCAGAGGTTTCCTTCTCTTAGAGGGATAGCCTTACAAGGTCTAACGGGTCCAACACTCCGAGAAGGGTGAAAATATCCTGCGCCCGTTTACTAGTCGGGTATTTCCTGTCCCCCGCAGGTATAAAAAATCTAATCTACGGCTCTATATACTAAATATGTTATTTGATCTTAAATTTTCGATTCATGTCTTAAACTCTCTCACGCACACATATATATATATATATATATGTATATATATATATATATATATATATATATGTATATATATATATATAAATATATATAATATTGAATAAAAATTTAAAGATAAATAATGTATCTTTCAATAATAATCTATCGTGATAATAGAAAGCTCAATATATTGGATAGAAATATATATATATATATATATATATATATATATATATATATATATATATATATATATAAGGTAAAGCGTATTTCTCCTACTTGATTTTGCATTAAAGCCCTTGATCTAAATCCTGCATATGCTAATCTGTTCGGTCAGCGACTTACTTAAATTCCTCATTAATTTTTCGAATATAACATGCATTTTTTTGCTTTTATTATTTTATACATTTTTTCCGACTCAATAGCTTTTTACACAGTAATTTATACAGAGGTATGTCGGAGGTATGTTCGTTCTTACGCTCATATCTACACTCACAGCCACCTACTTGAAAATTCTTCTCAATACGTTTACTATTTCGTCGTACGACCGTTAGTATTTCATGTTTGTTCTTTCTATTATCTGTTATCTATTATACATTTTCAACTTTAATAAGACACTTCCTTTAACTGTCTTTCTTTTTCCAGATCGTTCTGATTTGCTATTCCAAATATTTTCTTCCAAATTCTTGAATGATAGAATAATTACTAGCAGATCGGATGTCCAAACAAGGGTATTCAGAGTTAACACGATAACAGTCACATAGATTATTCATACTTATAATTATGCATTTCTTTTTATTTACATTCCTTTCACATTTTTAAATCATATTTATTATATAACAGCCAAAAATTAATTTCCAGCATCAACCCTTTCCACATTAAGACATTTCTGTTCTTCTTCACTTCTTCACTTCCGTGTGCTTACGCAATAACGCG
This sequence comes from Sepiola atlantica, assembly GCA_963556195.1. NCBI lineage: Eukaryota > Metazoa > Mollusca > Cephalopoda > Sepiida > Sepiolidae > Sepiola > Sepiola atlantica. The sequence continues at coordinate 91,061,055 of OY744519.1, read as the reverse complement.
TTAATGCATAGATTTCAGAATAGTAGAATCATGAGCTATGGCTTTAACGAACAGACAACATCATTCGGCATTAATGTATACTATATGTATGCTAAGTAGTCGCTTAAATAATTCTTAACAACATGATCCTATTTTCGTCCGTTTGATTGTTTTTATTATTTGACATTCTATTTCAAACATTTCAAATAATAACAAATTTCAACTTCCCGAACAACATGGGTTATACTTATTGACAAATTCTGTTTTTCTCAGGACTAAAACCAGAGCATTTCTAATTACAAACAAAATAATATTTTTTACATTCCCGCATTAACCTAATAAGAGAATTAGAATTACGAACTATCGAAGCGTGGAACCAGTTACCATTTTGTAGTGTGTCCTTCTGTTGTCATGTTGACCATCAAAACAGTTGCATAACAGTTACATAGATATAACGTTTCTTTTTACTTTCTAATATTTTTTGTTTTCTTTACTTTAATTTATTTTTTAGACGTTATTTTTCTATTTTTGTTTAATTTTTGGAAAATTGAGACGTTTTCTCTCTTTTATTTTAATTTTACAATTTAGACGTTTTCTTTCTCTCGTTCGTATCATTTATTTTCACTTTAACGATTGAGCTGTTTACTTTTTACTGTTTTAAGATGAAGATATTTTCTTTATTTTCTCTTTACTTTCCAGATTAGGAAGTTTTCCTTCTTTTTTTTGTTTTCTAATTTTTAAAATTATATTTCATATAAATAAACATTTTTTTTACTTTTAAGGATTACGTCTTTTGCGCTCATACTGTTTCCGTTTTCACTTTTCCTATTTCTCCTAAATTTATGTTCATTTATAAAGTTACTACAGGATATACACTTTTCTCAATTTATATCAAGTATTCGTTTCCTTCCAGTGTTTGTGTATAGACACAATTACTTAAAACTTCACAAAAATATTCTAAATGTTTCCAACGACTAGGTAAGTTGCGCGGGTATGTCCTTTCGTATTTATGCAATAATACTAACGTTTAAATTTTACTTGTGAATTAACTAAATTACAGAACACTAGAATTCATAATCATAGATGAGTGAAATATCGAGTAAAAATATTCATATGGAGTTCAGTGATAGAAGCCCGAGTTTCCCGGGCCCTTTGATTTCCCGTGACAATACCTGTTCACGTGTACCACTACTACTACTACTACTACTACTACTACTACTACTAATAATAATAATAATAATAATAATAATAATAATAATAATAATAATAATAATGATAATAATAATAATAATAATAATAATAATAATAATAATAATAATAATAATAGATAAAAATAAATAAAATAAGTATCAATATATAAAATGAGAATAAGCTAAACTATAAAAATGTAAAGAAGTCAATGTGATTCCCGTTGTAATAATGGAGATTATGTATCTGTCTGTCTGTCCAACTGTCTGACGCCGAAACTCCGTCATAGTAATATTACTATTTACTTAGTCTGCCAGCTTCTATATATAGTACTACAAAAACCGCCGTAAACATATAAATAAAGTAGAAAGAAATTTCAAGACGAGACTGCGATTAGAACAAAAAACGTGTCAAGAATCTTACTTAAACTAATATTGTTTCAACTTCCTTATCTACTGTAACAAAAAGTCGCTCAGACTCTAGACGGGTTTGCCATTTACATAATTCATTCCTTTTTAACTTCAATTAAATTCATATTTACAAATATACACGTATAACTGCTATTATCAAATTTACATATCTACTTACAATATTTTCCGATAAGGTGATATTAATAAGAATTATTCATACAACTAATTAAACACATTTCATTAAGAACCCAGCGTGTGTTTTAAACAATACTTTGAATGGCAAGTACTGTTAAAATTGCAAAGTCATCCTTTCGGAAGTGACGCCATTTTGAGAGGATTTTTTTTCACATTATAATTCTTTATTTTTATTACGTTGTTAAGACAAGGTGTTTTGTTGTAAATTAAAGTTAAGCAAGGCATATTCCAGCCATTAGTAAATGGGTGACCATTTTGAAAAATAAATTGCTGACTCATCCTTCCGGTCCTTCCGGAAGTGACGTCATTGTGAGAGGATTTTTTCACATTATCATTCTTTATTTTCATTACATTGTTAAGACAATGTGTTTTGTTGTAAATTGAAGTTAAGCAAGATATATCCCGGTCATTAGTAAATGGGTGACCATTTTCTGAAGAATTAATTGCTGACTCATCCTTCCGGAAGTGACGTCATTGCGAGAGGAGTTTTTACATTATCATTCTTTATTTTCATTATGTTGTTAAGACAAGGTGTTTTGTTGTAAATTGAAGTTAAGCAAGGCATATCCCAGCCATTAGTAAATGGGTAACCATTTGGGGGGGGGGGTAAAAAAATGGGGGGGGTGAAAACAATTTTTTTTTCTTTTTTCTTTCTAATTAAAAACATTTATATGTATGGGGAGGATTAAAAAAAATGGGAGGGTCAAAAAAAAATATTTTTCACAACTAAAAATATTTCTGTGTATGGGGAGGAAAAAAGTGCTGGGGAGAGCAAAAAAATGTTTTTGTTTTTCTTTTTTTAACTAAAAATATTTCTATTTATGGGGGAGGGTAAAAAAAATGTGGGTGGGGTCGGAATTTTTTTTTCTTTATTTTTAACTGAAAATATTCGGGGTCAGAAACAAAGAAAATCAATGTGTAACCACCCAAGAATATGACTGGGCTCCATCGGTTTACGGATGAGCGTTCATTTCTGACGCAGAAGCCTAGCAAAAATATGCGACCGGAAGGAGCATATATTTTCTAATAATAATAATAATAATAATAATAATTACGAACACTAACCACCCCCATGGAAATATAAACTCAAATAAAACAAAAACATGGAAGAAAAACCACGTGTACCCACTGTAACTGAAACTGAAAAAAATCGTATAAACTTCCCCCACCCAAAGAAAAATTGGCATCAGACACGACTGATACCACACAAAATAGTCGTCAAGAACCAATGAGGATGTAAAGACTGAGAAGGGAGAACACTAACCAGACCTCTACTGGATAAGTGTGGACAGTACTGGAACTTTGGGTATGCTTTATGCCACCCAAATCTCAGAGTTGACCAATGGTCGTTGTCAGCAAAGAAACAATGATTAGTTGCTATTGCGATAACGCAAAGTCATTTGCAATGATAATCGAAATAGGTGAAGAGTACTTGAAATCTGGGGAGACGTGTTGTCACTCAGACTCCAGGAAATCCACAGGTTATTATCAGTGAGAAATCGCTTATGTGAGAACTACTAGTGGGGGCATAATAAAAGTAATCCAGAAGTGAAGTGACTCATTATTTTTATTAATGCAAGAATAATGTCTTTACAGTTATATCACAGTTTATGAATTTCCGAATTAAATTAAAGTAACATAAATAGTCTTAATGGTGGTGACTCAACGGGTCAGAAGTACATTTAGTAGTTCACTATATTAACATATGGTCCTTTCAGACGGAATACCAATCGAACTTGTTCAGAACTTTAAATCTCTAGAAGAATTTACTGACTTTGTTTATGATACGTATACGCGTGTTGACAAGTAGTTAAGTGCAATCAACTCTCTCAGCAAAATCTGGATAGCCGCTATCAAGAATGACAGAAAACTCGAAGTTTCCACGATATTAGTCGAATACATCATTCTTTATAGATCTGAGTCTTTACCACAAAATTTCCCTCTATCTATGAAACTTGATAGATTATACACTTAAATGCTACGCGTCTTCTACAATATATTGTGGCGACACAATGTAAGAGACGAAACACTGTACTGTTGCCTTCCATACATACCTGCAGTTGTTCGACGTCGACTTTTAGCGTTGGCTAGACCTGTATCTAAACAAGATGGAAACTGCTAGAAAAATACTTCTACGACCCCAGAGGTTAAGCGACAAACTGAATGGCCTCATATTAGAATTAACTCTTCTGGAGAAGGACACTAAGATTGGGGCTTCTAGCCACAATGAGTGAGCGAGAATCATAGCACACGAACCTCGAAAATGTTTCCCCATCAATTGATGAATAACTCAAGAAAAAAGAGAAGGTATTAACAATTATGATCATTACCAACAACTGCAGAAACAACAAAAAAGAACATCTAAAGCACATTCAAAACTTATTTTAAAAGTTAAATTCATTTATCTATAAATGCATTGCTAAAACATTTTGAAGTTTAATATTATCAGTTTTAATCCAATTGCTGTAAATGAAAAATGATTTTTTTATTAACGCCGTATGATAACAATCTTTGCTTTTTCTATTTCTTTATATTTTCAAAGATTATTAAATTATTTTCACTTGTCAGGATTTGTCACAACAAGCAACGAAAACTTAACCTATAAAATTAAGTCGGTCGGATTTGCAACGTCAGCTACAGATAGCAGTCCGTCTGACATATCGATACGTGATTCGGAATCGCCTATATTTTCATTTTTCTTTTACTGTAAGAATATATTTAATTTTACGTATACAAAAAGAAAGAATCAACGATCTTCTGTGACTGAAAATCACATAAAAAACATTCGAAAGAACATTTAGAAGCTGTATTAAAGCAAGCTCAACGATTGAGCAAACTACTGGGATTTTGACGAGACTTATTGGCACTTGCACTCTGGAGACCACTAGCTGTTTTGTCAATGGACGATTACTGCTTATTAGAGGCGTGAAAGTAATAAAAACTAATAATAAAATTTATAATAACAGAAACACAAGTCAGCCATTAGACTATCTATCTCCGCCTGACAACGTAGGTATTAGTCAAAGTCTTATCTGAGCCTCACTTTTCCATATTGTGTGAAGTATTCCCGAATATATGACATAGAAGCATTGATAACATACAAGCTATTTATCTACGCCGGAATTTGCATGGCGGTTACTATTGTAAAGATGCATAAGTCAAATTTTGAAAATGAGAAGTTGAAATCTTTTCAAAATTTCGATTGTGACCGAAACTTTTAAGGTCAGGTTTAATGGTCAACGTCATATAAGATGTGTTAAAAAAAGTAGTGAGTATCTACGCTGAACGGAACTAAAGTTATTTCCAAAATCGGGACCTTCAATCTTTCAGTTACCCTGACTTAAACATTTGACCTAGATATCCAAAGATAAAACATGTTCTAAGTTAGACCATGACCAATATTTTAATCCAGTTTGGTGACGATTAGTCAAGTGATGTGTAAGCTAGGTTGTACACAAACAAACAAACTTGACCGAAAGCATAATAATAATAATAATAATAATAATAATAATACATTTTAATAAGTCCATACATTTTCGATTGAACATCTCATTAAAGGCTACATCTTCTTAACTTAATAAAAATCACGGAAACAGAATTATACTACTTAAGAAAAAGTAAAGTGTAATGAATCAGCATGTGTCTACGTTAATGGCCGGCTGAATTTTGTTTTTTGGGGATTGGTTTTCCCGATTTTTGAGACGCAGGTATTTACGAGAGGGACAACATGATAGTTACTAAAATTCATAAATTAAAGTTGTCCAATGGAATCAACTGGATCGAACTTAGCAGACACAGTTCGTTAGTTCGCGTCATTATCCCCTTCACAACGGTCACTTACTGCCATAATGCTATATGTATATATATATATACATATTTATATATATATATATATATATATATATATATATATATATATATATATATATATATATAAATTATTTGTGAAATAGTAGGAAAATCCCAGCAGAGTGCTAAATTAATTAAGGGGATCAGAATTAAGAGCTTAATATTTATTTATTAATACAGAAATTTAATTCATAAATGTAATATTACATTTATATATATATATATATATATATATATATATATATATATATATATATATATATATATATGTGTGTGTGTGTGTGTGTGTGTGGTGGGTGTAAGTGTGTGTGTGTTTGTGTGATAACATAAATTAAGTCTTTTTTAAAATTCCTTTTTAATATATATATAAACTTATAAATTTATTTTTATCTAAAAATGATTTTTTTTAACATTACAATTGATACCCTATCATGAACAAAATCGATATTAAAACCGAATTTAAATGATTTGGATAATAATAAAACAAAAGCTCTCTGGTAAGATTGTTTCCTAATAAAAACTATACACCATTCGCTTATACCTGGAGTATTGCTGCAACACTTAAGGTTGTACAGAAACCACTAGTCTCTCCCTCTTAGACAGAGAGCATAAACAATTCCTAATCTAATAGGATCCGCACTGTCTGTCAAGCTCCATCCTCCGTCAATAGTTCATCCTCGTGCTTGTTTTACAACTGATTCCACGGAATGTTCTCTAATTCACTTACTGCATATGTACCCCCTAAACAAAAATATCACTGACCACCCCGACTAGCAGCATGAAGCCACTCTTTCACTGTAGAATTGTCTAAGTGGCGGAATATTTTCTACGCGTATAGTTTCTTTACTTGGACCTCTTGCCTTTCAAATTCTATTCCTGCTCCCAGTTTCCCCGACCGTATCAACATGCAGAAATTAAAATGTAATGTCGACAAACATACTGTTTCCAAACTCCCTTTCAGTGTTCCCTTTATAAATCTGGCCCTTATCACAGTAGCTACTTAAGCTTCAGTGACAAAATGTATTGTTTGGAGTAAACAGCAGTAAATCTAAAAGTAAACATTAAGAATAGATGTTAGAGCATTTCTAGCGAAAACTGTTGAGAACTAACTAAATACCTAAAATGGTATTACTACAAAAATTACATAATAAGGACTTAATATCTATGTATTAAATGTTTGTTTTTATATTTTTCTCCAAACTATATTAGTATACCCAAGCTATTTTAGGGCTTGCAACATTGTATTCATCTAAATAGTGATTCTAAATGTATAAAATATTTATAAGATAACAAACAGTCGAACGCTCAATTATTTCTTCGGTAAGTTTGTAATTCAATACCGATTCCTTAACGATAATTTATGAGCTAAATTTATATCAGATTTTAAGCTTCCGTCGTTTTTCTTCATTATTCGTGAAAATGAATATTGATTTGTTTGTCATAGATTATTATGAGTCTTTCCCATTGTTGACAATCGTGTCTGTCCAAACGACAAAGACCATTTTTGAAAACCGTCTATGCAAATATTTATGTAGTTGATAGTTTTCTTTGAAAGCGAAAAATGTTTGTTAATCCCATTTGGTAAAGTGTAACCTCAGGGGTTTCTGACAGGGTAAACAGTAATGTAATTAAGTAAATTAATTAAAAGTTGGCTAGATAGTTAGGCAAAGATATAAACAGAAGACAGATATATAAAATACTAGACCACCCGTGACCCGTTGGGTCAGTTTGTTATATTAGCTATGGAATTCATGTATGAGCGTGACACTTGTGGCATAAAGAAAATAGGGTTTTTTTACATAACAGAAGCATTTCTATGAAAGTATATTAAAATAAAAAAAGAATATAGATAGATTTCTATGAGTCGTTCTGTTTATTATAATTGTTTTTGTTTTAATTACAGTTACTGAATTATAAGTGGTTGGCCATACTTATAGGTAAATATGCACTGAACAGGTACCATAATACTTATTATAGTTAAATTCAAATATATTTTCTCGCGTACGTAACGAAAACAGAGGGAGTAGGAGTGGTGAAATCTATGAGAGGGAAAGTGGGAGGTGGTTTCGTTCACCGACCGCTAGTATGGCTGATATTAATAATGAGTGTTGTTTTTTTGTTTGTTTGTTTTTGTTTTTTAAAAGGGAGGAGTTTTTTTTGAAACTGCGACAGACTTTACGAAGTCCTCCCGTTGAATGTTTTTAGCCGTGAAGAAAACAAAAAAACTATTTGATGAAATTAAATGAAATTGTTTATATTAAAAGCGATATAAAAATTTCCAGAATGAAAAATTTCATGCGTTCGTTAATCATAATAGAGAATAACGGAATTGGAATAACAGATTGAAGACGATGCTATTTACGCATGCGCAACCGGATGTTGAAAACCGGAAAGCTGAAAGCTGATTGCAAACATACAAGATCAATAGACTTTTAGTATTATATAGATGACATTTCAGGCTAAAGACTTACTGTTACAAATATCCCTATCACTTGGGTGAAGCAAACATTCGATGGTGTCGCCCGTTTTGTCTGAAATTTTAAACCCGTAAAAGACGAATGCATAAAATATTTCGCCTTATATACGTAAAATGAATATATAATTTTAATGAGTATAAGATAAATTCGGTAATACCTGGTATAGTTTTCGGTCTGGAAGGGTGTCTGGATTCTGTCAAAAGAGGAAGATTCGAGGGATCATCAAATTCACCAGCTGTGTGTATATTTCGGTCAGCAGAGATCACATACTGCGCCTACTATTCCCAAATAGTCACTGAAATAGTACTTACGAGGATTAACGTCACTTAACGTTGGTGATAACAAGAAACGTTTTGTTAACGTGATTATGTCGTACATAAATTAGTATTAAGTTACAAAATTTTAAGTGGGGCAGTACGTTTTTAATTGCAGTTAAATTAAAAACGAAGAATACTATAGTAAGAGAATGAAGTGAGAAGGAGAGAGACATTAGAAAAACTGAAAATGATGAAGTGTCCAATGCGAATCAAACTATAAGGAAGAATTGTGTGATACTCTACAAAATTCGGACATTTGTATTTAATTTTCAGAAAAATTTGAAAAATCTATAAAATGAAAGGGAGAGAAAAAATGACACTCATTGAATATTCATAAAAACTTTGCTTAATTGGTTATACACGTAAAGTTGAGATGACGCCACTGAGACTATCACTGCAGAAGGGATATAATAATATTCTAATTTCGTGTTGTGACACGTACAGAATGCAAACGTTACCTGGACAAAAATATTTAAACATGATAGTTCAATACCGACGCATAACATATTCTCGTCATTCCAGTCCATAAGTAAAATCATAAATTAGTTCAATTTTCTTTTTATTTAATTCCAAGAAACGCTAAATATATTAGCATACAGGGTGAGCAAGAAAATGCCACCATGTTCAATGATATAATGGGGCACTTTAATAATCGCCTCATGAGTAGGTACTATGAGCCTTAATGGGCTTCTCACTCACCGGAACTGAACTCCTTGATCTGTGGGGGTCATCTCAAAGATAATTCGTTCAAAAATTCCCTCAGACTATACTTGAACTGAAGATGATATCACAGCCAAAATCAGACTCGTGAAGAGCATGTCAGAGTAATTGATAATTATATAAGTCGTATCCAGGTGTGGTTATCACTGAATGGCGATAAAAGAAAATATTTTGGACATTCATAATTGAAATTTAGTAGCCAGGTCAAGAATGGACTGAAGTTTATTTGTCAAAAATATAGTTTAGTTGCAGAAAAGATTGTGAATTTTATTAACGATTCCAATGGTCACATTAGGGCCACCCTTTATGTTAACATATTTAATATTTTAGTTATAAATTCTAAAGGAACAGATATTGTTAAATTAAAAAAATCATTAATATTGAACTAATTTCTTATTTTACTAATAGACTTACGCTAATAGTAGTAGTATGTGTTATATATATATATATATATATATATATATATATATATATATATATATATATATATATATATATAATTAAAGTCAAAAGTATACACTTGAGTAAAGTATAAATTGACAATAGGAAAACAACTTGACATGTAAGAAAAGCTGAAATAAAATATGACATTCAATACTAACAATATTGCAGGTATTAATATCAAATCAAACAGAGCAAGTGTAGAGTAAGTTGGGACAAACAAATTAATAACAGTATTTATATCAGTTCTAATTTTTGTAACCTGAAGACAATTTGACGAAAAATCGGAAACGTTCGTGATACATATGGAACGTACATTTATGTTCTTCTAAATATACACACAGTATATATATATATATATATATATATATATATATATATATATATATATATATATATATATATATATATAAACTGAGATAAGAAAAACGTCATGAACATGACTTTCTTTCTTTGATGTGCTGATGAATAAACTTAATAAATCTTATCTCAGAAACATAAGTACACTATAACTCTGTTGATGCCCAATATTTGTAATGTGTATACTATATGATGAATATATTATAATCTATGAGATAAAGCAATCTTGATTTTTCCATTGTAACTTCAGACAATATAAGACTTTAAACACTGACACTATATAGAATTCCAATATAGTAACGCTCTATGCGAATAACTGATGCATATTTCCGGAAATTATCAGTCAGTCTCATTCGATTACATAATTTTCTACATTAATGTCGGCATGTATGACTCTCTCAAACAATCAAGATATACAGAAAGTAGGAGTACTTTTTACTCAGACACAAACAACTACTACCATCTAACACCGGGAAATCTACTTCATGGGATAAATTTTACAACTCAGTCCGTCATTGTTACATTATTTACTTTCATAATATTAAAACTTCCCTAAATAAATACGGATCTCTTCCTTGAACTTAGTTTTCCTACTTTTACAGCGCTTTGATTGGCTGACTACAATCCTATTCTGGAATAATAGAATATAATTACCGAACACTAAAACAAATTCGAATTCAGATATGTCGTCTCGAATTCCCCCATTAAGTAAAACTACTTTATTTACAAAACAAATGTGTCTAACTACAATAATTCGTTTTTAACAAATATATGTATTTTAACAAACACTTTAATTATTGATAGATGAATCATGTTGAATTATTGAGATACAGATTGCACGCTCTCTCAATTTCAATGCAGTATCACAAATGATGTAGGAATATCGGAATCCATGTCGTTACGGCTGAGGTTACAGTTATTCTCATCCTGAATTACAGTTACAAAGTCAGTCTGTCATTTCGCCAAGTTATAATCAATAGAGAATCGGAAAAATACGATTAAACTTATTTATATTTATGATTAAAATAGTAGGTATCTACACCAAGAAAATGTTCGTATCGAATTACATTTTTTAATGGAAATCGCTTCAGACAAGGTATGAAGACACTTGATTAAGGAGCTAAAAACAATACCTCAAAGTCAACAACTAGCCAACGATAAGTATATGTCTGAAATATAAGGGAAGCGAGAGTTACGAGTAAACCAATGGGCAACTTTCTACTCTTAAATATACTTTTAAACTATGAATCAGTGTTATTGTATTTTTCTGATTCTCATTATGACTTGACAAAATGACAGACTGTCTTATTATCGCTGTTTTACGTAAATCTTCAAAAGTATTTGCGCTATTAGCAATGAAGAATCGGAAAAATACGATAAAACTGATTAATATTTTTAATTAAAATTCTACTCGATAATTTTTCTACTCGATATTTTTTGGTGTAGATACATATTTTTGCTTAATACGTAAGTACATCAAAGTTTTTACCTGTCGACTGACTTATTTTACTTGTCCGAAGGCGAAAAGCCGCACATGTACGTCCAATCCTCCGTATTTTATCATCTAGAAATGAACCTAACAGTTAGAACAAGTGTATAAGATATCAGGTATCTCTCTAACGGTGCCTGTTTTGATCTAGAAAATATAAATTAAAAAAAAAATGAAATCTCTCGAAAAAATGTCTTGCAACTTAATTCTTTCTGAAAGGAAAACTATTGTTCACTAGACACACTGCTGACACGGCGACGACACGCAGTAGAAAAAAGGAAGATACCAACGCAGATACGACTGTATGGCGGCCAATGAAAGAGAAGAAAGAATATTGGCAACTTGACAACAGAGAGACGACGGTAAAAAGGTAAATTTCGCTAAATATTAAATAAACATTTGTACAATGAGAAAGGACAGAAAGAAAGAGACTAAAATGTACTATTAGAGCTCACATACACATACGTTAAAAATGACTCATAATAGTACACCCACATACACACAAAGATACACGTTAAAAGATATTAACAATGATTGAACACCCACACCACATTGTGAATAACACACACATCGTAAGGTACGCACCTAAACTCGCATACATTATAAAGAACGCACTCCCGTTCTACACCAACCCACATTATGAAGAGCACATGAACACGCATACGTTAGTTGTATATGTAAACAGAAGCGAAAAATAGTTTTACGGAGTTTTTATAACGATTAAAAAAACATCTTAATATATATACATATGTATATGTATATGTGCATGAACACATATATATATATATACATATGTACATATCCACCATCCACCAAAATCACAGCCCCCCTCCCTCTCTACCCATCCCCATTTTTCCTGCATATACCCCCCACACACAAACATTCCAACTCACTCTTCCCCCTCAATCTTGACCACAGCCATCTGGTCAAACACCTCCCTCCCCCTCTTCCTCCAATCTCTCTCTGCCATCCATTTTACCCCTGCTCATCCCCCACCTCTTTCTCTCACCGCCAGCCACAGTAGTCCTTGCCCCCTCCATCCTTCCCCTTTTTCCCACTCATTTTCGTCACTCATTTTTATTCTCTAACAAGTACGGACGTCCACCAAGACGTTGCCATTATTTTTCATTTTATTTTATTTTTTCCTCCCAACATGTCTACCCTACATGTATTTGTACTTGCATGATATCTTTTCTCTATACCATCATCCTGATGAAGTCTTATAAATAAAGACGAAACGTTGATGTACACATAAAAAACATCCAGTTTTTGGTTTTCCTTTTTCATTTTACCATCACGTCGGATTACCTTCATCCTTCTCTTCCCATATGTACATATATATACATAAAAATATACATGTACATAGATATATACATATACATAAATATATATACATATGCATAAATATATATATATGTACATAAATATATATATAAATATATATATACATATTTATATATACATAAATATATATATATATATATATATATATATATATATATATATATATATATATGAACTTGAAATTCTTATTAAATCAACTAGATTTGATTTACTACAAAGACATTGAAGTTTAGCATACTCAGCTCGAGTGCATGTTTGGAATTATATTAGAAGTAAGATGAAGACATGAATACATTTCTAATTGTTTTGCGTGTGTTATGTCGAATCCGTTTAAGACATGCCGTTCTTGTGATTTCTTTTAATCATTGTTTTCACAGGGCGAAATCTCTAAAGTCTTTCCGTTTGTATTTTTTCGCATTTAATTCAATTCTTTGCGAATGAAATCCTGATTGATTACACGAACACGCAATAAATTCCATGTTCTATAAACTCGCCTGATGGAAAAACTGTGGAAAAAAACACGCATTTTGTTTTCTATTTATTAAAACCTGTGATGTATATCTTTTTTATTTAGATATTACTGAAGTTAATTGTAGATATAATTTGGTAGATTAATATAGGTACGATCGTAACATCTGGCAATCCTACAATTGCATCATTCATCTGTTGTATAATGCTGACGTGCTTAAAATATTTCCATTTAGTCCATGAGCCAAACCCATAAATTTCATCGATTGGTACCACCTGAGGGGACAAAGGGACACTACGTTTTTCTGAAATACCTATGTTTGTAGTTACAGAAAAACTTTGAAGCCAGGCTGGGATCCACAGCTAAAGTGCAAAAAATCACTATCGATTATGGGTACCCTTGTCAAGAATTGTGCCATAAAAGAATGGGGTGGGGCAAATTAAAACGCCTATAACTCAGTAACTAGAGGGGATATATTGACATGTGACCACTCATTTTGTCCCTTACAAAAAAGCCTATGAAATAACATTAGATGTGTTGTAGCCCTGACATAGGTCATTGGAGGTCAAAGGTCAAATGTCAAAAAAATGAATTTTAAAAAAAATTAAGGTGTAAGTATTATTAGACGAAAATGTGATAACAAAATGAGCATTTCTCTGACAAAGGTAGTCTTTTCTTGAAGAAAACAATCTAGTCCATTGATAAAAAGTACAAAATAATAAATGTTATGGTGGTTTGATGTCCTGAAAAAAAACCGAAAAATGTATTTTGAGTATAATCTTTTTTTATATGTTGCTACAGAAATTATATCTTTTTGGCGAGTCCACAACATTCTTATGAAATTTGCTTTGTTTCAGGTAAAGTATGGAACGCACTGATGTAAGCATGGAAGAAGGTGAGGTAGAAGAGGCTGAGGGCAACCAAGGAACCTGTGAAGCTTTACAAAAACGTCGTCGACATTCTTGTATTTTCAATTGCTCTGAAAGAGACTCCGATTTGAATTCACCAAAGGATTTGAACTCATGGACACAACTTGTTCGCGCTGCAGAAATGAGATGTTTTGATGCAATTCTTGATATAGCTATAGCAGCAGGTGATGGATGTGTGCCAGAAATCTTTTATCACCGACAGTGCAGGAATCGTTTCACCAAGAAGCGGGATCTAGATTCTATTATAATAAGTGAGGATCCACGAGAACCTGAACAGTCACAGGCAGGTAGTTCAAAAGTATTCTACAGACGTCAAACCGCAGTCACATCTTCAATATCAAGGGTGTACAAGCCTGTTTGTATCTTCTGTTTGAAGACTAGTAAATATATGAAAAGTACAAACAAAAGAGATCCACTGATTAAATGTGTTAACCTCCAAGCAGATAAGACAATCAGAGATGCTGCTACACATAAAAATGACACCCGAGTTATCGCTCTTCTCTCACGTGATCTTGTAGCTGCCGAGGGTCACTATCACCGTCAGTGTTACCGTGATTACACCAGACCTCCTAAATCTGGTGATCGTAACAATACCAGAACTTCCTTAAGTATTTTTACCACACCAGAGAACATTGATTCTGAACTTCTATATGCTAGAGCTGAAAAACTATGTTATGACAAACTTTTTGATAACATTAGAGATGTACTATTTAAACAACCGAGGGTTATCAAGTTAACAGAATTAACGGAGGACCTTACAAGTTTTCTGCGTGAGATGGGAATCACTGAAATTAAATCTTCAACAAAGAAGCACATTCAAAGGAAGCTCCAGAAGGAATTTGGTCAGAACATTCACATGATACCTAATGACAGTGGTAAAATTTTAGTGTACCCAGACAATCTGTTAAGCGGTGATCTAGTGAAAGAGAACATGAGATTGAGAGAAGAGTTAGATATCTTAACAAATGACTCTGTGGACAAAGATGGAATCATTAGCAAAGCATCTCGTTTCATTAGAAATGATGTTAGAAAGATAGATATCAGCACACCATGGCCTGTCGCAGCTGCAAAGATGAGTGACCCATGTATTTTCATTCCAGATGCATTAAATAACTTTTTGAGAATTCTTTTTGTTGGTTCACCTGTATCTGATGATATTCCTCGAAAAACACAAATACTAATACAGTCTGTTGGACAAGATATTGTGTATGGTGTGACCTGTGCTAGAGTGAAACCACCAAAACATATTATTCTCCCCCAAGCTGTGAAAAGCCTCACTGGAAACACCGAACTGATACAAATTCTCAATCGTTATGGACATGGCATTTCAAACACAACGATGGAAGAATTTGATACTGCTCTTGCTCTAAAAAAAACTGGAGAGCCACACTGACAATGAATTTGCATTACCCAATGACATTTACCCTAACACAATGGTGACATTGGCATGGGACAATATTGATAGGTTAGAGGAAATACTCAGCGGAGGGGGCACATCACACAGGGTGAATGGAATTCTAATACAACCAAGAATATATGGCCCACATTATTTGCCAACAGCTGATAAAACGACAAGTTCTCTAGAGTCATTTAAAAGGACAAGAACATTGAGTGTTATACAACCGTGCTTACCACTATATAATGCTGGAGAACGTGTTGGTCCTTTATCTCGGGCGTACATTGATGTGAAGGATGATGAAATGAACTATGATGTGTATAAGAAAACATTACTTTGGGTTCTTGTGAGATTGCACAGCTCTGTGAATCAATGTGTTGGTAGTTGGACTGGTTTTCATATCAATGTGCGTGAAAATGAACAAGTTACAGCAGACACTGTTCGATACTTACCTACCATAAATGCACCAGCACCAGAACTGTCAACAATGCATGAGATACTGCTACAGTCACAGAAAATCAGACGTGCTTTGTCCCTCCAAAGCATTGTTCTAGTGTTTGACCAAGCTCTATACGCAAAAGCAACTGAGGTGATTTGGAAACATAAAGACACCTTTTCTGATATCGTTCCAAGGCTGGGTGTGTTCCATACAGTATGCACTTTGCTTGGTGTCATAGGGAAGCGGTTTCAGGATGCTGGTTTGAAGGATTTGTGTATTGAATCCGGAGTAATAGCTGAAGGTTCGATTGGTGGGGTCCTTGATGGGCACAAGTACAATCGTGCAGTTAGATTCCACAAACTTCTTTATGAGGCATTACTTCGTTTTGCATGGAGAAGCTTCTGTAAAAAACAAGACTTTGAAGATAGTTGTGGTGATATTGTGAGCTTGATAGAAGATTTTTCCAGCAATGTATGCTCTGAAATGTTGTCGGAGACTCTCTGTAATCCATTGTTTGTGTCTGTGGCTTACCAGTTTTTTGAATATCTTGAAACTCTACGCTTTCAGTCAGGTGAGCTGGCAGCATTTTGGATGTCTTACATAGACCTAGTAAACATCGTCCTAAATATGCTTCGTGCCTCCCGGGAAGGAAATTGGTGTTTACATTTGCAGTCAGTTCGGGATATGATACCATGGTGCTTCGCATACGACCGAATGAATTATGCACGGTACCTTACACATTATTATGCAGAAATGACCCATCTTAAAAAGGAGCACCCTGAGCTTCACAATTTCCTTGATCATGGTGGATTCTCAGTTCAGCTTAGTTCCAAGAACCCACTCGGAAGGATCCCAATTGACCAAGCTATCGAGGAAACAGTGAATAAAGACACACAAACAGCAGGAGGCACAAAAGGTTTTAGTTTAAAAGCTAGTGCAATTACCAGATACTATCTTACTGCTGAATATCGCAGTTCATTTCTACATTTACTAAGGGATACCCTAGGTACCAATGCTTGTACCGCTGTTATTCATCCAGATTTGAGTGAATCTCGAATGAGAAGAGATGAACGAGACATTACTTCGCTTGTGAATATGTTGAAAAATATTTGGGTCAATCCATTCTGTTCTCCAAATCAAGAACTTCTCAACATTTCCACAGGGATTGCTGCTCCTGGAGATATTTCCCATGATCTCTTGACAGCTAAAGAACTTGGCGAGAACTCATATATTCAGTTCAGAAAAGAAAGACTCGAAAGTCAACTACCAAAAACGAAATTCCATGATCCTATAAAGAAAGCTAACTTAAAAACATTTACTGACATGAGAGTGAAGAGAACTTATCAGTCTGCTGGGAGAGCAATCATCATCAAAGCCGATAGAGATCTATTTGCTAAGATGATATTGATTGCACAAACTCGTGAAGTTGACTTGAAAGAGGTACTTGCACATCGTTTGGGCCCTATTCCATGGGCATTAGCTACACCAGAGGGTACACTACGGAAGACTGTGAAATCATCTCTCTACAAACACTTGACAAAGGAGTCAACGCCAGTAGAAACAATTCCTGATAATTCTGCATGTATCATAGATGGAATGGCTCTGGTCCAGAAATTAGATGCAAATCATATGACTTTCACTGATGTAGCTGATACTGTGCTTAATATGGTATTGAGAGAGGGACCAAAATGTAGTCGCATAGATGTTGTTTTCGATGTTTACCGAGAGCAGTCCATAAAGGATCTAGAGAGGGCTAACAGGGGCTCATCAACTGGAACAGCATACAAGACAATTTCACCTGGACATAAAATAACACAGTGGAGAAAATTTCTATGCGCACCGGATAATAAAAATAAACTAATTGAATTCCTAGTGAATGAGTGGAGCAAACCATCACGAATAGAAAGACTGGATAACAAATGTATGTTTGTTACAACAGGAAGACTCTGTAAAAAACTGTCACAAGGCTCTGTAGAAAGTGTCAGTTGTCTAGCGTCTTATCAGGAGGAGGCTGATACACGACTATTGTTGCATGCAGCTCATTGCGCTGCAGCCAAATTTCCTTCAATCATCATAATCTCTGAGGACACAGATGTGTTCGTTCTGTGTGTTGCCTTTTCATCTAAGCTATCTTGCCCTCTCTATCTGAAAAGTGGAACTAAGACACGCACCAAATTCACTGATATACAGAAAATATCTAAGATGTTAGGAGAAGACATTTGTAAAGCATTACCAGGTTTGCATGCATTCACTGGTTGTGACACTGTTTCTGCATTTGCTGGTAAAGGGAAGATAGCTGCTTATAAACTTTTGGCAAAAAACAAGACACATGTTCAGACATTGAAAATGCTTGGATCTGACTGGAGTATATCGGATGAACTTATGGAAAAACTGGAGGCATTCACCTGCAATATTTACAATTCAAAGACAACTATATCAAGTTTAAATGATCTCAGATTCAACTTATTTTGTGCTCGAAAAGGTGAAGCAGAATCTTGGCAATTACCACCATGTTCATCATCTCTTGTCAATCACTGTCGAAGAGCGAATTACCAGTGTGCCATTTGGAAGAGAAGCTTAGAGGTTTCTCCGGAAGTTCCTGATCCGATAGGGCATGGTTGGGGTCTTGAAGATGGTAAGCTTATCATTGACTGGAGTTCTGCATCGCCTGCACCAGAAGTGGTGATGGAACTTCTTTCTTGCACATGTTCGCGGAAGTGCGTTGAGGAAACATGTAGTTGTTTGCGCAACAGACTAAAGTGTACTTATATGTGCAAACTCACAACTTGTACCAACCAAAGTGAAGATACAGATGAGAATTATTTGTGTGGTGATAGTTCTCAGGAGGAAGATGAGGATGATGACATGGATATGTGATGATCTGTTTTGAATGATCTGAATTATGCATGATTTTCTGTGGAAGAACAACAAACATTACAATTAAATTTTAATTTGGTTTATAGCGATTCGCCAGTTTAGTTTGTGTCATTCAAGCACTGGAATGCAGGATTAAGTAACATCCAGAAATGATAGAGAACGTGGGTGCAATGCCATCTAGAATATTAATGTAAATAGAGGTTGCGACTTATTGATCTTTCTTGGCCTATATAATGACTTATTAATAGGGATATCATCTAATTAAATATGAAAGTCTGCTGATGGGGGCCTTTCCAGTGGCACACATAGGTTATTTGTATAAATAGTCTTTCTTAGTTTCTAGCTACTTGGATTTTGCATACACTTTTCTACAGAGGTGGGACACCGGTACTTCCCAAAATGACTTTTTAAAAATGGCCTGAAGTAGATCAGTCTTCCCTGAAACTGGGTCTCAGAAATGTCAATATGATAACTAATATTACTTCAAGGGCATTAACTGGTAACAAATAACTCATTTTAGATTCCATATACCGATAGGTGACAATTAGAAAGGCATCTCTGATGCCTTTCTGATTTGCACCTCGATTCGATAAAAAACTGAGGAAATTGACCTTTTGACCTTTGATGACCCACATAATATGTTGGTATACGCATAAGATGACCCTTCATTTGTACCTTAGTGTATAAGCAATAGAATGAATAGTCCTTCATTAAAAGTTATTTGAAAGTTTTGAAATTATCACAGTTTACTTTTCCCTTACCCCTAGCAACATATAAAAAAAGATTATACTCAAAATACATTTTTCGTTTTTTTTTAACTTTTTTTTCAGGACATCAAACCACCATAACATTATTTTGTACTTTTTATCAATGGACTAGATTGTTTTCTTCAAGAAAAGACTACCTTTGTCAGAGAAATACACATTTTGTTATCACCTTTTCATCTAATAATACTTACACCTTAATTTTTAAAAAATTCAATTTTTTTGACATTTGACCTTTGACCTCCAATGACCTATGTCAGGGCTACAAGACATCTAATTTTATTTCATAGGCCTTTTTGTAAGGGACAAAATGAGTGGTCACATGTCAATATATCCCCTCTAGTTACTGAGTTATAGGCGTTTTAATTTGCCCCACCCCATTCTTTTATGGCACAATTCTTGACAAGGGTACCCATAATCGATAGTGATTTTTTGCACTTTAGCTGTGGATCTCAGCTTGGCTTCAAAGTTTTTCTGTAACTAGATACATATGTCTTTCGAAATATCATAGTGTCCCTTTGTCCCCCAGGTGGTACCAATATCTGGTCTGGCTCATGGACTAATTAATATGGTCGTCCGACGCAAACGAAGACCTCCACGATATTATTGTAACCCCTTTTGTTAAATGTGAATAATCAGTATCCATGTACTCCGGTTAATGTACTTTTAGACTACATCTTGTTATATAGCTTTATCTTTAAACGCTTTGTAAGAGTTTGTGACATATTTTTTATTCAATTCCCGTCTGGCGTAAACGTAAACTCAACGCTATTATTGTACCGGCTTTAGACAGAACATAAACTACACTTTCATCCCAGCCTGAAGACCAAGTAAGTCTATCGAGATTTATGTTCTACACAACGGCGTCATCAAATGAATTTTTTTTATATATTTTATTTTTGCGTTATCGGGTAAGCATATCTGTTAATGAAGGGGGGAGGGTTATAACGTACATACAAACATGAAATTGCATTTGCGTATTATTATACAGGGTGGGCCAAAATAAGGGTCCTATCTTTAAATTTGAATAACTTGAATTTGAATAACTTCCACAAAATAAAAGTTAAACTCACCAAACTTTATGTGTGTGTAGACTGACCCTTCCGAGATTTTTTGAAATAAACAAAACAAATTTTAGCTGAAAAACACTTCTTAAAACTTACAAAAACTAAAGTATTGTTTTTTACACTGTTTTGAGTTTTTTAAGCAAAAATAATGTTTTCTAAATGAGGGTACGTTCCTTAGGGCTAATACGGCTCATGCTTGCTTCGGAAGGGGTCCTTTACTTATTCTAAAAAAAAAAAAAAATCAATAAATAAAAAAGTTATGAATTTTTAAAAATAGGACCCTTATTTTTGCCCACCCTGTATATACTAGCAGGACCGTGTAGAAATTCCACAGTGCTTTCTACATATATCAGAATAATTTACTGTTAATAATATTTCTTTTAAAAGAAGAAATATCTCTCAGGATCAATACGATTTAAAAATGTGCTCTTTTTTCTTCGATGAAAGTAATATCCATTGTCAGTTAAATATTCTTTAAATAAATTAAATAATGATGTCTCTTCCATATTTATTTATTTAACATTATAGCAATTTTATTTGTTAAACAATAAATATTCGCTGTCTTATTACGCTAAAAATACTTATCAGCTTAATATTCTTCGAATCTATAAAACAAATGTCACTTTTTTATATTATTTATCTGTACTGTTTTTTGTCGACGGGCGTTATACGTAAATTTTGTAACGATTCATTTTAAAATGCATAAAGTCAAAATTCTTACCTTAGAGACATCAAATTAAATACGCATCGCCGTATGTGCTATTGAGACGATCTCATATTTTTTAATGTGTATGAAAGGTTATAACGTACGTTAAATATTAAATGCCAGTGTATTATTAACAGGTATTACTGCAAATGTATGGTCCACGGTCAGTTTTGGGTCTATATAAGCGAAGTAGATATCTGATTAGCTATTTTAACCACCATGGTACGTAGAAGGGATTTTAAGTGAGAGATCAGTTGCAGTGTCAAGGTTGGCGAATATTTTAGTATTAATGTAAAGTTCTGCTAAATAAGTGCTGAAAGAACCAGAAGTAAGTCGTACATAAAGAAAATGAAGATGTATAGTTCAGTTAAATATATACTCAAAGTAAAAGCTTCGCATTTTCTTAAAATTTGTACCAGCTCACACGACAGAAATATATCCAGAGAACTTTGTCAACTCAGATGTATACCCCTATTGAGAACAATGTAACATTTTCTTTTCTTACCTTATAATTGACGGAAGAAAAGTTTGTGAACGAAAAGCCTGAACACACGTAAAGCTGTATTTCCGTATTTGTAATAAAATGAAAAAAGATTTTGAAAAAGTAAAAAATAAAAACAAAATTAGATAAAAAGAACAGACGGATGAAAAGAAATCAGTAGAAATGTCTGCCAGCAATATTTGAACAAGAGACGCTGTAGTTCGTCAGTTAAATAAAAAGGAATAAAAATAACAAATTAAAAATAAAAATAACAGAACGAATTTGCTTTTGTTCGTGAAAAAAACTAAAGTGTATCATATATACACATATACACAAAATATATATAAACATATATATATATATATATATATATATATATATATATATATATATATATATATATATATTGAGTGTATATAACGAGAGAGCAGAAGAGAAGTGAGTTGGGGTAACGGAGCACAACAGTAAGATGGCTGCTAGCTAGATCTAAAAAAGAGACAATGTACTTTGTCAGATGATAAAAAGGTTAAATAAGAAGAGAAAATAATAATTCAAAAAAATTGTTTTTATAAGTCAGATAATCTGTTGTAAGAAAACATATCAACTTGCAAACATACACATTTAAGAACGACTCATTAAAGTAGATATGCATGCTGTATTGATCCGTGAAATATTCACGTTTTATACCGTTAAAGATAAGGGAATATTAAACAGAAATGCTGAACAACCATCAAAGAACGAGCGGTGTTGCGGGGGATGTTTGACTTTTGACATTGATTATGCCTTGATTTACCATCGATTCGTCCGTCCAAACAGAAAATAGGACATAAAGTGCACATAGATATATATATATATATATATATATATATATATATATATATATATATATATATATAATGTATATATTATGATTTAAATAATTTTCAAATCATGATCTGAATAAAAAGTACACTCTAAGATAGTAAAGTTATTTACATCTGTTTCAAGGCAGTGTTTATTTTAACTCATATATAGAAACAAAATTTTTTTTTTTTTAAATCGAATTTTTCAGAAATGAATTGTTGTAAGTAGCCAGAAAAACAAACCACGTCAATGTCCACAAAAGTTCAATTTCCAGCTAAACTAAAGCAAACATTATATGAATATATTTATTGTTATATACCTCGGTAAAATATGAAATTAACTCTGCTTTAAAGTGTATATATTTTTAACTCGGAATAGATGAATAAGAAATGACAAATTCCGTCAGTTTGTTTTCCGAAACAAAAAAACATAGAGTGCAGGAGTGTTTGGAGAATCGATTACATTACTTCAGGATTATTTTGTATAATTTGGATTATTCGGACTACTGTTCTCATCTTTATTGTTATTCTCACAGCGTTTCGGCCGATGTAACCTTTGACTTTTATCAGGTGTATCTTGCCGACCTCGGGAATCTTTCTGTAGAACTCGGGAATTCTGAAACGTCGCGAAAATAGCACTCAGATGGGAACAGTAGTCCGAAAAATCCAAATTCTACAAATTATCAATCCTCATCTCAAAAAATTCACAGACATTATATCAATTAAGCATTATGTTTTATATGTGTAACGGAGCTTCTTTATGTGAGGATTTCATTTGTAATAGTATTGTATTACTAGTATAATGTTTCCCCTATGTTGTCCATGTCTTCTGTTACCTAAAATAAGAACATTCGCAAGATACTGACCCGTTCCCTTATTTTAGCGATCAAAGTAGCTCATGCCAATCATGGTGCTCACTTCTTTTTTCTGAGCCTCATTTGTTTTATATATGTTTAGTGTCATTTTTTAAAGATTATTTTGCCTGTAATTCTCTCGCATAGGTAGTTTTTATCTATTCCATGTGTACGAATAACAGTACACTAATACACACATTGTACATCTTAAATGTTTACAATAAAAACATTGATCAGTCTATATTTTATGTCCTATAACTAAGAAACTAAACTTTCTGGACCTCTCTATATAAACACAGTATTTACCCGTATAGAACATAATCTCTAAATTATACCACTAATTTCGAAAACACCTTTTCTGTATGTATATATATATATATATATATATATATATATATATATATATATATTTCCAGCCTTTTTTCATTTGCTTTGTCATCTGAAGATATTTCGACCAAGAATCGAAAACGTTCGTAATACATATGGAACATACATTAATGATTTTGATTTTAACACATAAAAAGATAATTAGAAGAAGTTTAAGACTTAAAATAGTATATTTGAACAGAAGAATTATATTATTTGAACAAAATACACAATATATATATATATATATATATATATATATATATATATATATATATATATATATATATGTGTGTGTGTGTGTGTAGGGGGTCAGCCTGTAACTTCGACAAGATTTTGAGGCAAAATAAAGGATGGAAATATTTGAAATATTGTACACAGATGCTCAAATAAACAAATATAAAACAAAGAAGAAATAAGCAAAAGGAAAAGAAATAACAAGTTAGGAAGAAGACGAATAAAAAGAAGAAAACTCATTTATAAAGAGAAACGCAAAAACAACATGAACTACACGATAAGGGATGCGCATTAAAAGAAGATATAAAAGAAGAGAAAGAAAAAGAGGACGAAAACGTTGACAAAGACGCAATAGATATAGAAGCCACAAAAGCGCAGAAAGAAGAAAACCTTAGAAGGAGTTGTGACGAAATTAGGAGAAAGAGAATGATAGAAAAAACAACACAAGAAAAATATCAGATAAAGAAGAAGAAAGGGAGAAGTTGAAAAAAATATACGGGGTAAATAACAATAATAAGTAAGTGCAGAAAAAGAAGACGAAAAAGCAAACAAGAAAAAGAATTGGCCCCACTCTTTCTTCTTCCCTGCACCATCTCACTCACAAGCGTGATGCTGCTAGTCTCAGTATTTTATTTAAATACCATTATGCCATTTGTTCTTTATAATTGTATTTTCTATTCGCTTCTTCATTTGTTCCAGCTCGTATTATTCGTTGGGCTAGTGGTCTCCATGAATTCACTGTCTTGATACCTCCTTCCAATACAGCTTCCTGTTCGAGTAGCTTCTTTCCAAGAACTGCAGGGTTATGAAACTCTTTCTTTGTTCTGACTGTTTTCCGCCTTGGTCTTTTCAAGACTAAAGTCGATAAGCATCTCATGCCTTTTCAATAATCATCTTACGTTCTTGTTAGCTCATTAAATGAAGTGACTCCATCCCTTTTCTGGAGCGATTTCCATAAAAAAATACAAAATATTAGACAGAAAAAATAAATAATAAGATTTTAAAAAGTGACAATCGGAGTTCGTCCCAACTCCATATAGGAGTGAAGCCATCAAGTAATGTAATATTTAAACGACAAATGAGAAAATAGTCACAATAATAAAAATAGTCACGAAAAGAGTTCAACTTAAAGCATTCAAGAATGTAAAGGCAGCCAATGCCTCTCTTTCCTCTGTCTCCCCTCTGTCTCTTCTCTGTCTCTGTCTGTCTGTCTGTCTGTCTGTCTCTCTCTCTCTATCTATCTATCTCTCTCTGTGTAAACATGCAGTAGGATACATGTTTTAGTTGTGCATGCGAATGGCGGACGGTGCAGATGATAGATACTGGGCTAGAGGAAAAGGGCAGGGGCACGGAGAGATGTAGAACATATCTCTGATTTGGTATTTTGGACCACACAGAATATTATTTCTCTTTGAAATAAAATAAGTGCCTCTTAAAAACAGAAAAAGTATGCTGCGACTAAAAAGTAATGCTCTTAGATTGTCTCCATGAAAATCCCCTTGTTGTAGACTGTCTGGTAGTTGTATCTAATGAATATGTCTAGCGTCAGCCTTTGGGTGGTCGAATGGTGACCAATGAAACAGACTGGAATCTAATGCAGGGGGAAATAATTCCAGGAGATTAGATGGGAGATCTAGCCATCTGGGAATGGGTCAGTTTAGTTATCAGAGGTCTGGTAAAAAGTTGGAGCTTCATGTCTGTTCAAGCAAGATAGACTCACGTAGGCTATAAGCTAAAGGGTTTTGATGATTGCACTTATCTTTTTCGGAGTCGGGAAAATCTCATTTTGCAAGTTTGCCATTCAACCTGGGAACATGAGTTTCATTTAAAATCTCTAACAAATAAACCTGATATGTGTTTATAACCTAGAGTGTGGTGAGAATTATTTGTTGCAGCGCTAAATGAGTCAGACAACAATTTTGGACTGGCACAACGTGTAGGATGATTGTGGCGAGGGCAGTGAACACACGTATACTTGTTCACATATGGTTGCTGGTGAACAATACTAAACCTGAAAATGCAGTGAGTTCTACAGGCATACACATCAGCCCACATCTACTGGGATCGTTTTGACAGATACAACAACTGTGAGATGCACAGTCCCAGAATTAATCAAGGAAGATGACAATATGAGGAAACACCTCAGACAAAACAGAACAGAATATGAATAGCTGAGACGTAAGAAAACGGCAAAATGGTAGGTCTATTTCCTTTTGTCTTGCTTCGCTGTACGTTATTTGTGGTTTATTTAAAAGCCTTCTCCTTTGTTGTCATATTATAAGTAGGGTTATGAATGAAAATCTAAACAAAATAATTGATAGAATTAAGTCGGTATGACACGTAGATCGATTGTCAGGATCCCGATTAGAACAAATTAGAAGGAGGGGGTTATGTCCTTGATTCAGGCTAAATGTATTTGTTTGAGTGATTTACATAGAGATAGTATTAATTATATTTTCTAACTTAAATTTACTTCATATTGTGGATATAAGTATGTAGCTTTAGCGGTGATCGGGAATGGATCCAATTGGCTTGAGATAGTGCATCACCTGGAGGAGTGCACACCCCTGTATGTGCATATAACTTGAACCTAAATAGTCCCATGTTGTTTTTGTGTGATGTCCCATATAATCACTCTAAATCGATGACACTACTGCCACCCACACATAATTCCCAAGTTGAGAGTGAAGGGGTTGTTGATTGTTTATCTAGTCAAAGGTCACATCTGGGTAAATAATAATCATAAATTGTGTATGGGAGACTTAGGAAAAGCTATAAAAGAAGGTGTTACGTTGTATATATTAGTTGTGGTATATATTAGTGGTGGTATTAGTTGTGGGTTATCCATGCACGTGCGTGCCAGGGGAAAACTGGAAGCACCCTCCTGTGCTGTCATATTCATATTGTTTTATAAATCTAGATTTGAAAAAAACAATTGATGTTGAAATTATCGACAAATTTGTTTATTTTAGAAATTTTAAGATAGTGGAATCATGGAATTTTAAAAAGATTTCTTGCAAGTGTGCAGAGGATATTTAGGTTGTAAAGAAATGTAAATATTGTAGCATTATGGAAAAGTGTTTGAGAGTGTTGTTGTAGGTTTGCAGAGAATATTTCGGCTATTGAGAAAGTTTACATTAGTAGAACTATCGAAAGAGTTTTGTATATTCCTCCGAGTTTACAGAAGATATTTGGGTAGTTGAGAAGTTTTAAAATAGTATAAATAGAGAGAGAAACGTCAGATAACATCAATACTAGGCACGCGAGGGGTGCATGGAGTATTCCTGTCAGAAGCGTAGACGTTTAAAAATATATATTATGGAAATATGTTTCGGAGGAAATGTGTTTCGGCAGCTGAAGGACGTACATGAGATGAATATCTGAGTCACCCACCTCTGTTTGTGTAAAAGATGTGATGACGAAAATATGATATTAATGAATTGTACATTGCTTATGAAAGAGCGTCAAATGAGTAATATGTTGAGAACCCGTTAGTTTCATGGTAGATAGAAATAGTAATAATGGTAGTAATAGTGATGATGATGATGATGATGATGATGATGATGATGATGATGATGATGATGATGATGATGATGATGATGATGATGATGATGATATATCCCACAACAAACTATAGATTCAGAATTAAGTAAAATAAGCAGGAGAGGGCTAGAACAAATTGAGGTATCAACGATGCATGATCTTGAGATAGTGGATGACATATGAAGATGAGCTGAAGTGAATTATAATGCAATAAAAAACGAAGAGACACAGAAAAAACCAACTATGCTTTGCATGTGCTTGGTTTCACAGCTATAAGTGAGGACTCGTAAAATTTTAAAGAATAAAGGTGTATGCAGAGAAAGAAACAAAATGAACCCTATGGTTGGAGGAAAATAGAACAACAAAAAACAATTAGAAAACAACCATGTTTTGCATGTGTATGGTTTCACATCCATAAGTGACAACTAGTAAAAAATCGGTTATAAAACCTATTGTTAAAAGAAAACACCCACATAAAAATGAACTTAATTGGTAAATGGAAAGAAAAGTATATAGAAAAGAAAATGAACCATACTAAGCAAAAAAGTAAATAATTTAAAAAAAGGTGATGCATGCTTAAACGAACATAATATTCTGGAGTTTTTCTTGAAGAACTATTCGAATTTGTAATTTAACTTTTTTTTACTCTTCGGGTTTGTTCTGAAGTGATTCTGTGTCTTCGTTTTTAGCGAGGCTCACTGAAATGTTTCAATAGGCATTATCACATGGCGATGGGTAGAGATGAAAAACTGCAGCAAGATACATTTTAGTTCTGCATGCGTGTAGTGGACGGTGCCGATGATAGATTCTCGGCATAAGGAAAAAGGGGGAGACAGTCTCGATGATCAGTCCAATTTGTGTAGACTGTCTGGTAGTTGTCTCTAATGGATATTTCCAGCGGTTAGTGACAAAGACTGGAACTCAAAATTTCAGGTCAGGAGGTAAGGATTCCATGAGATGGGACTAGGAGAACTGTCACTTGGAAAAAAAGTCAGTTTGGTTTTCAGAGGTCTGGCAACAGTTAGAGCCATTCAACATTAGAAGGTGAGTTTTATTTGTAATCTCCAACAAATAAACATGTTACTTGTTTATAACCCGAACTTGTGATTCTACTTGGGATGTGATTTTTATTTGCAGCACTGAGTGAGTCGGATGACAACTATGGACCGGCGCAACGTGTGGACTATTGCGGCCAGTGCTGTGAATGCACTCATACCGGTTCACATCTCTCTCTCTCTCTCTCTCTCTCTCTCTCTCTCTCTCTCTCTCTCTCTACTTCTATCTCTCTCTATGTCTTTACCTATTTAATAACGATGTATGTATCTTTCTGATCTCTATAACTGTTTTATTAATGTGTTACCCACGCGAATATAGTTTCCTTTCAAATCATAACCGGTGTCATGTGCATTAATAGAAGGTAAGGACGAGACGACTCGTCACTTCCAGCAAAAGAGTCTATAAAGAGGTATAAAAGCAGCAGAGACAGTCATCATGTAACATATGTAACTTTTAAATGATTATTGAAGCGAACCCAAGGAACTAATGTGTAAGCATCCATTAACATTAGCATCCATTAACATAATTTATCAATGTTAACTTCCAATTACAGCATATTTTGAGTGCAAAAATAAAAGACTTCTTCTTGCTAAATAGAGACGAAGTTAAGAAATATAATTTTCATATTCTGTTTATTTCTACTTTTATTTTGTTCAATATATACATGATTCTTTTAAGGCAAGTATCTATTTATTCGATACCTAAATTTTCTCAGGTTGTCGCACAATTCTAATATAAACAATTATGGAACACAGACTTGTAAATGTAAAACAACAATGAGAAAGTTATATCATTTACATTATTCGGACTAATATTCTTTTCTTAGTTGATATTAAGTTTCTATCTGATATGAACTTTGACCTCCTTCGGATACATCTCTTCAAACTCGGGTATCTTAATATTGGACTCAAGAACCTATACAGAATTTCTATGTGACCCCATTTATTTAATCCACGATGGTAGATTCCGTAAAGGTTCCCGAGTTCGACATTATGATTTCCAATTATGTTTCCTTACAGATTCCCGAGTTCGACATCATTACAGGGTCTATATGGAAAATATGCTCCTAGTTGCCTTTGAAAATTAGGATAAGTGTAAATGTAATAAATACTGCAGACAGTTTCGGGCTTTTGTTGTGATATGCACCGACCAAACACTGGCTGGCAATGACCGATCAAATTCAGAATTTTGATTTTTTTATAGATAAAAACAAGATGAAACTAAAAGAAATGAATTTTAATTATTTGAAATCCGATTTAAATTTTTAGTCTTTAAAAAAATTGCTTCAAGGAAACAAACGTTTATTAACTCAGCTTTAGTGTAATAATAGATAGATTATCAAGTATAGAGTTATAACAGGAAAAATGAAAATAGTCTAAGTAATAATAAACACTTCGAACATTAATTTGCATACCGTACCCATTAAATATTAAGCAAATCCTATTTCACTACAACTAAGCCAGAAATAAAAATAATGACGTTACAATATTACATTGACGTTACACAAAAGTTGCCGTTTAAATACATAACCTTGTAATGTTAGCTTAGTGTTTATTTTCAAATCTCCCATAACTTAAAGACACGAAACATTTGTAAGTAACAGTGCAGAAAAAGATATACCGGAGTAAAACAGAAATATATCACTATTTATAAAGTTTGCTATGTTTATGTTTATATGTATGTACACGATTTACTCCTAAACTAATACCCGATCATTATGAATTTTGAAACACAGCTTCAAGACTGAAAGGGTTCAACTGTAGGCTGTATTTATTTTAATTTAATTTTATGCAAAGGAATAAAAAGGCGGTTAAATCTCTTTGTGAAAATTAGATACTTCCGAGTTTTGTGACATTTTAACATTATCAAGTATACATCAATTAATAAATATTCCCCAAATTTCAGTTTATTTGGAGTATTTTAAAGTGTTTTAAAGGGAATTATATGCGCACAACTTACATATTTGACAATTCTAATATATCAGATGTGCATTGCAATTGATCCATTCTTATGAGACATTAATTAAGCAAGATTCACTGATGGTTGAATTTCTTTTTCAGAACCCTTGAGCTAAAGCCTCAATTTTTTATATTTTCGAGCATCAAAATTATGTAATGGATGTTGATCAAAATTAGAAATAATGTTTCTAGACATTAGGCTTAGTATCATTATATCTTAATTTTAATATTCTTAAGAAAAAATTAAATGGGAAGAAACTACTTTGTTCGGGAAATAAATTTAACCCGTCCTGGGATAGGTATCCATGTAGTTTTGTATAAATGGGGATGCTGTAGTGTGTCAAAACAATTTACTTGAATTAAAAGTGAAGCTCACCTCTTCTTGTTTCCTATTAAGACGACGTCAATTTCTGCTTTACTGGCAGCGTTTGAGAAAATACATGTTATTTTATTTTATATCGATATCATCGCTGTTTTGTGTGCACAAAGACAAATTTCTTCGAATTAATTTGATCATTTTTTAGTAGTTTTCTTTTAACAACAAATAAGAAAAAAAGTGACAGCGAAAAAAAAAGTCATGGAAAGAATTGAACTTAATAAAGCATTCAAGAAAGTAATTTGGCGAAGTATTAAATCAATTAAATTTCCGACCAGAAAATTCGATCAAATATTACGGTCTTAAATTCAAATATTAGACATTCTTTGATAATTACTTTTGTCCAAAATAAGTGATATATATATATATATATATATATATATATATAAAGTTAATTATGTATATATTTTTATGTATTTTTGTGTATAGGATAATCATTATCGGATTTTAGGAGCTTGGGAATATAGCTTCTATTCTATAATTGATCGTGATGTGGGCTATATTTAGTTTGATCTAGTTTGGGGCAAATACTTAATAGAAAGATGTAAAAAAAATTTGAAATTTCAGATACATCTGATTTTTGTAAAATGTTAACAAATATTGTAAAATATTTAATGTTATTTACATGGAATTAATATTATTATTAGCACCTTCAAGAGATTCAAGTTGTGTCCTGTTCGAAGAAGTTTAAAGTAGACTGCCACTTAGCTATATGGTATGTTCTAACAACGTTCCTCGAACACTCTAAACAGACTTTTATATGTGCCTCCTTCGCATAAATAAACCTTGTATTTCATTTCTTGACGTGGTGATGCTTTGTGGTCGTTTGATTAAGACGCTTGCTTGCAGAGTATAGGATGATTCTGTAACCGGGTTTTAATCTTGCGACCGTCTGAGATTATCATTCCTTACACTGATAAAAGGGAAAGCTTAAAACGCCGGCGTATGTAGTATGTAGGTAAAAAGAGTTTAATGTTATTTATTTAAAATTATATATATATATATATATATATATATATATATATATATATATATATATATATATATTGTTGTTGTTATTGTTTTTTAGCGATAATTAACTAATGGTATATTTTGCTCACCTTGTTGCCTTCATTTAACATACAGATGAGTGTTCTCCCCTGCATATGCATTGTTGACCAACAGTAAGGGAAGTGTACAAGTATATACATATGTATATATAAATATACATACACACCCTCATATATATATATATATATATATATATATATATATATATATATATATATATTGTGCTACATGTGGCACACTGTCTATCAAGCTCCGGCCACTGTCGCATAACCACAGAGCTGCATCACTGTGCTTGTTTTATAAATTCGACTAACTTACTGCACGTGTATCTCTTAAATGAAAATACCGCTGACTCATCCGATATTCTATAAATCCCACCTTTTCGTTGTAGAGATCCCTAGACACCGTATAATGTTCTACTCTATTCCTCAGACAGCCTAGATATTGAATTCCTTCCATGTCCCTTGTTTAGTCGACAGTACTAACATGGAGTAATTTAAATATAATGTTAACAAACGTGTTGTTGTTGTTGCTTCTTATAAATTAGGTTCGTATCACTGTAATCACTTATGTTTCAGTGACAGTATTCCTTATTTAAAGTGAATAAGCAGTTTGTTTAATTAAGAAATGTTTCTACGGTGCTAACAGGCAAATATATTTAGAATTTGAATTCTTTTTCATGCTGTTTATTTTGAAGTTGCTTTCTTAAATGGCAAAATCTTGAAATGTGTGACAGACCTAATCCGGTTTATATGAAAAGTACTCGATGTTACATATTGCCTTCTAGACAAATATACAGTGGAAACTTAGATGCGATTGGTATTTCATTGAATGCGATCCCGCTCTTTGTTTAATGACTCAGTTTGACGAATGTTTTCTCTTTTTCTGGATTAAAGCAAGCTGTTATTTTCTTTGTCTTTTAACAGATTCAGACGACGTGCGGTTTCCCAGAAAAAATATGACTGTTTGAAACTGAATAACTGGTGGCGTTAGCATGAGCTGATCCAGGGGGCCATTTCAAAAAAAGATTACATGTCACTCTCGTCATTTCACAAAGTGGTGCTTGCAAAATAAATAATCTCGTATGCTTTTTTTTCATTTCTGTTAGTTCTAAATCGAGATTGTAAAATATAGGAATCACATGATAGTTAGAACACAAAATAAGGATGTAATAGTTTACATTATTACCCCCGCCAAAGAGGTTATGTTTTCTATGAAATTTATTTGTCACTATGTTCGTGTACAGCCTAGTATCAACATCGATGGTACCAATAGTCAGTTAACGTAATCAAAATGTCAGTGATGCTATAACTAAGAAGTGGTTCAATTTTGGGTTATCTAGGTAAAAGGTCACTGAAGAGGCGAAAGCCACACTTTTGGCGATAACTGCTCTTCTGTTTATCATAGAGATTTGCTACCTTTTATGTATTGTAGCCGATCCTATATGTCTTTAAGCCTGTCTTTTGATCTTTGAAAAGTTCGGTCCTGCTCAAATTGTGCACGGACTTTTAACTTTAGATTTTTCAAAGTTGATGTATGGATCTGATTCTCTTTCGATAAAATTTATAACTAAAATGCTCTGCTATGAAAAACATTTTCCATTGCACAACTAACTTGTATACTTTTTTGTATTTGAAAAACATTTTAATAATAATGATGAACCTATTTATTTTAATACTAACAGCAATAACACTGGAGCTTAAGAATGAGCTGTTTACTAATATTCGTTATGCTGATGACACCACACTCGTTGCAACTGTCTTTGATAAGCTGAAGCTCTCTACTTCTGAGATTGAAACCTCTTGCGAGAAATGAGAAATAAAAGTAAACCCTGGAGAATTCAAACTCTGTTTTTATTCTAGCGATAATATCTCATTATACAACAAAAACCTGAAATTTTGTGTTTCCTTGCTCAGATGTTTCAGGATCCTCATATGACATTAGAAGGAGAATAGGAATAGCAACCTCTGCATTTGGATGGCGAAAAGAAAATATATGAAGCAGGACGGACATGTAAACGGCTCTTAAGTTAAGACTTCCAATGTGTTTATAGTTCATATTGCTGTATGTGCAAGCGAATACTGGGCTATACGGTCCGAGCATTTTAGGAAGCTTTTACTAAATTTATAAAATGCAAATATCAGAAAGAGAATTGATATTAACATATCCATCAACGTAGTTATTTGAAAAAAGAGATTAACGTGGTATGTACATGTATATCCGGCTACTAGACTCCAGATAGATAAAAAATAATTTCAAGAAGATTTTATTTAATGAGAATCAAGAGGATCACCAACAAATAGAGTATATTAGGTTACAAATTATTTGTTGTATCATGTGCAATATTAAGAGGGTTGTTGTCGGTGCAACAGTAAATATGTGGGATCAATACTCCATGCATGGTTGTTTTATAGAATATTGGATACTCGCAGGTGTGCGAAATATTTCTAAACCGGTAGAGGGCGCCCACTATATTTGTGACAAGGTTGGCAGCATTTTTATGTACTTATTATAATTCCTGTTGTCTGGTAATGTCACGAGGAGGAGTTTTAACGTTGAACTCTCGGGAAGGTTTGTTATAGCTTTTAAAGGAAAAGAGTTTAACCTTGGTAGCATTAAGTGTGGCAATTGATTTTCGGTCCCGTTTTACTACATACTGGACGTTCTGTTGCAAGGATTTGACCATTGCTTTGCATTTGTTGGCATTCGATTTATTCTTCAGCCCGGAAATGAGCGTGATGTAATCATCATATACACCCATCTCAGACCTAATTGTAACCTGATTCACACAGAATAGCAAATAGGTGCTATATAAAACAAATAGTTTAACTTACTTTAACTTGAACGGACAAACGGATCAAGTGCTATAAATCTTCAACGACACATCTTTCTATGAACACCGTTATCTGAACGAGGTGCAAGTTTATAACGGAACCTCCTAGAACTGAGCGGCCGGCTACATGCCGAACTATTTAAATGAGCATTATACACCCGCTTATATCGAGCTTAAAACGTATTTAATTAGTGAGCAACACAGATAATTTACATTTTTAATACTAATATATCACAGTTTGTTAAGGTTCAAAATCCACTCTAGTTAAAGAATTTTATTATTAAAGGGAACGGCCTGACTCGAATTTGTTTATATTTCACTTTTAAATAACTATGCTGTAGTCAACTCGGAAGAAGATCCGTGATATTGTGTTCCACAGAGTGGGAATTCTCAAGAAGAAACCTGTGGTTATGCTGTGAATATTTTACAGGAGGTAACTACAGATTCGATCTCAGTAGAGTACCACCATGAAAATAACGATAGAGTAAAGAAAGAATATCAACGTATTTTCTGTGAGAAAGAGACTCATAGATGAGAATGATTGTAACAGTATGTGGCTCGTTTCTTTGTCGCATATATCAGTCTACAACAACTTATTTGAGATGGATGCGATTTTATTTTTTCCGCAGAAACAGCAACACAAGTTTGTGGCCTTTCGACTGGCGTAGGTGGCCGTTTTCAACGTGGATTGTGAGCGATTCCTTGTTTATACTAGCTCCACTACATATAAATATGTTACTTGTGTATATAGGTTTAGAAAATAATATTGAAAGAGTTTGTAATTATAGTTTTAATACTAGACTGCCTGATGAGATCAGATATTTTAAATAGTTTTAAATTACTCGCAGTTATAGTTAGGTTATCAACTTATCGAGTTATGTCTCAATTAATCTATTCTTGTGATTCTTGCGTTGTTTTTTGGTGGTAATTAAATTTTGTGGACAATGTTGTTGGTTTGTTTTTCTGAGTACTTACAAAAATGCTGTTCTGATGAGATCGGATGTTTTGAAAAATGAATATTTCGTTGTATGACTAAAAATAAACATTTGCTTAAAACAACTGTAAACTATTTTTATACCTTTCTGACGTTTTTCTGTGATGTTTAATTAATACCTTTTCCATGCTTTTTGTAATATTTTTTGTTTGTGACTTTTTATGTTATTTTCTATGTGACTAATTTCTGTGGCTTTTTCTGTAGCTTTATTCTGTGGCTTCTTGCCTGTACCTTTTATTTTCTGTTGCTTTTTCTGCGCCATTTTTCTGTTACCTTTTCTTTGGATTTTTACTGTGACATAACCTTATGGGCGTCCGGTGCGAATTCAGACCCAACTTTATTATTATACAACCTTTGTATAAATTAAAACATACGTATCTAAGTACTCTGATTCATGAAGTT
Organism: Sepiola atlantica; assembly: GCA_963556195.1. Classification (NCBI taxonomy): domain Eukaryota; kingdom Metazoa; phylum Mollusca; class Cephalopoda; order Sepiida; family Sepiolidae; genus Sepiola; species Sepiola atlantica. The sequence goes on along the minus strand of OY744519.1, from coordinate 91,024,647 downwards.
ACGGAATATATCTGTTTATGTTTTTCTCCAAAGACCTTTGTAAGAATTTATGGGATATTTTCATCCAAAAAGAAACCTGACAATATTATTGTACCGCCTTTGTTCAAACTGAAACATACTTATCTAAGTATTTCGGGTCAATGTAGTTTCTAAATAAATCTGTTTATGGGGGTATATCTCCAAAGCCTTTGTAGGAGTTTGTAACATATTTTCATCCAAACGAAAACCCCACAATAGCATTGTACCGCCGTTGTTCAAACTGAAACATACCTATCTAATAGTCTAGTTGATGTAGTTTCTAAATAAATCTGTTAATGGGGGTATATCTCCAAAGCCTTTGTAGTAGTTTGTGACATATTTCCATTGTATAGACAACCGGCGCGAACGCAAACCCCACAATATTATTTACCTACCTTTGTTCCAACTGAGACATACTTATCTAAGTACTCTGGTTTATTTAGATTACGATTATATCCAGTTATCGAGGTATGTCTCTCAAACTTAGGAGTGTGTTACATTTGTCATTCTATGGGGGTCCGGTGCGAACATGGATCCAACAATGTTTTTATTGTACGTTTGTTTAAACTCGAAACTACCTATAAAAGTAGTCTGGTTAATGTACATTAATAATATATACGGTTATCGAAGTCTATCCTTAAAGCCCTTGACGCTTGTGATATTTTTTATCTGTGTTCTTATAGATAAGGCACCGTGTTTCCATGACTTCGCGTCGGCAACGTTAAGGCAAGTCTCGGAAGTGTTCGATGATTAACGAAACTATTAACGAATCAGGTTGCAGCAGGCATTAGACAATCAGGCTACAGCAAGCAGTCGAATACTTTTAGAAGACATTAATCGCGTTCTAATAACAAACAATGAATTTCTATAATCTCTGTCAGCTTGTTGATTCTCCCGAAGGACTAATTGAAATTTTGTAAAAACATGTAAAAAGAACATTGAAAAAAAATGAAAGAAACAAAAGCATTTGCTTCAGAAATCAAACTAAATCATATTTTGAAACTTTCCGGTGCACAAATAAAAACATTTTATTTAAAAACATTTGATTTACAATGGTTCCTTTGACAAAAAATTAAAAGAAGAATCTAATTAATAACAGTTGTTTAGCTATGGTGTGTTCGTTCCTTATTTTTATATGTGTATGTTAGTTTTATTTCCTTCTTCGTAATTTATCGGGTGTCAGTCTTAAATTTAGCGTCTAGCAGTTTCGCCTCATTTTTGCCCTCCGTGACCTGCCCAAACGTTGAGAACGCGAAATCTCGGAAACATAGTGCGTCATCTATAAGAGTACCATTTTATCCTCCTCCATCTATCTATCTCCATAACATATCCTCACCACTAGCTTCGTACCCCTACCAGCCCCTCAAGAGATGTATATTATTCGAGCCATCTGTATGTGTAAAACTCTTATTTCACAAACGATTTTTATAGTTAACATTAAGTTACCATGAATTCGAATGGAATCTGAGAAATATACATGATAAAATATTAGAAATAATAGAAACAAAATAGGTATATAAATTTATATGATGGACTTCTATTATTAAGAAACGCTTAGCCACGCAATGCTGACACGTTTTGAAATAACATTTATTATTAAAAACATATCAAAAATAGGATTTAGTATAGAAATAAAAATAGAGCAGAGAACAATAGATTTGTTTGATATAACTTGACATTTTTGGGAAATGAATTATAAAACATGTCAACACATGACAGATCCATTCTCGACAAAAATAATTCTTCAATCGACGAGTTGTTCGTAAGAGAATCAAAAGTGTACAACTAGAATATCACGAATCAAATCAATAAATGTTTGATGAATATGAATAAATAACTTTAAACAAGACAATAGTCAATTGTTGTAGAAAATAGCGGATATAAAACCGCATTACGATACACGCCAAAAATGTGAAATATAAAGAGACATAAGAAATAATATAATATATTTATACTCATCATAATTCGAAGCAATCGGAGTAACACTTCTAAACACGACTGTGTAACCGTTGCAATGAATTGTATGTAAAAATACTTCTTTTTATGTATGTATATATATATATATATATATATATATATATATATATATATATATTTAGTTGAGAGATAAATGAATTTATGACATCTATTTATATCCGTTCCAACAATTCAACATATACAACAGCGTAGTGTACAATCGTTACCGAGACGAAATGGATTTTATTGATACAAAGTTTCTTCATCAGCACAGAGTATAGACACCAAAGTTCACAGTATTGTACACCTCAATTACACAGCAAATCGAGAAGTTTGAGAGTATGGACGTGACTATATAAATACCTTTCGAAAGAGTATACATAATAATAAAACCATACATATAAATGGACATAATAGGAGAAAATGGAACATAGAAAATACAAGAGTGGAAAATGTAGACACCATTAGAAAAAGATTTACAATTAAAAAAATACTAGAATATAAAAAAATATGAGAAATTAAAAAAAAAATCAAAACAAAATAACATTACAGATTAGTTACATTTAAAATATTTTTTTTTTAAAAGAACGAGTTGATGAACAATTTGTTTTTAAAAATAATATATATATATATATATATATATATATTATATAGCTTGATTTTATTTTTTTATTTAAAAAAAATTCTAATAATATTTTTTGTGTTAAAATATATAAAAATAATAAATGTTCCATAAGTACAACTAGCACTTTCCATTCTGGGTCTAATCACCTTTAGGTGACAAAAACAAATGAGAAAAGCAGAGATTTTATTAAAACCGAGAAAGTGATATGTGAAGTTGTCAGACGTTAAAACAAGAAATCGGTAAAGTTCTAGAAGTACGTTTTCAAGTTAAATTCTCAAACTCTTAAATTAGCAGCACAGGAAAGATTGCATTTACGTTAAACATTTTTTTAAACTTTTACTCGTTTCATACATAATGCCATTTATTGTACGGTGCTGTTTTTTTTATAAAGACGCCTTCAAGTATTTTTATTTTTTAATTAGTTTCATAATGTAATATTTTTGTGTTATTAACTAAAATTTGTTTCTAAAAAGAGAGACGTAAATTATGTTTTTCTAAATGCTGGTAAATTGAGCTAGGCTTACCAGGTGCATAGTGAGTCTACGAGAAAGGGTAGTGGTAGTAGAATCAATATAGCTAGTAGTGTTGTGTTTTGTCGTTTGTTTCTTCCCTCGAATTCTATTTCGACATTCATTCTTTTTCGTTACTTGTCGTCTCTGGTTAGGATCCGTTGTTCGTATAACGTCGTTGAGTTATAGTAAAAAACATAACAGAAGATAGAGTTGTGAAATGAAGGTTTATTGATATAAAAGGGTAAGAAAATACCTTGTATCATTTACCCACATTATGTTGGAGAGAGACATAAATATTAATTGAAGTGTTGTCGTTGTTAAGACATTTTGTCAACGACTATGTTAATATCAATTTCCATATTTTTATGAATATCTAACCGTTCTTCCTGGCTTTTGACCCATCCCATATGACGACAGATATACATTTTAGGCAAAACGTGATTAACATAGGCACACTATTTTTTGTAAACTTTAACACTTAGGGGCCGCATGTGCATACATTTACGGATGCGTATATGTTTATATATATATATAAATATATATATATATAAATACATTTATATATATACATACATTTATATATATATATATATATATATATTTACATATATATATATATATATATATATAGAGAGAGAGAGAGAGAGAGAGAGAGAGAGAGAAGAAAAAAGAGTGATAAATATGAGACGATTGTCCAGATTTATTTCAAATTTCAATTGTTCAATGCAAGGTGTATTCAGTAATAAACTGGTGTTTATTATTCTTTCCTTAAGCCAAGACTTTTCAAAGATCGAAATCTTATCATCAGAGGAGAAATACAGAATGATAAAAGGAAAATGCAGTTTAAATTCCCAGAGAAACTTACTAAATACAAAATAGTGTAGACTTAACATTTGTTGGAAAATTCATAAATAAATAATATATAATAGTAAGTAAATAAAATAAAAAGGGGGATTAAGTATCTAACAGTGAAACAAAAGCAGGAGACCTTAACGTAAGCATCTAATATTAACACGGGGATCATCAGCTGTTTACCATGTAACTGTTTCGGAGATTTAAAAACAGGACAGTTATATGCATGGCTCTCCAATGGTACAGATAAAACTACCATTACCCCAATAATCAAGTGTCGAAATAATTCAGCTTAAAATGTTACGTATATATACATAAATAAATAATAATAAAATAATAATAATAATAATAATAATAATAATATACAACCCTTAAGACTACCGTGTGATATGGTAATTTGCATATCAAATAAAATTCTTTATAACAATAGTAATACTAGTAATAATAATAATAATAATAATAATAATAATAATAATAATAATAATAATAATAATAATAAAATACTATCTAAACACTACACCTACGAACCATTCTGCGATATGGTAGCTAGAAATAAAATTATATAGGAATTAATATATATATATATATATATATATATATATATATATATATATATAATGTTTGACAGAGTAAAGTGCTAAACTGATGGAATGATCATTATGAATTTTGTAACACAGTTGCCAGGCGTAAGGGTTGGTAATATGTGTTGTATTTAGTTTAATTATTTTTTATATAAACTGTGTTAAAGCATTTCGTCAAAATTTAAGTATTTCTGATTTATGTGTAATTTCAACAATATATATTAGACGTGTTGCTTCTCGCTCATCTCCCTCGGATCAGTTGAAATATACAGCTGATCTAGAAGTTTACTTTACTTTAAGGTACGAAATAGCTTGTTTCGTTTAATCCTGTTAAGACTCAGCTCGTGTCTTTTAATCGTAAGCGTATCCTTTTTCTAACTGAGATTATCATAGATGGCTCTGTCCTTGAGGAGAAATCGTCTCTGAAACTTCTTGATCTTTCTCTATCACTAAATCTTTCTTGAAGTTCATACATTAGATCCATTGATCTTTCTGCTTCTCGTAAAGTCGGTTTTCTATGTCGCTCCAAGCAATTTTTCGCACCTAAAGCTATTCTTTATCTCTAAATATCTACTATATGGAGTACTGTTGTCATATTTGCTAAGGTGCAGAAACGTATCTGTAATTTGATTGGTCCCATCTTTTCTTCTTCTCTACACCCTCTCTCTCACAGACGTGATGTTGCTAGTCTCAGTTTTTTCTATATGTACTATTATGGCATGTGGAATTGTGTGATCTCTCACCTGCTTCTTTTGCTCGTGTGACTCATTCGTCTAGTGGTCTCCATCAACTCGCTGTTTTGATATCTCATTGTAATACAGCTTCCTAATCCAGTAGTTTCTTTCCAGAAACGCAGGCTTGTGGAACTCTTTTCCTGCTGACTTTTTCCCCTGTACCTATAGCCTTGGTCTTTTCAATACTAAAGCCAATAGACATCCCATGTCTTTGCAATAATCATATTTCGTTCTTGTTAGCTCCTTACATCAAGTGGCTTCATGCCTGCTCTGGAGCGAATTCCATATAAAATAGATGTGTATATACATGTGTATGTGAGAGTAAGTGTATTTTTAAGAAAATACACACAAAGATGGAGTAGTAAGAATGAGATTGGAAATAGAATGTCACAAAAAATAGTGGAAAATGAAAAATAAAATATGTAAAAATTGTGTGTGTGAATATGTGTATATAGGCAAACACCGCACCTAAATATATGATTGATATTTCTTTTTCCTCCCTAAACCGATGTCTGCTGGTTTTTCAAATTACACCCCGTCTGAGTACATTGTCTCCTTCTGGGATTATAACATATGCACTTGATGTGGAAATAAATTTCATCTCACGGAGATATTTGACAATGGGTTTATTTTGCTTTTGCTTTGGTGAAGTATAAACTTATTTCGTATATTTTTTTAGTAAATACGACATACCGTTCTGATGAGACTTAATGTTTAAACACATTTATGTTGCACTGCATGACTAAAAATAAACGTTGTCTCTAAATAAGTGTAAACAAGATTTATACCTTTGTCTATACAATGTGCATATCGAACATTATCTGAATTTTTTAAAAATACATATATCCCCAGCTCTATTCCACTAAATATTGAGCTACGAGTTTTCGCAAATTGTTTAGTATATATATTTGTAGTTAATTCAAATATATATATATATATATATATATATATATATATATATATATATATATATATATATATATATATATATATATATATATAAATTTGATTTTGTAATCCCATGGCAGCAGCTGGTTGTATCCTGACGACTAATGTGATATTCCGCACAAAACTATATGGATGCTGATGATATTCCATCTGTAGCTATTATAATGTATATATATATATATATATATATATATATATATATATATATATATATATATATATATATATATATATATATATATTAGAGCGAGAGAGAGAAAGGGAGTGAGAAAGAGAGACATCAAAATTTAGCGTTGAATTATGAAGTTATTGTGTAGTTCGTAATTAGAATTTTCACTTCTAAGGGATCCGTTACGGGGACGATTGTTTTTACAAAATGTTAAAAATACAAGTTTTTTTTCGATTTATTTAGTCTTCTTGTTGGATATTATGTATTCGTGTGTGTATACAAGTGTCTTCATGTGTATGTGTTTTTGTCTGTCAACCTGTTTTCCCAGGTGTGTCATTGTAGAAATACAACATATTGTGAAACATGATAGAAATCAAAGGCTATGTTATCTATTAATAACATTCCATTGTTCGTTTATTGAATCAGACAAAATGGTATCTTTAAATACGAAAATGCAATGGGTAACTTGTTTTCATGAAAACGTACTACAAAACAATAGTATTTAAAATCGATTCGAAAAGAAAGAAAATAATATATATATATATATTTATATAAGTATATATATATACACGTATATATATATATATATATATATATATATATATAAAATATTTGTTATTGTTTATATCTATGGACGTATACGTTTCGTCTTTTTTCAATCAAGACTCATCAGCATAGAAGTACGACTATTCATCACCGGTCACACGATTCGAAACCCTGGACTACAAGTATTTTCCAACTCCCGTCCAACGTCGCTAACCGCTAGGCCAGTTCTTAACAGCTTATAAACAATGATAATTTTAACACGTTAACGGCGGCGAAGCGAAGAGGCATTCAAACTTCTATAAGTGAAGGAACGATGCATATAAAGCAAGTGACGCTACGCTGTGTTACTACTACCATTTTACGGTGCTCTACTTTTTAACGAGGAGCTTCAAATATAAAATATTTGTTATTGTTTATATCTATGGACGTATACGTTTCGTCTTTTTTCAATCAAGACTCATCAGCATAGAAGTACGACTATTCATCACCGGTCACACGATTCGAAACCCTGGACTACAAGTATTTTCCAACTCCCGTCCAACGTCGCTAACCGCTAGTTCTGAACAGCTTATAAACAATGATAATTTTAATACGTTAACGGCGGCGAAGCGAAGAGGCATTCAAACTTCTATAAGTGAAGGAACGATGCATATAAAGCAAGTGACGCTACGCTGTGTTACTACTACCATTTTACGGTGCTCTACTATATATATATATATATATATATATATATATATATATATATATATATATAAAATTTTATGAACATAAGAAACAGTCTACGTGGATCAACCAACGTTTTGACGTTAACACTTCTCATCGGGACTATAAAGTGAATTAAGAAATTAAAATTGAAATTATCCACAAGAAATCGGACAGAAAAAGTTTGCCATCCGAAAATGAACCTCATTAAACATGTTATTTATTCTTCCTATGAGTATACTTTTTTGTTGTTTATAAAATTAAATTACCCATTTATTAATTAGCTTAAAGCCTTTTTCAACTACCCGTTTTTCTGAATTTAAGTAACATTAGATTTATATGTTGTTGGTGATGATTTAATTTAGCGGAAAGCACATTAGTTTTCTTTATGGAAATGTATATATTTATTTATACTAGACGAATATCTGTCTGTCGCACATAGAGTAAAATAAATTCCTCGAAGAGAACGAACAAGCCTTACAAAATTAAAATGAAGATATAATGCTACTAAACGTTATGTTAGAGTCCTTATTCTAGTTCTTATTTTGATAAAAATGATTAGATGATTTTTGTTCAAGAAATTGTCTATAATAGATAAGCTAAACTGGTGTTCAGAAGATATTGAAATTCAGGAATTCTTGTCTAAATTGTCTCTCATAACTATGGATCAAATTTAATGCAATTCTGAAATCATTGATTTTCAAATCAAACGGTATGCCCATATTATACTGCAAAAGTACTTTTGAAATTATACTCCAAAGAAACTGAAATTAAGAGGGTGTTGATTAATTGGTGTCTAATACCTATTATTTAAAATATCGATGGTATCTTAATTTTCACGAAAACTTCAACATTCACTCTGCTCTTTTTACGTAAATTTAAATTCCACTAAACATATCACGCATTGCCCAACCTTACAGCTAGCAGAGTTTTTTTTAAAAATTCAGAATGATCGGATAATGAATTTAGGATTAAATCAATGTATCGAAATATATGAACATATATACATTACTAACTTTTCATAATTCTCTCTCTCCGTGTGTATATATATAGTGAGAGAGAGACACGATAGAGATCATTTTGAATATTATATTCAATTTTATGAAACAAATAGGATTTTCGTTTGTTTACACAAACCATTAACAAGAGAAGCTACATTGTGTAATTTGAACGCGAAGACTGAACACTCAGCATGTGGTGTTCAGCTCCTCTCGAAGCTATAGCTCCATTTTTACTCTGGTTGTTGACAACCAACCTTCACGCGATCAATCCTGTGAAACTTAAACTTGAAACACAAACGAAAATGTAATTTCCAAATTATCCCGACGAAGATTCTATTAAAATCTCAGCTTGACTTATCGACCAAATTAAATTAATAACAAATTAAACTTGAATATGACTGACAAAATCAGTACTTCAAACTTACATGGAAGACAAATAAAAAATACTATTTAAAAATAACATGTGACAGACTGACGAAAATTCTGTTTAAAATTTAAGCGTGAAAGATCGACAAAAATGTTATTTCAAACTTTAACCTGACGCAGTGAAAACATTCTCGATTAGACTTAATTGCGACAGACCAAGGAACATGCTACTTCACAGTTAAACGCGACAGACTGAAAAAATGCTCTATTAGATTTAATTCTGACAGACTAAGGAACGTGCTACTTCAAAGTTAAACATAACAGACTGAAAAACATGCTTTATTAGACTTAATGATCACAGACCAAGGAACATGCTATTTCAAAGCTAAATATGACAGACTGAAAACATGCTTTATTAGACCTAATTATGATAAACCAAGGAACATGCTACTAAAAACATGCTGTATTAGACTTAAATGTTGATGAACGAAGTAGCATGCTATTTCAGCTTAAACGTACGAGACCGTTAAAATGCTATTTAAAACTCAAGCGTTACAGACCTACCGACGAAGCGACGTATCATGTGATCGACCGACAAAGCTTCTTTTAAGGATACGATATCGCATTAAAAAACATTGTATGGAAATTATCTCAGTCTACATTAGTCGTAAATTATCTTGTCTACTTTGTCTTTTATTGAATCTTTATGGAAAAAATACAGATGGAAAAAATGAAAAGAAAGAAATATTTCATGCTTGATTTACAGATACATCTCGACATTCGTTTAGGTAATTTGCGTCTGCTTCGACACGTATTGTCTCCATAACTTATCATGTAGCGGGAGCACCAGCGGATTCCCTAGAAACAGCGCCCTGAAAGATGCCGTCCGATGTGACCTTGACAACGTTAGCTTCCCGTCGAAACTAGAATGAATTGGACTCGACAGAGGAAATAATAAACAGTCCGATGGCCTGACGGTATTTCTCTTTGCAAACGACAAGTTGCTAATATAGGATGCGACTTGTGCTGACACTATCCACTTTTGTTAGTAACGAAATTAGCGACAAACTCAAGCATGTAGCAGCGATCAAAATACACCAGTCTTCTCGACAGATTTGCGTTTCAAACGTGGATACGAGTGGAGCAACAGGGCCTGTCACGCGTGACTTCCTCAACCGCTTTAGTCTAGTAATGGTGGACTATTTCCATTGCCATGATTTGAGAGAACGCCTTTAGCCTGGTCTCGGTCTGCGTAGTCAGTATGGCATCCGATTAAACCTCCGACGTTCCGAATATAGGATTTTAACATCTGATGGTTGAAAATGTATTTCATGAAACTTTAAATTTAAATCTAATATTCATATTTTGTCTAATGTTTAAATATGAATTCATAGAATAAATTGATTTACATTTGCTCCTACTTTTTAAAATATTCTTTATTTCTTCTACACTTTGAAATAGGCAATGTCCTCAAAAGTGAAAACGTCAGTACACGGCATCCAATCCACAGGCTAAAATCAAAAGGTAATATCTATTTTTGTAGTCTGATCTGCTAAAAGACAGTCAGTGTGGCTACTCGCTAGAATGCTGTTATTATTCGAAGTTAACTCTTTTTTGGGGAGACTCTCTCTTCTTTCTTTTTATCCCTGCTTAGACGTTTTTTCTCACATCTTTTGGGTAACTTATATTACTTCCTCATGAGTAATAGTACAATTATTTTTCAATGTTTTCGTTCTATTTTTAAATGGCTATCCTGAATCATTTCCAAGACTTTCTATATCAACGGTGTCCATGATCATTCTCATTCATTGATGCGGTTTGAGCAGTGGATTGCGATTGATATGATCAATTTAGTCCGAGCGAGAGGTTCTGCACATGGAAGTCTAGATTCGAACTCAGATCAGTCGATTCCATAGTATTGTTTACACAAGTGTTTCCCAAAAGGACCAACAGTAAATCTATTGTCCATGAAACATTGTTAAGGGTCCAGTTTTCCTTCGGAATATAGCATTGATATAACCCCTCCGCTTATTTTTTTAGTGAAATTCGAATAAGATATTCGAATCTACCAAGAATATTGATAGAAAAAGTTTTTCATAAGTAAAAAACATTGTTGAAAATAACTAGTTTATACTACTAGTTCTTTAAAAATAATATTATGTTAAGAGGTATTTGTAAGTCGCTTAGTATATCGTTAACGATACATATAGTGCTACTCATATTGTCAACTTCTTATATACTATATAAAGTGAAGTCGTAATTGTCTCTGTATGTGTGTCCGAATAAAAGTCAGAAACTACACGCGATACACTTATAAAACTTATATCACTGGCTTCAGTGATACCCCGATCTAATTACGTTGAACATATTATAATATTCACTCTTTTTGGGCCATCAGTGATCAAATTAGTGTTATGTAATAATAAAATTGTTTTTTTGTATTCGTATTCGTAGTTATTTAAAAACAACACTGAAATTAACGTCTAAAGGAATTAACCGATTATAAATGTTACTGCTGGGTTCAAGGGGTGTAAATATGTATTATATTTAGTTTAATTTAGTTGTATATGATGTGTGTACAAGGGTGTGGAAAGCCTTTCATGACAAAAATGCCTGCATTTTTTGTGAAATGTTTGCAATACGTAGTAGACACTAATTTATAAGTATACCACAAATTCCAGTTTCTTTTTGAGTATTTTAAAAGGTTTCAGGGATCATAATATAAACACAACCTTCCATTTGATAATTCAAATATTTCAGGTTTACATTGAATTTGATTCATAGTCATTAATCACCAATTAAGGAAGACCCTGAATTTCAATTTGTTCTTAAAAATCGTCAACCTTAAGCTTTAAACTTGAGACATTTTCTCGTATAAAAATCATGTAATGGATCAAAATTGGACTTAGAATTATTGACATAAGGTTAATACCCCATTAATGCAGGTCTTAAATCAGCAAACTGGATGATCATGAAACATAGAAATGATTATTTTTCCATTAAAATTCCAGAGCTTGTGTGTAAGAAGAAACACAAAAGTTCACATGCATTCCTTCTTCAAGCACTACATCGACCATTCTAATAGCTTTCCTCTAAGAAGTCAGACTTCTTGATAAGGGATGTGGTAAAATCAAATTCTCTTAACAAGACGTCTAATATCATCTCTACCATAGTTGGCTGACCGATAACTCTGTGCTTCATGGTGTTGCCTTCGCTTTTAGTGATCGTGCCAATGCATTACACCTCGCCCTAGAAATCAATCTCTCTCGTCATTGCAGTCTATGCTCCTATCCTTAACGCTGACGATTAAGATAATTCATCTTTCTAAACAACTTGCAGGCGACTGTTAACAGCGTACCTTCGAGTGATCTTCTAATTATTGCAGATGATTGGAATGTTCGTACAGGCGCAGCCGACATCAGCAACAGTCATATTCCCGAACTATTTGCGATTGGAGATCAATGTGCAAATGTTGAAAGACTTGTCAACTTAGCTGGAGCAAACCAAATGACCAAATGACCATATCTAGCCCGCGTTTTCAACATCCACAGCGACACCTACTTACTTCGTACCCCTAATGACAGTGTTACAGATAACCAAATCGACCGCTTTCTTTTTACACGCCGCTAGTCGTCGAGCGTCCTTGATTGTGAAATGTTCCGGGCGCAGTAACCGGTATCGAATTTGATTTTGATGATGTATTGATACCGGCAAAACGACATCTTCACCTCAAGGCCGTCAAATTGCGTGCTGAGCTTCTTAGGTAAAATAAACTAGGAAGTAAACAAACCGATAATGAATTCCACATAGAACTATCCAATCAGTTCAACGGCATCGAAGTACAGAAATCTAAAGATGTTATCTCCGTTATGTCTGCGACGCTCGGAACCACCAAACAAAAAAAAACAAATGTTGGATCTTGGGCGAAGCAATTGAAATTGCTTAAAATGCAAATCCACCCCGTTGCAACACATCTGACAAATTCAGACAACTACGCTATGCAGCTACCCGTTCCGCTCGTGCTAATTGAAATACATGATGACGGAAACTAACAGAAGAGATTCACCGATCAGATCTGCATACTAGGCCAAATCCTCTAATATTGCAAACGCACACCAATGAAAAGTATAGTTACCAGAGAAGTTTCATGTTGTCGACGTAAATAAATAAGTTTAAAGTTCTATGAAGTACGACATCTAATCATAGGGGTATCCTTAATTTAAAGCGTGACTAGATGGTATGAAATTAATGATTCGAGGGTCGATATGCAATCATTGCGTTTCAAAAGTGGTTGTTATATTTTGCTTTTCTTTGTCATAAGCCCACCTATATTATGTCGGTATTTTGATGCTGGCCAAATTTGAGGCCATCTGGCGCAAGTTCCAAAGTGTTGGGGATTGTCTTTGTCATTTTCATCATTACGTTCGCCAATGAGGTTATATTATATTTTCGGTCGAGTTTGTTGATATTTCACAATGTTTGTTTGTTGATCCACATCGCTTGGGCAATCGTCACCAAACTTGGTCAAAATATGTATCGTTGTCTAACTTAAAACTGTTTTACTTGTGAGATAATTAGGTACCAGTGTAAAGCCATGGTCACGAAAAAAAGTGAAGCAGCAGTTTTAACGATAATGTCGCTTTTGTTTATCGTAGAGACTCAATACTAACGCCATATTGTAACTAACGTAATCCTACAACATGTATGACATTGACCTTACAATTTCAGTCAAGGTCGAAATTTTGACAGAATTTCAACCCCTGATTCTTCCAAAGTTGATGTATGGATCCCATGCGCTTTTATAAAAAAATAACCATCATGCGCAATTTCAACCTGATTACGTAAATTGTTTGGAGTTTTCTGCGTTTCTATGACATAACTTCTAGAATACTTCATACAATATCGAGAAATAAGAACCGGATAAGACATGTTTGAGTTGGCACGACTGACTTATGTTTAGTTCTATTCATTCATCAAGTTCATTGTATTGCTTCTTCTTGTACTTGCAAAAACATGCAATATTCTCATTCTATGTACTTATTTAATTCTTTAACAGATATATATTTGATCTACAATTAAGAGTAGATGAATATTAGTATTTACAGACAGTTGTCATACAACCCACGTTTCACATAAGCAGAAATCCGGCTACTTCAGTTCTGTCCTGAACTATCAGACCTCCTTTGTCGGGATGAAGCATTACCTTTTCATTATGTGGGGTTATTGCCGGTTGCCTGTGACGCCCCTACCTGAAAATTTGTGTAGGTCCGTTTTAGACTATTTATTTTAAACATTTCAGCCTCGCGAGTATCTGATTTCCCCTTCTCTCATGTTAAAATATGTTCATGTCTAATCTTACTACACTGAGAAGCGTGTAAATAATAGTATTTCCTTGGTTCTTCCTGCAGCATGCTGTGGTACATTGGTGAGAAGTGGGGAAAACTGAGACGCCCGAGAGAGCACGCTATTTAGTACAAAAATAGTAGAGAACTGATAGTAGGGTAACACAGGCGATCACCAAAGATTAAGTCCCGTCCTGCCTGGTAGGGTGCACTTCCTATAACCGTGACGAACGATAGATCATCCTGATTGTTAAACTCAGCCTCAAGGTTGCCAGAATCAAGTTAAAGCCAACCTAGGCTGGTGTTAGTAGACGGTTATTTACATTCTTTCGATGTATTATTTGAGATATTTAAACTGGTCTCTGTATGAGTTCATTCGTTATTTTTATCCTCTTATCGAAAACTCACGTTTGCTGAATTATTTCGTATTTAGTGTAGCACACGTAAATGATGTGTTGAAGTTCTAGGTTTGTTATTTACCATGCAAAATCCGATTCTAATACATTTTGTTCGCTGTTAAAATACGTAGCATAAAACAATAACGGCTTTCCGGTTTAAAATGAGGTCGAAATTCTTAGGAAATTAAATGCTTACAGATCCGTTTATCTGTTATGGAAAAAGCATGACTATTTCTGTACAGGATTTTGTAAGAATGCCTTCTCCCTGGAGTACTGTGTAAGCGATAGAGTGAAAAGGTGTGGGGGGGATCTTTGTGTGTTATGAGTGTAGGAGTGTGTGAATGTATGAACCTATGAACATGTATTGATACGTGAATAGATGTATTTATTATTAGACTAAGAATATGTATACAGACTTAAACGCAATAGAAATACGAAAATGCTTCATTTGAAATCATTAAAAATATTTTCTCTTTCTTTGCTTGGATCTTTGGTTTCTATCATTTATCACATTAATATATTAACGGTATTAATTCGCGTTCAAACAGATGTGATAACAAAGAATCGAATGTATAGACGGATGTGACATCACCGTACCGGATGTTATAGGACCCCGCCAGAGTTTTAACCATATGATCACTAAGTTTTAAAATATAACCAAACGTACTCAATTAAAGAATGCTATTTTCCGTGGATTCCGGATTAATTTTTAAATGAAGACGACGAACTTATAAATTAATTCAATTAAAATGTAGTGTTTTTTCCTAAAAATAAATAAACAAAATTTCTATTTTACTTCAAAAAGTAAAACTTCAAATTCTGAACATAGTGTTAGGGGTAAAATACCTTTGAATATATATATATATATATATATATATATATATATAATAATAGAAGAATACCCGTCCCAGGACAGTTCAAATTTATTCCGCGAACAAAACAGTTTTGCGCCACCTTAATGCCCCCTTATGTAGATTAAAATCAAGATATAATGCTACTTCACCTCATGCCTAGAATATTTCCCGGTGCAGCAGGGGGAGGTGAAAATAGATGTCAGCGTGCGCGTAAAAATTACTCTCACCACTGTATCACTATTTAAAGAGCGACAACGCATATTTTCCGAAAACATGAATCACTTTTTGGGCGTAAAGCGTGATGATATATATATATATATATATATATATATATATATATATATATATATATATATATATATATATATATATATATATATATTATATATATCGCTTGTGTTTACAGACTTATAATGACTGATGAGGAAGAGGAAAATCGACTTTACTTTTTTATATAGATATAGAAATATTAGTTCCTATATTATTTACTAAACCGTTTTAAATACGAGAAAACACTTGCTAAAACATACAGCGGGAACATATATAGCTACCTACCTAGATAGATAGATAGATAGATAGATAGATAGATAGATAGATAGAAGTAGAGGGATACGATAGATACGTGTATCTGGCGTAGGCTAATTTAAACTGATAAAAAACATATGTATAAAATTGGTTTTAATCTCGTCTTCTACTAAAACTATTTTCCATGATTGAATGTTATAAATCTAATAATTTATTCATCCTAAAATTTATACAATTTATCACGTTTTTTTTCTTTCGTTTCTGAAGTATATTTTATTGGATGAATAAATTTAAGTAAAAGATAGACAATTTTTAGCACTAAAACTTGATTAAACAGTTCTTTCGTTTTTGTTTTTGGTTTCATAAATTTTATTCAAAATTCATTTTATTGATATAATGTTTGTTCGTATTGTACATCGGCATGAAAGTGGATTGATTTGTGCAGAACAAATTGCATTGGACTTTTATTTATTCTGAATAAGACTGTATCAGATTATCAAACTATCGATTCATCTCTGTTAGAAGTAATTCACAATTAGATTGGACTATTTTTCGCCTACAATTCAGACAACAATATATATTTTTTTAAATCTGATTATAATAAAACCAGAACATAAACCAATCGTGATGATTCATACCTCTGTCTGGAAACGTAAGGCTAGGACAAAGTCTTATCTGGATCTTACTTCTTCATATCTTTTTAAGTATTCCCGCATTTATGACATGAAATATTGATATCTCAAAAACTGCTTATATAATCACGCAGAAATGTTGCATGGTGGTTACTGTTATCAAAATGGTATCCATACATCAAATTTGGAATAATTTAAAATTCAAATTCCTTCAAAATTTGAACCATGATCGAACTATTCATGGTCAACATCAAAAGTTGTGCTCAAGGGCATTTAAGATGCGGATCTTGCTACATGGGACCAAGTAGCCGTTTCTACAATAAAGAGAAACTACGTCACCCCAAAATTGTGAGTTTGACCTGTTCTTATACCCTTGACTTGGCTTAATTGGTTTCTAATTACGATGAATAACATTTAATACAAATCTGAAATATTAAAACATTCAAACATGATATTGTGTCCCTAAATTTCTTTTTAAATACCCCCAAAACGTTGAAATTTAGGGAATATTTATTAATTAATATTTATTAATTAATATCAAACAAAAGACTTCCATCCCTTTTTGTCACCTTTGCATAAAACTAAATTAAACAAAATATAGCTGATATTACCCACCCTTAACTCAAACAGCCAGTCGTGTTCTAAAATTCTTACTGATGGATTACTTAATTTATGAGTTAATCCTATACATAAAAATATAAAAACATATACACATACCTAAATTCATATAAATCAACATATATATATATATATATATATATATATATATATATATATATATATATATATATATATATATATATATGTATATAGAGAGAGATTTAACTATTCAAAACATTTTTCATATCAAGTTCCAAATAAATAGCACACACCAATGTATCATGGTTGTTTACAGCGGTTTCAATGCAGTATTTATTTTAAGACTTATATAAGAATTATTAATGCTGACGCTCATCAGAACAGAACGTTTCTAACCAGAATGTTTGTAAGTGCCATACAAAATAAACAATATATACATGTTTCGGATAAAGTGATAAGTATAATCAGTTCTAAGTGACAATATTCTGGAGGTTAAAGGTTTAATCCTCAATTCGGGCTATACCAAGAATACAATTACGAATTATTTAAGACTTCTACCCTATTATTGCTGATGGAACAAGGGCAAACTGTCTCCTTGGATTAAATAAAAGGTTCTGTTCGAAATTCGGTACAGTTTCTTGAGTTCGAAAGACAGATTCACCAGTTCAACAAGATACGGGTGAAGAAGTTCGGAGGTTACATCGCCGAAACGTTGTGAGACTAACATCCAAGATCATAACAGTACTTTGAATAATCTAAATAACGCCAATTTCTAATATATATATATATATATATATATATATATATATATGTCCAAGATAGTTCAAAATTTCACCAAAAGCAGAACTTAACTACAAAATATTATTCTGAAGGATATAGTGAGTCAATGTTATTACAGGAAGATGTTAGTAGTAATGTTAGATAGTGGTGGGTGCAGAGAATAGGAGTGCTTCAAAAAGTGGTAGAAGCCAAAACCGAAGTCGGAACTGACGTCATGACGGTGAGGACTTTCTTCTCTCTATCTCTCCCGTGCAAAACAACCACACCATCTGTTCGTCGGTTATGTTAAATAAATTTTCTAAAACTGAAACTCGGAATCCATGCGTTATCAATCACGCCCGAGAGGCAGGTGCCAACAGCAAGAAGCTCGAGAGTCCCCGACCACCAAAGAAGAAACTTCGATACACACAGCGAAGATAAGCGAGAATGAAACAGTAATAGTTACTCAATAGATTTCGTAAATATGGTTAGTAGCATATTCATTCAGTTTTAATGCTAAGATTTAATTGATATAATATATTATGTATCGTTATAATATTACTTAATTCATTAAAACGGTAAGGTTTTGAATATATTTGGTGTATACCGCTTATGTAAGATCGGAGGGTAAGTGAAATACCTTTTATCTACAGTGTGAAAGTGCAATAGGTTCATTGGTACACATTCCATGGAATTATTTGTAAAACAAGCACAAGGCTGAAACACTCCAGCGATGCGACAGGGACGTGAGCTTGGCAGACACTGTGGGACGTGTAAGATTATATATTTTTTACTCTGTCTAAGAGTTAGAGCTAGTAGATGGTGCGACATCCGATATAAATGCAACAATACTGCATGCACGGATAAATGGTAGCTTTGTACAAATATAAGATATTAGCAGATTTAAGAAGTCGTCTAGCCCGGTAGAGGAATCCTACGTTCTTTGCAGCAGACTTGTCAACATCTTCTACGTACCTATTCCGATTCATGTTTCCTAAGAATTTTATTAGAGGAGTTTGAACATTGAACTTTCAAAAGAGTGCTATAAGCTATGGCAATCAGTGGTAGGTAAGGTTTCATATAGTTGTTTTAAGAAATATAATTACATAATATGAATTGTTGCCCACAAAATTTTCTGGGTCAGAAACATTTATAGAAAGAAACAAACTATTACTTTTGTAACTAGCATTAATATTTGTTATTAAACATTTTAATAAGGATTAAAAACCTTGCGTAAATATTTGCTTGATTATTATCATATAAAATGAAAGTTAATCAACGTTTGTTTCACTAAGGTGTTTTTCTCATCTACTTTAATAGCACAAAATACATGCAAAATTATAGTTTGGATCTGGGATTGAATTATGTTCGAAACAAAATCTGTATTTTGTTTTAATTTGACGTAATTTATAATTAGCTGAACAAATCATCTATTCATCTCTTAGCTATATATATACTTCTCTCGCATGAATCACTCTATATTGCTTCAACCACTCACACATGTTTTAACAGATATATCACAATTCATGAATTTTCAAATAAAATCGAAGTAGAATAAATAGGGGTAGTGGTTGTGACCCAACGGGTCACGGGTATGTCTAGTATTGTAAAAGAGAAAGTAGTATATGATCATTGGAAGTAGCTCTGTCGAATACCGGCACGAACTGGTATCTATAACATAACATCACTTTTACTATGAATATTGAAAACCTTCGCGTGCATCTCCCGTGAGTACCTTGTTCTATCGGGGGTAAACCAATGCACAATCAAAAAATATAGAATAAGAAATGTCTCATTCATACGCATTGAATTGTTTAATTTGTTTATAGCCTATATTTAATTGCTGAATATTCTACGATGTGCACCTATATTTGTATATAGTTGAGTATATATATATACAAATGTAGGTACACATCGTAGAATATTCAGCAATTGAATTTGAGCAGTTGAGGCCAATCCCAGTCTTAAGACTGGGGTACACCTAACGATGATTCGTTCTCGACACTCGGTCCAGTAGAGACTGAATCATTTTGGTGGCCTTTTATCTGTCGGGCTGACGGGTTGATTCCTGGGTAGTCCTAGTTGGTGCACCCTTTCAGGCCTTGCCTCCCCTCTTTAAAGTGGAGTAATTTTATTGCTTACCGCCTGAGGCGCCCTGACCGAGGAATGCCGACGAGGTTGCCCAAACTAATTTTGCTAGGCCAGAGTGCTCCTCCTTTAAGGGCGCTTGCTTTATTTTTTCATCACTTTCCGACATTGTGTCACATATTGCTGCGTTGGGAAGTAATTAAATACCGTTCAGTATCTATATTATAATACGCTAAGACATTTCGTGTTTGTACTACGTTATCACCTTTCACACACATTTTTTAAATTGTAGATCCTCCGATTAGCAAAGATGTTATGTCGCTCAGCAAAAAAATTCCTACTTTACCCATTTTAAAATTTATTGTTTCCAAATCAGTTTATGTCGAGTTATGAATGACACTATTTATTGTTTTAAAAAGAACTAATTTGTTACAACTTAACATAAAAAGAAAGAAAGTAGATCTCTATTCCTTTTATTTACTCAAATAATATTCAGATGACAATGTCAATTATTTTCACGAAAGATAAAAAAAAGAGTAATTCTTTCTCAATAGTATTGACCCTAACACATAATTATTAATTCAAAAGAAATATTGCTATTAAGAATGTCCAAAAATATCATACGAGCGTACTTAAAAGTAAAACTGTTTTTTTACCTCTCCTTTATTTTGAAAACTTTTTCGTTACCCGTCACACATAACGAGCAAAATGCGTCGATAAATGACAAACGAGTGTCAACCAGGCATTAATCTCAAGAAATCCTTGATAAGCTGCTGTCTTTACTATTAGATAACTGAGAAAGAAAAGTTAATTGATAAAAATGTACATTGTCAGCAACTTCAAGGTGTTAACGAAACCTTACTGCAAATAACAACGTTGTTTTATTGTTTTTATTCATCCGTGGAAAAGGTGTGATTCCCCGTGATAGCATTACAAGAGTGACGCAGATAACACGAGAAGAAAAATTAACGATTTTAGGGTGAGAACTTCTTTCCTCAGAATCAGTGGATTTAGCGTCTTGAAATTATCATTACACTTGATCAGGAGGTAGGTTTTTGTTCGTGGAAAAACTCTAACAGCAGATGCAAGCTCGAAAAATGTCTCTCAATCATAATATTTACACAAGGAATGTCAAATGTTGGTTCCTGTTCGATCACTGTTAATAAGAAGGATGTTGTTATTGAGAAAGTATTGATTTCTCACCAAAAAAAAAATTTTTATGTAGTAAACTTCGGTACGCTTATGTTACACGCTAAAAACAAACGAAATTTCCATGAACAGAGTTTCTTTCCGAAGACTTCTAACCTGTGGAACTCATTATCGTAAAAATACTATGTAGATTAATGTGTATTTAAATATGGATAAGGTCGGTTTTCTTATGGTAGACGCTAAAAAAGGTATTCTCATGAACAGAGTTTCTCTCCAAGTACTTTCCATATAGGGATTACGTTACCACGTTGCTGCGAAATCGTTGTTTTCAAGTCCAATGTCAACAAATACTTCTCGAGCCGTCCTCTTAAATAATCAAAGTTTGTCCATTTTGTTCATTATTTTCATTCTTCTCATAGGTCTTTTTGACTTTTGTAAATGATGACTCATCGCTGTTGTTTGCTCTTAAAATCATACACTGTTTTTTACTTGGTTCATTCATCTGCTGATATTTTCTTCTCGATACGCACTGATATTTTTCTACGGTTTTTCTAACGCATTTATAATATCATTGTCACTACGGCTTTTGTATTATTAGACGGCGCTAATGTTAAAAATAAATCGAGAAATTATAGATTCATGACTTATAAATCGATTTTTTTTATTAATGCATGGGAACATATCTGACGCTTAATTAGACCACTCAGAAAAAGACATGCCATTTTGTAAAAGCAATTGCTTCTTTAAACACGATGTTCCATGCTGCAATTGCAAGCCACTTAATATTCTACAGAAGTTATGTCCACACCAGATAATGGGCTAATGGGCTTTCCTGTACAATCAGTTTTTAAGTCCAGTCGATAATTCTAAAGTGACTTGCTGTGTGACGGAATATATATATATATATATATATATATATATATATATATATATATATATATATATATATATATATATATATATATATATATGATACACATTTGGAAATAATAGTCAATCGTAATTGAAATTGAAAAAGGAAGAAACAAAATTATTTTTACATTCATCAACGTTTCGCTTTTATTTCAAGATCTACCTGGGATGATTTTTCTTCGAATCAATCATTCCGATGGAGGTCTTAAAATAAAGACGAAACGTTGATACATAAATAATCTTGGTGTTTCTTTTTTTATTTTATTTATATATATATATATATATATATATATATATATATATATATATATATATATATATATATATATGCGCTACCGTTTAAAATTTCGGGTATTGTTTTTTGGGGGAGGTTTTTTGGATTTTGTCACCATTCTTAATGTGAATTTTTTTCATGTATCCCAGCTTGCACTTTTTTGTCAAGTCTTCTTAGATTTTTCCCATTTTCCGTTCTTCTGTTTTTCGAATAATATATTGTGTTATTACTTGTAAATGAACTCCTTCTTCTGATGATCAGCAAAGTGCGAATGAAGTCTATATAGTTTACTTTGACCTTACTGCGAAAAGCGCATAAGAAAAAGTTTGAATTTTGAAAATAAATTTAAAAAATAAATTAAAGGGGTTTAATTTGTCGGAAGAATTAAGAAGAAATATATAAGTATTTGCTGAAATATGAAAATAAAGGAAATCGAGGTAAATAAGAAAATTATGATTTTGGATTGATTTTTCCCGTGGTTATTGGAATGCTTATATATATATATATATATATATATATATATATATATATATATATATATATATATATATATATATATATATATATATACATGAGAAAGCAAGTGTCGTTTTACATTCATAGAAATAAAACACTGTTATTTATTTAAAAACTCAGAGTTTAAATTTTATTTGAAACAAAAATCCCTTTATTACAGCAGTGATCGGATCGAGACCACATGATTGACACTACAACCGGAGTTGAAATAAATTAGCCAATTGTAACAAGATTACGAGCGGACGATTATGACTTGTGAAGTAAACACACCCAAACACAAATTCTGACGTACACATTTCAACTTGAATATAGTTCGCAACTTCAATGTCAATTAAACATTATGCTCTCTAATATTAATTCCACTATATACGATGCGATTTCCACGCCTTAATGAGGTTCGGGGAATTTTATTAAATGCATCAGAAAAATAAACTAATAATCCGTTTGTATAACATGTTCGGTATTAGAAGTAATAGTAACAGAGCTTTTATTAAACGTACCTCTATTATTATAAAGTGAATTATGTGTATATATGTATATATGTATATATTTATATGTAAAGGTTTTACAAGTAAACTAATTAACCGATCATTATGAATTTTGGAACACAGCTGCTAGACGTATAGGTCGGTAGTGTGAGCTATATTAATGTTAATTAAACTTTATGTGTGGAACACTTTTTTAATTCAGATACCTTCGACTTTTGTGAAATTTCAGCGATAAGTATTAGACATCAATTATATTAATATTCTTGAAATTTCACTTTCTTTTAGGTATTTTAAACTTATTTTGTGAGCATAAAATAGGCACAACCTACCATTTGAAAATTTAATTATTTCAAATTTGCATTAAATTTCATCTATAGTCATAACACAAATTAAACAAGATTATCTGTAATTCAATTGCTTCTTAAAACTCTTTAAGCTTAAGCTTTGAATTTGACACATTTTCTAGAATAAAAATCATGTAATTGATTTTAAACCTTATTGGTATAAAGATTCAAGGCATAAATTTAGTAGCTTTATATCTTGATTGTAAATTGCTTGAAAAATGCTCTGTTCGGGGAATTGATTTTACCCATCCTATAACAGGTGTTCTTCTATTTTACTATAAATTTTCAAAGTAAGATAAATTGTTGCACGCATTGATCACCTCATAAGTAAAGAAAATGGGGCTTCTCGGAATTAATTTGATCTAGGAAAATGAATTTGAGATGTTTAAACAGAGAATTCAATGATAAACTGCATATAAAATTAATGTAGTGTATACTTACCCCCTGTGTGCAGTACCCACGTATGTTAATTTCCACCTTTAACTATATGCTAACGCTTTATAACTCTTAAGGCGATTCATAAATAATTTCCGATTGTGTTGATATAATTTAGAAGGGTTTTTGGTCATTTTAAAACACCTCAAATCATGGTTTACTATTCTAAATTATTAATACAATATATCTTTCTATTTTTCAAAGCTGTGTTATCACTTGTATTAAAGTGAAATTATCAATTTATAAATCTGTAAATGGAAGTACTTTAGCAGCATATTCGACATGTGATGCTGTAAGCGTTTAAACAAAGACAGCGAGGAAAATATGCAGAATATATGGCCAAGATGTCCTTACAAATTGACAAGTAATAGATTGGTTTACAAAGTTTCGGTCCGCTAATTTGAGCTTGGAAGACAAGCTTACGACTACGCGCCTATAGGATATTAATGAAGATATTTTAAACACGTTAATGGAGAATGATCCTCTTCTAAGCACTACTTAATTGGCAGAAATACTCAATACTTCACAGCCCACCATGTGCGTTCACTTAATAAACAGTAGTAAGGTTAGCAAACTAGGTGTCTTGGTTCATCATTACTTGAGTGAAAAATATAAGACAGATTGTCTTTCCATCGTAACAAGTAATCTTTCTAGCCAGCGAAATGAGCAATTCGTTGAAAGTGGCATATCATGTGATGACAAATGGTTTACCTATGGCGATATTTAACGAAAAATGCAGTGGGTTGATAAAGTTAAATCTTCACAACCCACACCAAAACTTGAGATACATGGAAGAAAGATTTTTACTGTGCGTTTGGTTGAATAATTGTGACATCATTCATCATCAGTTTTAGGTCGCCACCAAGCACTAACTGCAAACTTGTATATTGAGCAATTGCAGCGTATAGAGGAAAATCTAAACAAAAGTTTTCCTCCTCCATGACAAGACACAAGCCAAAAGTGACACAGAAAAATATTTAAACTTTGCTGATATGTCTTACTTCATCCACCATATTCCCTTGATCTCACCTCAACTGATTTTCGCCTGTTTAAGTTTTAACAAAATAAACTTAAAGGCAGAAACTTCACTACAGAAAAAACAGGTGACAAAGAGCATCCAAAACTGTTATTTACTCAACACCATCTTCATTTCATTCAGATGGCATAACAAAGTTAAATGGTTAATGAGAGAAGGTAATTAGAAACAATGGCGAATATACAATTGATAAAAAATTGTTAATTGGGTTTGTATTATAAATTGAATTAAAATTCATAAAACAGAAATGATTACGAAGGAGAATTGTTGTGAAATTTTGTGGAAAAAATGCTACTTAGCACTTGCATGAGAAAGTAACTACGATAAATGTATTTACGTATTGTTTGAATCGTTAAGAATTTAAAAATTATGTTTTTAAGCATCATTATAACGACATAAGATATTAAATTTAAACAAAATTTTGAAAAATATTAAAACATATTTCTGTCGTCGCCTTTTTTGATAATCCACAAAAAGTAGATATTAGTTCAAAGCGAATTATTTTTGCTTTAAAACATAATTTCTATTTTTCGCTAATTGAAACAACACGTAAATAAGTACGGCGTAGTTACTTTCTCATGCAAATACTTAGGGGTGTAATCACGAACATATTTTTCGTATAACGATAGACGCTTGGGAAAGATGGAAATTGAGATACTCAGGTACTGTATCTACATCGCTCAACGAGTGTATATAGACTAACGGGTACTGGTACGGCTTTTGAATCAGACGAAACCAATTTTTTTCCGACGCTGAAATACGTAAACACTCGGAAAAGAACGAATCAAAACGAACCGACGTCAAAATCAAAACGAGACTGATTTTCAAGATAGAAAAACATAATGAAAGAAAAAGACTTACCGTATGTTTTTCTTTTTTATGACAATTTATTTATTTTCTGGTGAAAAAAATCAATGATTTTTTTTTATATTTGAAGAGAAAATTACACTTTAAACAATTCTGTTTCTTTTTTTTCGATAAATTGTGTGTGTGTTTTTAACATAATCAATGCAACAGTGATTTGTACAGTGATTTGTACAGTGTGTATATGCTGTTGCTATGTTTAGTAATTCGTGTATGTCTCTCGTCGTGTGCGTGTCCCTTGTCGAAGGACTTTGAGGCTTAAGGAAACAATACTTGATTGTGACTTGCACGCACGTGTTGTCTGTGGAAGAAACATACTGGAAAAATGAGAAAGAAAGCTGTGCGTTTGTTGTTTATATTACGCGCTGGAATTTGGAATGAATATTCTTGCTTCTGTGATAGGCTGAAATAAACTGTTGATTGAAGATTTTGTCTAATCTCTTTATGTACCCTTATTTCCGTCACTCGCTTCTGTACATGTGTTACGTACTCGATGTAGAAAAACGAGGGGTCATGGATGCAGACTTTGTTTTTGACAAGTGATGGTTCAAATGGAAAAGAAAAAAATATAAAAATGAGGTTTAAACGAGACACGGACACAAATTCACAGAACACACGAACAAAATATATGATGTTTTTTTTAGACAACATTCTAACCTATCAGTTTTTATACTTAATATTGAGTTCAAGTAATTTGTTAACTCTAGCCGAAAAGCCGATATTCACGAGTTGCTTTTCTCATCCTCTTCTTCCTCATCATCCTTCTTCTATTCGTACCCCTACTCCATATACTCATCTTGTCTCCGTCTCCGTTTACTCTCTGGCGCGGCAATTAATTAATATCTAATACTTATTGTAAACATTTCAAAAAAATATCTGAATTTTCCCGTTAGTCTTCCACCTCCCCTTTACCACTTTGCATGAACTAAATTAAAATAAATATAGCCCACATTACTATCCCTACGTTTAGCGGCTACAATTCATTATAATCGGTTAATTAGTTTAGGAATGATCTTCGTACATACAAATCTATAAACATATACACATACCTAACTTTATGTAAACATAGATACCCCCTTGTTAAACACAACAAAATTGTGTTTCGGAAGTTTTAGATGAGGATTGATAATTTGTATTATTTGATGTTATTCTCGCAAAGTTTCGCCAGAAGTAAACTCCGACCTTCTTTAAGTGCGTCTTGTTGAACTCGAGAATCTTTATCAGATTCTCAAGTTCGACATAAGATTCACGACTTAGACAAGACACACTGTTGTATTGCTGCTTACCTGTGGGTACCCGTCTTTGGTGTTCGGTGTATCTCGGGCGTTGTCGCTGTTGACACCTGTCCTTTGAGCGTGATCGACAAACACATCGACTCCGGGTTTCGTTTTTAAAGTTTTATTTAATGTAAAACAAATATACGGAAAGTACTGTATGTGCACGATGGTATAAGGGGGGAATGAAGGTATTAGAGATATATATATCGTCAGGCCATTTTAGACTACTGCGTACCCTTCCTATTAGGAGCGGACCACATCTGTCTTCGTTGGTGGTCAGGAACAAAGGGCAACTTCTGCCTTCACTTCCCCTATCTTTCATGGTTTCCTCCCACCTTCGTGGCGCTCTCTCTTCTCTCAGGCACTCCAACTATCTAACATCACTTGGAGAAGATCGGAGTTTACACCAGCCGAGATGTAGTTAGAATTACATCCAAGATGAAAATAGAAATTAGAATAATCAAATTAATACAAACGCAACAACAATGAATTATTATCTGTGTGGCCTGTTCTACCTTTAGAAATCCTAAAAATAATATTTTTGCAAAACTAAGCTATATAGTTAGCAAATGTGAAGGGAAAAGAGAAAGGAAAGGTGAGTGGCAGAGAAACAATGAGAGATAAGAGAATAAGAAGGATAAAAATATGAGAAAATAGAAAATAAATGTTTCATTTTCTTCTTTTCTTTACATAACGATACCTAGCGTATATCAATATCATGCAAGAACCCGTCTAGCTACCACAACGGAAAAATACTAGCGCCAGGCGAAATTTCGACGATAGAGATAGTTTGTAATGCCTTTCATTGCCAATTAAACACATTGCCGCGAGACTGATTCCCTGCTTGTCATGGATCGCCCCAAACAAATCAATCGCAGTTCATGCTATTGATCAATGTTACTCACACCGTGTTTCTCATCTTTCATAAACCTTATCTTTGGGTTGATATTGGTCTTTATAAGTGATGACCCCAATAATTTAAAGAAGATTCACATCTAATGAAAATACATTTACCTAAAGAAGATTTGATATATTTTTAATGTTATTTCAACACAAATTTAATTTTTACACTTACAAACTGTTTCATTTCTCGCTGTAACAGTGAGATTAAAACGCCTATTCTAAGTTCACACAATAGCAGAACAAAAGTATACCGGTCATGTGTATGCAATCGAAATCGTAAGGTTAACTAATTTACATATTCCTGTGGAAAAGGACATCTCATCAATTAAATATTCGTTTCTATTGTTTAAATTTCAATGACTTTTGTTTATTTATTACAACACATATGTCTATTTATGAATATGTTTACATCTTTTGTGAAAACAACCATTCCAGTCCTTCCCGGTCAAATTCTATTCTAGGTGGACTTTCTTGTTTTTGTGTTAAATTTTGCTTTCAAGTTATAAATAGTAAATTACGAAAAAGGCCCACCAGCAAACACAACACACGCCACGGTCAAGCAAGTAAGTCAATGAGTATACTACCCAAACACGTAACTGCAAGTAGGAGTTCCTTTGTTTCCTCAATTTCTCTGGAAACTCATCTTCCACGATTATATATAGACCCAACATCAGTTCATTTATAAAATAAAACTATAAGCAACAACGTATAGTATTAACAATAATGGCACAAATATTAACATGCACGCACACACATACACGGAGAGAACTTGAATGCCTACTAGACACCACCCTTGGGTGTCTGCGGTCTCTCTGTACAGGAATTTGTCAGAGACTCCTACATGAGGATACTTTTTACTTGAAGTAAACCCTGACCAAATAGTGAAAAGAAAAATGTGTGCTGTATCCTTAAGCCATCCACCACGTCTCCCGAATTACGGACGGGGGCACACTCTCTACTAATAGAGGGCAGCTTCTAATGAAGAATAAGAAGCCGTTGACAATGAGGGAATGAATGATAAAAAATATGAATTAAAAAAAAAAATACTGGTAGGTCAGCACCCAGGATGAAAAGGGTGCATCAACCGGTTCATAAACCAGGCGGAAAGATGTAAGCAATGGTGTGAACCTTCATGCCTCTGGAAATGGTGCTCTAGCCAATACAGAGGACAACCATGGCCAGCCATCAGCGCCTGTAGACAAAAGGTCCTGGACCCCTATCTCCGTGAAATGCAGCAACAAAAATACATAAGAGGCTTAAACGCCCAACCATGGACTCTTGCACAGAAAAGGTGCTATTGTGTTGCTACCACTACTCAGTTTGAAAAGTGAAGCAAAACATCCAATGAGATCCTAGCTGATAATATTCAAGAATCTACCCTTCCCGAAGTAATATATATATAAATATATATATATATATTTATATATATATATATATATATATATGTATATATATATAAATGTATATATATATATTTATTTATATATATATATATATATTTATTTATATAAATAGAGAGAGTGCGAGAGATTTCTCCTAAATTATTTTTATTTTATGAAATGAGTTATTGCCATGTTAATAGGGTTGGCACCTTAATACAAAGCAAAGCGTGTATACGTTTAAAACAAAAAAATGAAATTAGTTTTCTCTGTCAATTTGGTTTGTTTAGGCTTTTTAGATATAAATAAAGATAAATGTTTTCTTGTGTTGCGATATCGTCTCGTTATGAGGTGTGTATTATATCCTACACACCCTCGTTTGATTTCATAGAATCACGCGTGTGTAGATATTTTTCTGTTTAATTGATACGAATATTCATTTTTATTCGTACACTAGTATTTGTTTTCAGTGCGATGTAAATTTTTATTTTTATCTTTATTCAAATGCCGGTACTTATTTTCATGGAGGGATTATTCGCATTAGGAAAATATATAGAATTTGAACTATAAGCAATTATATATATATATATATATATATATATATATATATATATATATATATATATATATATATATATATATTGTTGTGAAGTTGTTCCACAGTAAATAATAAATAAAGGAAGTCAAGTCGAGGGTTGGTTTAACAAGTGTATTAACAAAGTAAGAAAGTGACTAGCTCTTGACTAGACAGTTACAAGGTGGTGCTTTGTCTTCTGGTGACTCGCACTATTTATAGTGACAACCGGTGTAGTTTCTCCTGTGTAAGAACGGCCGGTGTAACATATATATATATATATATATATATATATATATATATATATATATATATATATATATATATATATATATTGATGGAAATAGCTCCAGACACGGCTTTAAGCCACTTGATGTAAGGAGCTAAACAAATTAAATCAAAAAAATACTACTTCAAGGTCAAAACAAGACAACACTAAGTTTTAGATGGATAGATTCCGACCCCAAAACAGAAATTATTCCCCCTTTGTCAGAAAAATCGCTTATGGAATCTGGCGACTAAAGAACAATATATATATATATATATATATATATATATATATATATATATATATATATATATATATATATATATATATATATATAATTATACATTTGGCTAAGATAGAAATAATTTGATAGAGACACTAAGCTATTATTGCTAAACCATTTGACCACTAGGTCTTCCCTCAGCCGCATCAGGACCGGGACGAACCGTTTGCCCACACGTCAACTCGCCGTTGTATAACACTTGCATAAGGGAATTTGTAAATATAAAAACGTTATAAAAAGATTAACTTAAAAAAAAGTATTTTCTCTACTACTTCGACCGGTATAGCTGCGTAAACAGAAACTACATATAGAAGTCGGCTTTGTCGACATTTTAGTCTCTTATTTGTACGTGCTTCCAGAAAAACATTTGGTTTCATTCAAATTAATCGAATTTTATATTGTAAACGCTTGACTGTTTTCTCGTTGCTTAGTAATATCAGCACTGAAGTAGGAGTGATTACCCTCTCCAGTAATAAGTTCTTATCCTTCGACTCAGAAAATGCTAAAAGATATACGGTGGAAATCTAATTACGGTCACTTTACGTATTACATTGTCTGTCGGCTCGGTTTGTATTAATCATGACGCCTATAAGCAATTAAGTGGTTAATAAAAAGAATGTCTGATGTTATGTTTCTAGATTACTAATAATGCACACATATTAACAATCTTGGGGAGGTGACGGGGCTTAAGTGAATAACGACACGGACTGACGACCTGGGTGTACGAAGTTCGAATCCATTCGGTTCCATAAAATAACTTTCACTTAGGGATGTTGGCAAAAATTACGTTGTCCTTCCTGTAAAAATTCCTACCACAGAATGAAACCGGTCAACAAAGTTGTACCGTGTTGATTCATCGAATTTATTTTTACGAACGATCTTCTTTCCCATGACGTTCGTAGAATATAAATAACAAGATTTCCCGTACGATTCTTGTTTTCTGCATACGTGTTTCATAAATTAAAAAAGTGTACATGAAATAAGTAAACCTTTTTTGGATAATCCCCCAAAATATTAGACATGTAGGGTATTCAGCATTAGTTCAAAGCGCATTATTTTTTGTTGAAGGCATAATTTCTAATGTTTGTTTACCAATAAAAACAATACGGAAGTATATTCATCGTAATAACTTACTCTATTATGCAAATACTAAGAAGCGTATTTTTCCCAGGAAATTTCGTTCGCGGTATAAATCGTAAGAAGCTAGTTAAAAATGGGCATTGACATACAGCAGCAGTACTGTACCAATAAAGTAGTAAAACATAAAGCAAACAGTTAAAATTATATGACTTAATGTGTTCAATTATTCAAATCACTATCAATGAAAAACAATATTTTATGATTATACACAATTTTGCTGAAAACACGCTGTTTAGTTTTAAGACTCGAGTCAATTTTATGTAAATATGAACAACCTTTTGCGATTTACTTTACCATGAGAAGCAACCTCTCATATAAACAGCTGTTAATAATACAGGCACTTTGGCGACATTGATAAGACGCTAGCCTCTTAAAAGGTGATTTTCTCGCCTCTCACCTATATTCACCTAGAAAAAGAGAAAGAAAAAATATGCAACATGTATGGTTTATACATTTGAGCACAATAATGACTTGTAGCTTGATTCTTTAGCGCAGTATTTTAGCGCTCAACACATAAAGACAAACGTTGTGACTTCAAACCTCAGCCGTGTTGTATGTATTTTTTACTCTGATTTGTTTTAAATAACGTTAGTAATTTAAACTTACAATATTAAGCGGATTGTTTATTTTTACATGTTTATTTCTGTATTATACTCATTTTCCGGAAATTAGGTCCCCGAGCGATGTCAAGTACTCCAACTCGCACCTCTACAGACTGGCGGAATCAACGCCTAAAGGCTAAGACAGTACCGGTCTACAAAGTGTAGCAACCACCAGAACAGATACTACACTGTGATCTTAGCCAAAAGGCCAAATTTATTACATCCAGAGTGTTAGAAAAAAGGTAAAAGTATGTTTATTTACCTCCTCTCCAGGAGGCTAGACACAAAGTCAAATGTTGTTAGCCTTCACACTAGGGTTAGCGTACCCTGGCTTACAAAAATGTCTGAGCAGCTCCATCGGCATTCCCCAATAAGGGCGCCTCAAGCGATTAGAATATACCTCTTCTCTAGGAGGATAGACACAATGTCAGGTGTTGTTAGCCAGCGCACTAGGATTAGTGCACTCTGGCCTGCAAAAACAACTTGGGCAGCCCTGTCGACATTCCGTAGTTGGGGCGCCTCAGCCGATTATCAATAAACTAACCCCTTCTCTAAGAGAATGGTAAAGCCTGGGAGGGTGGAACTGTACAGGACAATACCTCAGACCGGCGAAATGAAGGCCTGAAAGCCAAGACGATCCTGGTATACCTAATGTAGCATCCATCGCAACAGATACTACACTTTTATCTCAGCTAAAACGCCAAGGAGGATATATTTTTGTGCTATCTGAAAAAGGACCACCCAAAACTGATGATCCATAAATGTATCATCTAAATCAAAATTCAAAAGCGAAATTCATTTCATGCGTCTCCGAAGATCGGTGAGAAGGGAACTAAGTCGGGTCATGCGAAGTTGATTGACCAGAGATTTGAAAGAGAATAGATGGCTTAAACCAGGATATTTATTCATATTTTTCGTTTAAAAAAAAATAAGATAATTTGTCTTGATAGAAAGACATAAATAAATCATTGTTTTGCTAAAAGGACACATTGTACTGAACGTCTAGAATTCATATAGACATTTAGGAATGGCAAAGTTATATATTTAACAATATATTAACTATGCTTTCTAAAAAATGTCCAAATATAACGGACAGATTTAATAAACAAACTAGTGATTACACACACACATATATATATATATATATATATATATATATATATATATATATATATATATATATATATATATATATATATATATATGAAGGAAAAATGGGATAAACTGATCCGACAAAAGGTAAAATGAAAAAGCAAAGGCAAAAACTATGTTATTTATGTATTCATCAACGTTTCGTCTTTATTGAAAGACTTCCTAATGATGAAGAAGTTAATGAATAAAAATCATGCAAAATATGAATTTTGATTTGTCAGAAAGTGTCTAGACTTCGGCATGGTTGTCGATGCGAGCAGTCAGAGAATGAAAATCATGATTTTTGTTACGGCGTTATCAGCAGTCGCCTGTCTCTTTCAAAGGACGCGACATAAATGGGATTGATGGCTTCGACTTATTAGTTTATGTCTATTTTTGCTAGGAAGTCTGTCTGGGTCAAAATATGTCACAGCCAAGCTTGGCTGACAGTGGATGTGAGGGACGGAGGGACGAAAGACTGAATCTACCGTTTATTTTAAACTGGTAAGGGAAGATGATAAAGGAAAAGGGAAGGAGGGGGAGAAAAACAACTATAATACGAAAGTAAAAACGTGGGTATTTTTAAAACTAATTTTGAAACGCAAATTATGATTAAAAATAAAAACAACTTTAGTATAAAGAGAGTAGAGGTATCATACTTATTAGTTTAAATATTCAAAGTGTATGTATTAATTTAATCCTGTTTATTTGATTATTTTATTTGCGTCCCATTAATTAATTGATAAATTTCCTGTAATATGTGGGGATATGTATAAAAGAATTTTGGCATAAAGATGGACGAGGTATCATACCAATTAGTTTATAATATTCAAAGTGGGTGTATTAATTTATTTCTATTTATTTGATTACTTTATTTGTGTCAATTAATTAATTAATTAATTCCTTGTAATATGTGAGACTATGTATAAAAGTGGGTTGTAAATAATATATCTCTTTAATTTATTTATGTGCGAATGTCTTTATTTATATTTATTTAGTTCATTATTTGTGTATATTTAATTGATACGTACTCATGTAGAAGTATTTATGATTATACAAGTGTGCATGTAATATGTGAATATAAGTGAAAGCATGAATATATAATATTCGGAGTGTTTTGAATTATGTGTAAATGTGTTGATTTATTGCCGTTTGCTTATTTGTTAGTGTATTATTAATCAACCAAGTACAATTAATATAATTATGAGTATATTTTTATATGAATGTAAAGGTGAGGAAAATGTTACTACATATTTTGAAATGAAAATTTTGATTAAAGATGAACAGTTTTGGCATAAGGAGAAAAGAGACGTATTATATCTATTAGTTTAAGTATTCGATGAGTGTATTAATTTACTTCTATTTATTTGATTATTTTATATGTATCTTATTAATTAATTTGTAGATTTCTTGCAATATTTGGAAAGCTATATACAAAAGTGGGTTGGAAATAATGTAACTCGTTAACTTATTTATGTATAAATGTGTTTACTTTTATTTAGTTAGTTCTTTATTTGTGTATTATTAATTGATCAGTAATTATTAACAGTATTTATGATTATACACGTGTGTGTATATGTAATATGTAAATATAACTAAACATGTAGCGCTATAATATTCATAGTGTTTTAAATTATGTGTGAAAGCGTTTATTTATTCCTATTTATTTAATTATTGGTGTATTATTAATCAACTAAACACCATTAATATAATTATGAGCAGAGAACATGTATGCATGTGCGATATGTATGAATAGTGTGAGAATAGATGGAAATGAGATCTAAGTGGTTTATTTAGTTTTGTGTGATTGTTTTTCATTTATTTCGTTTTGTTTTTTACTTGTGTATATTTTTTAATAGAAAATGTGGTATGAGATACTTATCCGGGTTCTGATGTTAATTTTTGTTCCATCATAATGAGTTTGCTAATTAGTGAAGATAAACTATAGAAACGATTTCGTTGCTTGATGGTGTTGGAGTTTGTGATAGATGCTGCTTCAAGTATTATGCGTCGAGTTTTATTTGATATGTATTTAATGATTTTAGCCTGATCAAATTTGAATTAGTGGTCGTGGTGTGCAACGTAGGAGAAAAGCGCGTTAACGGAGTTGCTATTATCTAATGTCTCCTTTGTGTTCACCGAACCTTCTTTTCAGTCCCCTATGTATATTTGATGACAATTATTACATGGAATGGAATATATACCGGCGTTTGATGTGGATTGTTTACGGAGGTGTTTTGCAGAGTTTATTATTTGTTTTATGGTTTGTGATGTCGTTTGTATGTTGGGAATTCCTAGTTAATTAAGAGTGTCGCAAATTATTGTGTTATTGGAATGAGTGGGTAAAAGTATATGTCTATTTATGTGAGTAGTATGTGTTGTTTAAAGTACTTGATTGTTGTTTTTCGAGAATATCTGTAGGGCTTTTTTCTTAGCGTTTAGTATGAAATATGTGGAGTATTGTAGTGTTTTTATAGAATTTGTGATGTATTTAATTTCTGCTTAAATATATTGAAGACTGCAGATTCTGAAAGCACGTATGAAAAAGGCAATTATCATGCCTGTTTCGATTTTGTTGTTGTGGTGTGAATAGTAATGTTTTTGTGAGTGGTTTTGCGGTATACTTTGAAAGATAGTTTGTTATTTGATTCTATTATCAATGTGTTTAAAAAAAGGTATTAGGTTATTCATTTCGGATTCATATGTAAATTTCATGCAAGGTTAAATTGTGTTTAATTTGTTTTTAATGTCTTCAAATTTTGTGTCATTGGGGACAAAAATTAAAATGCCATCAATATACTAAAACTACTTAGTGTTAGGAGGTAATCTAAATTTAAAAGGGGCTGATTCAAGCAATTCCATCTAAAGGCAATCAAGTACACCACTTAGAGGGTTGTCCATAAGGAGTTCGAAGTTTTGTTTCTAGACCTTACTGTCGAATTGAAAGTATTTGATGTTAGTAATGAGTTTAGCTATTTCTATTAAAGTTTTGGGAGAATGGTAAGTTTATGTTGTTTCTCATTCTAAGTGCATCTGGAGTAAGTTTAAACATTTTCAAACTGGGGCATTAGTTTTAGTTTATAGCGATATTTCATATAAGCTATGTATATTTTTGTTTTCTGCGTCAATGTATATATATATATATATATATATATATATATATATATATATATATATACACGGTGTTTCAAAAGTCTTGGGAACATAACGATTTTTAATAACTCAAAAACTATTAGGAGTTGAAAAATGAAAGTGGTACCGTTGGAAAGGTTAAAGTTTCAAGTTTTGTGGGGAATCTTCAAAGTTGCTCAATATGAGCACCATTCGTCACACGGCAGACATCTAGTCGATAGTCCATTTCCTGCCAAACGCGTTCCAGCATCTTGACGTCAATGGTTCCCACAACTGCCGTTACTCGAGCCTTTAGTTCGTCAATATCTCTTGGAA
Source organism: Sepiola atlantica (assembly GCA_963556195.1). NCBI lineage: Eukaryota > Metazoa > Mollusca > Cephalopoda > Sepiida > Sepiolidae > Sepiola > Sepiola atlantica. Next base: position 90,987,438 of record OY744519.1, on the reverse strand, counting down.
GGGGCGGCACATAGACTTGTTGCTTGACAAAGCCCCAAAGGAAAAAGTCACACGGGGTAAGATCTGGAGACCTAGGAGGGCAGGGCATGAGAACGTCATCACCTCGCCCAGATCTCCCAATCCATCTACCAGGCAGCCTTGTGTTAAGAAACTGCCTTACTCTAAGACTCCAGTGTGGTGGTGCACCATCTTGTTGAAAAATGAAGTCATCAGATTCTGCTTGTTCCAACTGAGCCATTAACCAGTCTTCCAGCATGTTGAGATAGGATTCACCAGTGATAGTTGCCTCTTCAAAAAAGAACGGTCCATAGACACCTTTCTTGGAAATTACACAAAACACGTTCACTTTTGGTGAATCTCGCTCGTGCTCAAGAAGTTCATGAGGATTCTCAGTACCCCATATGCGAGTGTTATGCTTGTTAACTTTGCCATTCAGATGGAAGGTCGCCTCATCGCTAAAAACAAGCCGGTCATCAAAGCCGTTATCTTCCAACTTCTCTTGCATTGCAATGCAAAAGTCACGGCGAAGTGGCTTATCAGTGTCCTTCAACTTTTGGACCAACTTGAGCTTGTAAGGTACCATTTGCAGTCGTTTCCTTAAGACACGCCAGACAGTTGCTGGAGCAAGCTGAAGTTCCCTGCTGGCTCTTCTCACTGATTTACGGGGGCTCCGCTGAAAGGCTGTCCGAACTTGCTCAACTGCATCTTCTGAAGTTGAAGGGCGACCTGTTCGCTTACTTGGGCACAAACACCCATCTTTCACAAATTTAGCATGCCATCTGACAATGGATTTCCTTTCAGGGGCTTCTTTTTTAAATTTCCTGCGAAATGCACGCTGAACACATGTCCACGATTCAGTCTTTGCAAATTGGAGGACGCAAAATGCCTTGTCTTGTTTAGAGAACGCCATTACTGCACCTGGAAAGATAACACGAAAATCATTAGTATGACCAAAAACTTGATTAAGCAAGCTTTAAAATGGCACCAGTTTCATTTTTCTACCTGGAATAATACATGAGATATACGCATTTGTAATGTTCCCAAGACTTTTGAAACACCCTGTATATTAGCTGATTTGCAATCTCGCTATCGCTTCGCAAAGTTCGCTACTTGGAATACTGTAAACCAAACTTTTAACTAATACGCATTTCAGTAATATGTTCTTTGACTAAAACTTTTATCGATATAAAGATATAAATATTTACATTTTAGTTATTTTAATACGAATTCATTTTCCATTAAATAAGACTATAATGAAATCAATAAGGAATTCTCTTTTAATTTAAAATATAGAAAAACATGGCAACAATTAAGTTAGGCATCAAAACGTTTAAACACGAATGTGAAACGGTCTTTATTCGAGATTACAATAGCTGAATTTAAAATCATAAAAACATAAACGTCGCTCACGGGAGATGGAAAAAGACGGAGAGAGGGCGAGAGAGATAGGAGGCGAGAGATGTACGCGGTTTAGATGTAGGGCAGGAGAGCGAGCAATCGTGCAAGCAAGACACCCTCTTCTTTCCTTTTCTCTTCTTGTTTGTGCCCCGTAGCGAGTGCTGTTAGTTGAATTTAAGAAAGTGCTTTAGTTATTTTTCCGTTTTGTTTTTAAATCACTATTAATTTATGTTTATATCGGCGAAACGATAACTTATATAAAGTAAAATAAGACAATACAATTCAAAATCTCTAACACAAAACATTAATTTATTATGAACGTTTAACAAAATTATTATGCAAATCAGGAATCCTAAGAGTTGTCTCTTAATCATTTATATGTACAACATATACAGTATTCTAAAATATTATGCAGTATTATTGATTTAAATAACAGTAACCCGTTTTCATGGAAATATAGGTGTGATAAATAAAAACTACTTTCGCAGGTACATACACACATATATATATATATATATATATATATATATATATATATGAATTAAGACAAAGGTAAAAAAGCGAAGATTTCAATATATTTAGCACACATATACATTCGTTTCTTCAGTTACGTACCTTTGTGTTTATTCATATATGAATATATATATATATATATACATTTTCCATGATCCCGATATAATTACCGTTGATGTTCGAAATTTCCGATACAATTACAGATTTCCTTTCCGAGTCTTTTGATATTTAGAAATAATTAATTAGAGATGTGTTGCTTTAAATACATCTGGGAGCGTATATTACACGAGTAGATCTTTCTAAACATTTTCTCAAATGTTTTCCTTGTAATTGATTGAGAATTGTGCGACAACTAAAGATGTATTTCTCTGTTAAAACAAAGCCGATTTGCATTACTCCGTCGTTAGTTGACAAAATGCTTTTTGAATTTTTTCAGAAACAACTGAAAATAGTCGACAATTGGTATGCAAACTAAGAAGATGGTGTACAAAATGAATAATTTAAAAGGCCCCCTCACCATGTTAAGAATGATTTTTAAATTATAATGTTACTATTTAGAAAACCATTCTAAACATGATGAGAGCGGAGTAGCGGGAATTTGTTACGGCATCGTAAAGGAGGCCTGGCAACTGATTCGAGCTTTTCTGGTGATGTCATTGATAGTGGGACTATGAAGCACTATCAATGAGAACCGGAAGTGCCAAATACGCTCATGCGTCTATCTGTAATCAGAGCAAGTAATCAGAGAGATCAAACTCAACTCCATAGAATTATTTATTCACTTGGAAATGATTGTCAACTTGTTCCTGCTACTATGACTTTATTCCCCTGCCAAAACATAGATACCCTCTTTAGTATTATTCATACACTTGGAAATCATTGTAAACCTGTTCCTTTTTCAAACGTATTTCCCTTTTTATAGATGTCAAGCGCGACAGAGAATAAGTAAATTACAAGATAGCCTACAACAGTTAAGGCATTGTATTCAAGTTCGAATTTCAAATCTTAAAAATAAATTAGAATTTAGTTTGGGATAAAAAATACAATTTCACCCTAATTAATAAGTTTTATCTGAAATTCCACCCGCCCCACAAAAACATGACTGTTTTAATTTATTACAAATTTTTACGATATTGTAAATGACCTGTTTGTTTGTTTGTTTTTTTAAAGAAACAAAAAAAAACATACATTTTAATTTATTTTAATAATGTTGTATAATTAATTATTTTTAATTATTGTTTTGTGTTATTGATGATGATGATGATGATGATGATGATGATGATCATCATCATCATCATCATCATCATCATCATCATCATCATTACTAATACTATTACTACTACTACTACTACTACTGTAGGAAATAAATTACAAAAGAAAATTAATTACAGATAATTCAACTCACGGCTTTACTCATTTAATCTATCCAGTATCCTGGAGCTTTATAAGAAGCACGCTTCATATGTTCTTTAATATCAAGTGTTATCTCTAATTAGTGAGTAATTGTGGGAAATATAATATATTTTACAATATAAACCACGCTACCTAAAGCTATCCAAAAAAAAATATCGGACGGATTTAATAAACAAAACAGTCAGTTACAATTATCTCAAATTAATTATATTTTATTTTCTATTATAATACTAATAAAAATAGTATAATATATATATATATATATATATATATATATATGATTTTTTTTTACACAGACATGTACAAAATCTGCGACACTGGCATGTCGATGTTATCGATCAACAGCTATTATAAACTGAATATTATCTAAGGTTAAGATCGGATTCTAACTCTGCTTGATGAGATCTTTGTTTATAATAGCTGTTGATCGATAACATCGACATGCCAGTGTCAGATTTTGTACATCTCTGTGTAAATAAAAATAATCGCATATAAAAGCTCTATTTGATATTGAGCACTTTTTATAAACCCGGTTCAAATTCTTTGGATTACTACCCTGTGGATGTTTTACCTGGATTATTATTATTATTATTATTATTATTATTATTATTATTATTATTATTATTATTATTATTATTATTATTATTATTACTATTATTATTATTATTATTATTATCATCATCATTATATATATATATATATATATATATATATATATATATATATATATTTATATATATATATTTTGTGAAGAAAATTCAACTGTTTCTTGGTTTAAAATCTTTCTTAATGTGAAGATAAATAAATAATCACTTTGTTAAAAGGATAGAATTTCCGAACACTTTCAATTTATAAAGATAGTTTGTTTATTTTATATTTTCAATAAAGTGTTATCCTCCTTACTTAAACTAATTTTCCTTTTGTTTAACCTTCTTTCTGATCTCCACATTTGAATGCAAAGAGCGTTTGATTTGCAATTACCGTCCGGTGTTTTTCAAAAGCTTTCAATATTACCCCTTACAGATTATTAATCCCTCCCAGTTTATACCGTTCACTTTAGCATTTAAATAGACATGGAGCTACACACATGCGTATAAATAGCGGTAGAATATAAATGCCAGAATATATAGATCTAGAGACAAGAGTCTCCATCTCTATGAACATATATATCCAACCAGAAAACGAGTATACTAAGATTAATAAAATCTGTGTAATTGTTGCATTGAAATAATTTGATGTGACTGTTCATTACTACGATCCGGCCATAGAAAGAGGAAAATGCTTCGTGACAAGTTTTCCACTGGGTGTGAGGCCTTATCAGCAGGGACAAAGACATGAAATAGTTATCACCCGGGAAGAATTCTAACCTAGTAAAGAACAAGCTTAGTTAATGTTGCATGGAAACTAAACAAACAATAATAAATGAACCCAATAAAGATAATTAATACAAATATAAGTACAAATAGTAGTAATAATAGCAGTAATTATAGCAATAACGGTAGCAATAATGGTCATAATGCTACTATATCTACTAGTCGTATTACTACGAAATATAATAAAAATGAGACCAATTAATATAATTAAGGAATCAAAAACAATTTCTCATTGATGAAAACTTTAGTAACAGCCGCTTTAATACACAGGGTAACTAGACACAATGATATAAATAATGAACAGTATATATATATATATATATATATATATATATATATATATATATATATATATATATATATATATATATATATATATGTATATATATATATATATATAAGGCTACAGAAAATATATTCAAAAGTAAATATAATTATATGATTACATTCGAAAAATAAAAAACGTAAAAAGGGTACTATATTTGCTGAATATATATGGGAACAAAAAGTTAAACTTTCATACTATTATTAATTGCGAAATCTTAAATAAATAATATGAAAATAAATAAATATATTTTAATATATATATATATATATATATATATATATTTATATATTTATTTACGCGAAAATTATTAAATAACACAGTGTTTTTGCTTGATGTTTTTATTTTGTTTAATTTTCCGAATAGTCAATTTAGTATTTCGATCAAACTGATGTGTGTAAGTTCCGAGGGGTATACTAGACACATCCTAGTTAGCAATACTAAAATAATACACCACAATACCAGCATCAAAAGATTTAAAATTCTTGAAGACCGCTGCATAAAAAGTAAACATCCCACAATCAATAATGCGAATTGAGAAAATCGTCACAACATTTTAAAGTGTCTAGCATTGTAATTAACGTAATTCGTAGCCGTTGAGCAATTATACTTTCGAATCTTGCACGCGCCTAGAACGTGATGAAATTCTTAGCCGTTAAGCAATCATACTTTTGAATATTGCACGTGCTTAGAACGTAATCACGCCCGCATGTAACATTTTAATATTATGATGCTCTTGTTTAATCACTAGCTGTTATAATAAAAAAAAACTCAACAGTAAATACATATTTTTAACGACATTAAGACTAACACCGCTTGAATATGATTTGACGAATCAAATCGAAAGTACTCGCGAAAAAGGAAAGAAAAATGGAACAAGAAACCTACGGAACTTACATACACTAATTTGACCGAAATACAAAATGGACTATTCGGAAAAGAGAAAAACAAAACAAAACGTCTTATCAAGCAAAAACACTCTGTGTTATTTAATAATTTTTGCCTAAATTAAAATATACTGCTTAAATACACACACACTATATATATATATATATATATATATATATATATATATATATATATATATATATATATATATATATATATATATATATATATATATATATATAATTATTTACTCTAACTTCTAAACTTATTACGGATAAATCTTCATCTTTAATATTTCATATTTAAAAGGAAAATAAATAAGGATAAACATCTGTTAATAATATTTTGTATTTTTTTAAAATAAATCATCTATATGATACAAGTGAACGTACATGTGTTCAATAATCACGTATGCAAATTTATTTTTGATAGAACAAAGAAGTGGAGACTTACTCTTAATAATAACTTATGATAATAAAAAGAGTAGAGAGTAGTCCTTTCACTTTTAATATAGAAACAGCACTATTGTAAAGAGAATAAAATAACAATAAGATCTCCTTGATTGACTGAGTTTTCATGAGAGAAAAAACTTTAATTGTTTTTATATAATAAATTTGATAATTTCTATTTCAATTTAATTTGATTAATTTTTCTTATCTATTAGTTTTGGTTTCTTATCGATTTGTTTGTCTACTTTTATATCGATTAGTTTCCTTTCATTCATCTTAAGTAATGAATAGTAAATAGTAATTGCGAAGCGATAGCGGATGGGCAAAGCCTGTGAGTATAAAATATGAGAGGAAATTATATATTTATTCATATTGTTACAGCACGAGTGTGAGGTCTTTTTACAAAAGAAAGTGACGACGCTCTACTATCATATCTTATACGTTTGATAATAAAATCGTAAAAAATATTTACGAAATTCGTTTTTCATTTTTAATGTGTATTAGAATGTATTAAAACGTGCCATATTCTATTAATGTATTTCTAATTATGAGATCCTCTGTGAAACTGCAGTAAGGTTTTAGGGTAATCCATATCTATTATTGTTATAAAGATTTATCTGAAAATATGTCGAGCCATTTCTGATCGCATGGTCTACTGTCATGATTCGGTTCACTGAAAAATTTGAGAAGATAGCATGCATGTGATCTTCTATATCTCACTATATATATATATATATATATATATACATATTTTTTATATATAAATTCTTTTCATCAACAAAAAGGTTGATGTTGTAGCTCATAAGTGTACGAAAAGAGCTGTTAATTTAAATTCATATTTTATTTGCATACAATTGTTTCTGCCCATCCCAAGAATATGCATTTAGCATAATATACATAATATCATCAGTTTTTCATGAGGAGTTTCCTCTATGCATTTTTCAGTCTTCCGGGTGAACCATTATGCAATAAGGAAACCTCTTCCTGAAAACTCGATTATATTTTGTTTATCATGAAAAGAGTGAGCAAATCACAAATGTATGTACTAAAAGTGTTTTTAGTAACATATGGAATGTTATTTCCTGAATAACTAAGGTTTTACACACACACACACACACACATATATATATATATATATATATATATATATATATATATATTAGTGTAATTAGTCGATAGAAAATCATAAGCACGTATGTGTGGGTAAAAAAATTAATTAATCAAATTTATAAGTAAACAAACAAATGTGTAACTTGCTATTTCGTGCTGAGTGTTTCGGATGATTTCGGAAGCAATGTAAATCACAATTTCTTTTTTGTTTTTCTTGTTAAATTAGGATATATATATATATATATATATATATATATATATATATATATATATATATATATATATATATATATATATACGCAGCTTTTTGTTATTGTGTTTACTGGTGATAGATAACCGGTGTGTTTTTTTATGTACGTACAAATACATTAAGTAATTAATCTATATATAAAAAAGAATTGATGACACGTCACATGAGATGCGACTGAATGCAATAGTCAGCATATTCTTAACTGCTTCGGAAGCAGATAAATACTAAAAAAATCATCGGTGTTCTATCGCCAATAAAAACTATAAAAAGCTGCGTTACATGATAGGCGATAAAAGAAATCGCACATATATCGGGCAGGGCGTCTTGGCCTGGTAGTAAAGCACAAAACTATAGATATTAACAACGAATGTTCGATCTTTGCCCAGGGTAGCCATGCTGATGACGGCTCATAGCCAGAAACACGTGTCCATTTATTTTTTATGTACGTAAAAAATAATTCATATATATATATATATATATATATATATATATATATATATATATATATATATATATAGTAGAGAATAATAGTTTGCTTGAAGCATTGCTGGGTATAGTAGTAGTATGTTTTTAAAGGCTGTGGGCAATGCAAATTCCGGGTAAGATGCAAGTTGTAAGGAACAAAAACAATAAATCGAATACGAAATATGACTTATTATTTATTTTCCTAAAATCTTACATAACAGCAAGAGTGTTGTTAGCTGTTTGTGTGATGTCCGGATGATTAAAAAATCATTATTTAATATTTCGGGAAAAGAAACTTCCCTTTGTCAAAAATAATATTATTATTAATATTATTGTTGACAAAGGGAAGTTTCTTTTCTCAAAATATTAAATAATGATTTTTTAATCATCCGGACATAACACAAACAGCTAAAAACACTCTTGCTGTTATGTAAGATTTTAGGAAAATAAATAATAAGTCATATTTCGTATTCGATTTATTGTTTTTGATCCTTACAACTTGCATCTTAGCCGGAATTTGCATTGCCCACAGCTTTTAAAAACATACTACTAATATATATATATATATATATATATATATATATATATATATATATATATATATATATATATATATATATATATAAAGAGAGAGAGAGAGAGTAGGAAACAGCGAGAGCGCGCTTGTATATATCTAAAGCCTTTGACAACGTCTGGCACATTAGTTTTCTCATAAAATTAATTCATATGGTATTACTGGACGAATATTTAATATAATTAAATTCTTTCCTATACAATAGAAATATCCAGGTTGTCCTCGATAGCCGTTCATCCAAACAACATGACATAAATGCAAGTGTACCCCAGGGATCGATCCTGCGACCTTTATTGTTCTTGATTTTTATAAACGACCTCCGTGATGATATTGTGTATGAGATGGGTATCTTTGCTGACGACACTTCGCTCTACTCTGGTCATGTGGGTAAAACCTACCCACACATATCCGAGGCAATGGCAAAATCCTTAGAAAGAGATTTCCACTATGTAGTGAATTGGGTCATTAATGGAGGGTAACATTTAATACTGCTAAGACAAAGCTGCTTAATTTCAACAACTACAAGAAACCGCTTAATGCACCGATTGCCATGATAAATAACACTCTACTTGAGAGTCCAACGTTCAAACTTCTCGGCTTAACATTCACAGGTAACATGAATTGAAACAAATACATAAAATGCATTGCCAGCGCTGCTGCAAAGAAGGTAATCTCCCTCTACCGTGCGTGAAACCGCCTCACACCTGACAGTATCGTATATCTCTACAAAGCCACTATCCGCCCATGCATGGAGTATTATTGTCACATTTGGGTCGGTGCACCATCCACTAGTCTTTCCCTCTTAGACAAGGCTTAAAAAGAGTCTCTAATCTGATAGGTCCCTGATTATCCACCAAGCTCCTGTCCCATAGTCGCAATGTTGCATTCTTGTGCCTGTTGTGATTCGAGGAACTTGCTGCTCTAGTGCCCCCTCGACGTTAATACACGCGACCAACCCGACAACCAGATAAATCCAATCCATTCACTGTGGAGGTCCTCAGATGCGTTGAGCCTTCTACTCCAATAGCTTCTTTTCTCGTGCTGCTCGTCTTTGGTACTCCCCTCCTGATCCCCGTTTCCCGGACTGTACCGACATGCAGAAATTTAAAACTGATGGGAACAAAAATCTAGCTGCACAGCTTCTAATTTAAGATGATCCCCTAAACTTTCACCTTAATTATCAGTAGTCCCTCACGTTTACAGTGGCAACTTGCATTTTTGGGGGCAAGCTCAGTTTAAAAAAAGAATATATACATATACGTATATATACAAATATATATATATATATATATATTATAATATAAAATGAAGTAATAAAATAAGGTGTCAATCAAATTTTATTAGAATTCAAAGTTCATGCAAAGCATCCTTAAGTCCTTAGCTCATGAGTTTTCAAAGATAATTCTTCTCTTCAGAGGACCATTACCGCAGTTATACTACTACAGGCAATAAAATTACGCTTTGAAAATATATAAAATTATATATACAAATACACAAAAATACATAACATCAAACATATCAATCCAAAAACATACTTTTGTTGAATCCATACAGTCCATCCAGGTCATATAAGTATATATATATATATATTGTGAGAAACAAAAACAAATCAAGTACAGATAATTGTAACTCATTGATTTACTTATTAAATCGTTTAGTATTCTTTGAATTTTTTAAGAAGCATAGTTAATACATTCTTAAATATATAGTTTTGCGTTTACCATTCGAGAGTACGAACGAGGGAATTATATATTAAATAACAAAAGAATCACGCTTTCTAGAAATGAGCGCAAAAATACCGGACGTATTTAATATAGAAATGTCATTTACAATTATCTGTAATTAATGTGTTTCTTTCCTGCGATAATAGCTTACAGAAAAATGATAATATATCCATATATGAATAAATAAATAAATATATATATATATATATATGTATATGTATATATATATTTTACCACAATAAATAATAAATAGCCCACAACCCATGAAAGCCATAAACCAATTAGATCAGAGACTGTTTTTTTAATATTGTCTAAGAGGGAGAGATTAGTGGATTGACAACAATACTCCATGTATGGGTTGATTGTGGCTTTGGAGATATATAGGATAATATCAGGTGTGAGAAGTTTCTAACACGGCAGATGGGGCCTACCTTCTTTGCAACAGCCTTGGTAATGTCTTCCATATATTTCATGGGTTGTGGGCTGCGGCGTTGTCTGATTGTTAAAATAATTATATATATCATCTCACATTCAAAAATCTAATATATATATATATATATATATATATATATATATATATATATATATTCTTATGAAGAAAATTCAAATGATGTTTTTTTTATGTATTTTAAACCTTTCTCAATGTGAACATAAATACATAATGGCTTTAATAAAAGGATAGAATTCCCGAACACTTTCAATTTTTAAAGATAATTTGTTTATTATATATTTTCAATAAAGTGTTATTCTCTTTACTTAAACTAATTCTCTTTTTGTTTAACCTTCTTTCTGATCTCCACATTTGAATGCGAAGAGCGTTTGATTTGCGCTTGCCGTCCGTTGTTTTTCAAAAGCTTTCAATTTCTTTTTCCTCCACAAATTATTGATCGACCTCAGGTCACACAGTTCGTACTTACCTTCAGATAGAAGATAGCAATCGCATGGGGTTGCACAACTGTCTTTTACTTGCAACTCTGAGATTGAAGTGAGTTGTTTTGCTAAAATCCTTAGTATGATTCCGGTCGTGTTTGTTTCAGCGTGTTTTAAGAGAACCGTTTGTTGCCTACGACCACCGATGTAGATATTCAGGTGGATAGCGTTCGAGCACAAGTGATGACATCGTGGTTTCACGTTCGAATAACTTGCGTGGAGGGTTATGTCTATTTCCGTCCAATTCGATGTACAATTAACCACATCACAAAACGTATACACATTTGGCTCTCCATCATCAACACAAATCCTTTGCTTCGGTCTGCAATCACGAGTATCTTGATTGCATTCAAGATATCTCGAGTTGCAACCTTTATCATCTGAACAAGATGACGTGGATACAAAACGAATGATATGCTTCCCTAAAAGGAAGCTCGCGTTTAACGCGCCACCAATTGTTAGCGGTACCAACCCCAAAGTTCTGTTTAGAGGATAAACATGGCTTTCTGGGTAAGTGTTTACAAGACTACGACCGTCGTGCGTATTCCTTTCAATATATTCCTGCCAAATCATATCGTAGAAACAATGCAGTACCCAGAACACTGGGTCACTCGGCGACACATTCGGGTCTTGCATGTCTCCACCAACGAACGCATGGCTGTTATTGTGTACAGCTTCTAGCTCTGTGTACGGGAAGTCGACAGCATATTTAATAGCTCGTTTGGAAGGAAGGGAAAAGTTTTCACCAAGGTACCTTGTAACGTATCCTCTGTCGTGTGACCAATTGTTGAAGAAGCCTGCAAATAAATTAGTTGCATTTAATGTTTCAGATTTATTTTTAGATCAAATCGAATTTATTGGCAAAAATCAGCAACGGGCAACAAGCCATGTAAAAGGACAGTTAGAAGTTCTGTACATCTATATCTCGTTTGAATGTTTGTCAAAGACGAATTTAACCTGGATATAATAGACATCGTCACTACCTCTGGTAGCCTGTTCCACAGAGTATAACACGCACAGAGAATGCTGCCTTTCTACTAGTGAGACAAAAGCGACCATCGAACATCTTTTGCTAAGTCATGTGGAGATCACGACTTGACGTTGGAATGAAAACTACTTGAAAGTAGATTAAAATTCTAGTTGATTATGCTTTACGCCGAAATCATGTCTCTCACGCATTCTCCGCTGCTCAAGTAAAGAATAATTATCCAAAAATCAGCGGACGTGATCCATTCAGCTTGCATTGAACCGTTGGATCGTTTGCAGACTAAGCACGGCTTTTCAGATGACATTTGTATTATTTAGACTATTCATACGATTGCTTTCATCTTAGATGTGATTCTCAAAACGTCCCCATATAAACCCGTGGCGCAACGGATGAAGTGCTAAGTAATAATCAGTTCTAAGTGAAAGTCTTCTGGAGGTCAACCTCCAGAGGACTGTCACTTAGAACTAATTATTACAATCATCTTAGTACAGGCGATACAGAATATAATTAAGAATTACTCTGAACAGTAAAAAGTTGTCATTTGGGTTTTCTCTCGGTAGCCTCGTAACTCTTGCTTCCCCATTTTTGTCATATAGTGCTCAGAGACAAAGAAGGGAAAATTGCTGTTCTCTTACTTGGCTGTTGGTTTTAGTTAGCGATATTTACAGATCTTCTATCCTGTCATAGTATTCATCATCATTCAACTGTCAATTTATCCATCTAATTAACCTTTATTTTCACATGCATGTTTAGCTTCGATAAGTGGTGTGTCATTAGTAATTTTGTTTTAATTATAAAATAAGACTTCTAGCCGATCGGCTGAAGAAAAGCGAGCAGTCTAACCCCGTGGATTACATAAAGGATTCCGTTCGAAGTTCCGTACAGATTCCCGAGTTCAGCATGAAGATTCCCAAGTTCGACAAGACAGACTTGTTATATCGGCCGAAACGCTGCGATAATAATATCCAAGATGAGAACAATAGTCTGAATAATTTAAATATACAAAATAGAAAGCGCGTTTTTGCCAGTGTTCTGAAATTCTCTAATTGACCTGGTAATAATTTTACTTTAAATTCTGATAAAAACAACTAAAAGAAGTTTTATTAAAATAAAAACTATTATAAACAGCAGGACCTGTGGAAATTCAACGGTTTTTGAAAAGAGCTATCAAATGCAAGACGTTTCATGATTTTTATTTAAAATTCATTTCATAAAAAAACTAATAGTAAAATGTTAATTTTTAGTTTTATATCTAGTTACATAAAGTTTGGTATGTGTATATGTTTATATATTCGTATTACAGGATTCACGCTTAAACTAATGAACCGACCATTATGAATTTTCGAACAGTGCTGCTGAGCTTAAATGTGGGTGATATGGGCTATATTTAGTTTTAATTGTTTTTTTTTGCGAAGAAGGCAAAGAGGATCAGAACACCTTCCTGAAAATTCAGATACTTCCGAGTTTTGTGAGATTTTGACAATAGTTATAAGAGATAGATTAATAAATGTTCCCATAACATCAATTTCTTTGGAGTATTTTAAAGGGATTTAGGTGCATATAATGGACACACCTCACAATGGAAAATTCAAATAGTTGTATTAGATGTTATCTATGGTCATTAGATGTCAATGAAGCCAGGTTCTCTTCATGAGACACTTTTAAGCTTAACCCTCAAATGTTAAACATTTTCTAGAATAAAAATCATGTAATGGATTCTGATCAAAATTAGAATGAAGATTGGAGATATATCGTTTAGCAACATTACATGTTGATGTTAATTTTCGTAAGGTGATATAAAAGTGGTGCAAACTGTTCTTTTGGGATAATTAATTTTACTTGTCGTAGTATTAGTATTCTTCTAGTTTTTTACATTTAAATTATATATTTTTTGAATATTTACATTCAAATACAAAACATGCTAAATATACGTCACACAAATATTAGGAGAAAGGTGGCTTTGATCTCTCTTCCATTAAATATAGCTTCGCCAACGGCATGCAGATCGAGTATCCATAAATTAAAGACACATAACAAAACCAACACAAACACAACTGAACGGAAAATAATAATACTTTATAAGGTATATTGATTGAGTGATAATAATTCAGGGTGATAACAGCGTGGAGAAAAAAGAGATTTAATAAGGTTATATAGTTTATCTAACCTCCACACACTCATTGTGTATTATTACCATCGTCAATAAGGTTTATTTATCATTGAGTTTGTTGTATAGTTTAGTTGCGCACAAACTAGCGTCCACATCGCTTGACCAATCGTCACCAAACTTTATCAAAATATATTTATTTTAAACTGATTTAATTTTAAAGAGTCCTAAGTCAAAGACCAAGTATCAGGTTGGAAAGAAAGTAATGTCGTTTTTGCCCAACACATTTATTTAATCTGAAATATTCACATTAGAGAATTTTTTAACCTTTACAATAATTTCCTACATTTCCTATGACTTCTGTCCAAAAATCAACTAGCTTTTTCATGCCTTCTTCAGAATATTACTGTGATTTTTGAGAGAAAAACAAATTTAGGTCATTTTTAGTTGGTCATCATTTTCATAAATGTTATTGTTTAAGTGATGCTGCAACGACCGGAGAAAGATGGTAGTCGGATGGTGCAATGTCAGGTGAATAAGGCGGATGAGACAAAACTTCCCAATTTAAACTTATGACATTTTTCTGAGTGAGTTTTACTGTGTGAGGTTTCGCGTTATTATGCTAGAGCACTACACCCTTCCTATTGAGTAATGCTGGTAATTTTTTTGATAGAGCAATTCTTAGATCATACAGCTGCGAACAATATTTTACTGCTGTGATTGTTTGATTAGACTCTAGTAACTCATAATGAATCAGTCCTCTCATGGCCCACCATAAAGAGAGCATAACTTTCTTTGGATATAGTCCTTGTTTTGGAACAAGCTGTGGACTTTGGTTTCGGTTTAACCATTGTCTTTTGCGTTGGGTATCCTTGTAAAGAACCCATTTTTCATCTCCAGTCACAGGTCTTTGCAAAAATGGTTCTCGGTGATTCCCGGAAAGTAAAGATGTGCACACAGTCAATCTTTGATTTCGTTGAGCGTCGGTCAAATCGTGGGGACCCAAGAGTCCAAGTTTTGAAACTTTTCCTAACTCGTGAAGGCATGAAATAATTGTGGTATAGGTTATATTTAATTGTGGAGCTAATTCTCTGCTGGTAAACTTTGAATTAGCCTCTACAGCGCCTTTAATGACGTCTTTATCAATTGATTTTGGCTTCCCCGAATGCCGCCGATCTGACAGGTTGAAGTCTTCAAAAGAAAATTTTGCAAACCACCGTTGACATTTTCGATCATTCAGAAGATTTATCCCATAGACAGTTCCAATATTCCTTGTAGTGTCTGAGGCTGGGTTTCCTTTTTCGAATTCATAGAGCATGCAATGTCTCAGATGCTTCTTACTAATATCATTTTTCTACGGCTGACACCGTTAAACTTAATATGTTCCAACTAATTACTATATCTGAAAGGCAAAGCAAGATATTAAGACACAAATTCACCAAAAGATCTGGAACTGTGAAAACTTAGGAGGCTGCAAAGTGATGAAGTAAAAAATACGATATTATATTCTTTTCAACCTGATACAATGAAAACGAAAACAGTGAAATTCAAACTTTTAGCGATAACTTCGGTTATGTACACCGTAGAGACTCGCCACTTAACTCATCTTGTAACCAATGAAGTCCAGTATATAATATGATCTTGATCTTGCCCTTTGATTTTGAGTTTTAAATTTAAGTTATAGTCGAAATTCTGACAGAATTACGACTTCCGATATTTCTTAAATTCGATGTATGGATATCATGCTCTTTGAAAACAGTAACCACCATGCAAAATATCAACCTGATCTTGATCAGATAATTTCTCTTTTGAGCTATCAACTTTTCTTTTTATGGCATATATTCGGGAATATTTTCTACAATATGGCCCATATAAAACTTGAAGTATATCTTTACGTTTACGGGTGAAGGTATTCACTCGCACGACTGACTTATATTCTTGTTATCTTTTAAATTTGTGCGCTCTTTTTGTTTTGTGCGTAGTCTTAAATGTATATATTCGCCCATATATATATATATATATATATATATATATATATATATATATATATATATATATATATATATATATATATATATATACAAGGCCTGTCAAAAAGGTATCCGACCTCATGCCAGAAAAAAATATTTCAAATACGTGACCGGGTTTGGACGTTAATCCATTTCAAAGTAAGCCTCCTGTACTTGCACATACTTAGCCTATCGATCCATCAAGCATATGATTGTGATAAAACGTATAGTTGTCTTTATTTTTGTGTATTCGTTTACGTCATTTGCATCAATTTTCTAAAATATACATAGGCGGAACTAGTTCTTAGAATTATCACGCTTAACACGTGATCATTTGTGCATAAATTCTATAAACTCCGAAAGCATCTATTTTTCTTCTTTCGTGGATATCCTACATGCGAAGTATGTGTGCGCCTATTTTGATCCCGGGGTTAATATAGGCAGATAAGAGGCGGGTGTGTAAAAATGGGGTTAGAATGGAAAGTTCCCACGTAAGTAGAGTTGGATTTTACCAGATAAAAGATAGTTAACATCTACGTGTCTCGGTTGTGACGCTACGTGCACAGAAAGTCTGGAAGCTGGCGTTGCGAATGGGCAGCGAGACTCGTTCCCTTTCGACTGAACCACTAGAGAGAACAATTAGACTTTTGGAAACCTGATTCTCCCCCCATAGGGGAGGAGGTTGGTCGGGTGTTTTATGCGTTATACATGTATGCTATGAGGAAAGAATAAAACCTCAAAGAGATTTAGGAAACCCATTTGCATTTGTCAATGTGTCTTCATTAATAACGTTTGTAAAAGCTGTTATTGAGAAAAAGAAGACAACGACAGAGAGAAAAGAAGAATGACACTTTTACTATCACATCACCAGACTGATTTTGCAGACAAAGCGTACGTATCGTGGGGGTTGACGAACACTCCAGCTCTTTCACATTATGTAAATTCCAATGCTACCAAACGTTTATTAAAATTCACATCGCACAACTGACTTTATGGGTTTAGATGAAGTCAACTTTTGTGGGGAGAAGCGTTAAGAATGTGGGGCGATGATTGACATTTGCGTAAATATTTTGATTTTACATAATTATGTATTTTACTTATGGTTCCAATCTCATTTAAATCAAAGATACGAACGCTTCACATAGATACTTTAAAAATAACCCAGAAAGATAACGCAATATATCGAAAACTATGTTAAAATAGAAATCCAGAAAAAACAATGAATAATTAGTATGAAGACAAAATGTATAATATATTCGACGTACCCGTGACCTGTTGGGTCACAACTATTATGACAACTTATGCTAATTTAATTGCATTCGAAAATACATGAACTGTAACATATTTTCTAAGACAATCTTCTTGCATAACTAAACATAATACATTTTTAAATGTTATATTACTCTTATTATTTACTTACTAATTTTCACACAAGTCTTATCAGTGATTTCTCATCGATAATACCCAGTGTTTTTCCTGGAATCTGAGTGACAACAACTCCCCCTTAATTCCCAGCTCTCCCCGTCTCTTTTGATAACCGTTGCAAATTATTTTGCGTTATCGCAACATCTACTTACCACTGATTTCTCGCTAACAGCGAGCCTTGAAATTTAAGTAGTAATAAACCTGACAATGGTTCTAGTGTTCTCCAAACTTTTCTAATGAAGGTCTTACTGGTGTTCTCCATCCTAGGTCTTTCGATCCTCATCGACTCTTTATGACCATATTGTGTGGTATCAGCCGAGGTCGATGTCATTACATGCGTGCTTTTGTTTATGTTTTGGGGGATATATTATTATTATTATTATTATTATTATTATTATTATTATTATTATTATTATTATTATTATTATCATTATTATTATTATTATCATTATTATTATCATTATTATTATTATGTAGAAGTATAATTATTCTCATATAAAAGTAAAGAAATTTATTATTTTTGCCAACTATTTACATACGTATGTGTGATGTATACATACATCATAGATGACGCCGAAACAGAGAGTCACCCTTCCCTTAAATTCGCAGAGAAAAATTAGGAGAGTGGTCGAATCAAGATAGAATAAAACGAGGTGATAAAAATACATCGATAGCTAAGAGAGAGAGAGAGAGAGAGAGAGAGAGAGAGAGAGAATGGATAACGTGTTCAGTTAATTATATCTTACGGTTAATTAGACCCAGTATAGCAGAATTGTATTTCAAACATAACTCAATTTTAGAACTAATAAGAATTAAATTGTAATGTCAGGGTACAGGGCTGGGATCACGAGTGCGTAGGAGTCGATATTTTTCCCTTGCAACGCCAGGTGTGCCTGCTAATAAGATGATAACATTATGTCATCCTCGGATATTTACTGTATATCTGTCAAAAACGACACAATTTAAATTGAGGCGTTTGTATGTGACAAACATCTCTTTGTGTTTGTTTTGTCATAAGCGGATTTATAGCAAGAGAAATACAAAACACAATGTTTCAAAATTATAAATGATCTGTTTTCCTTCATTCAGTTCGTGTTTGTTTTTTTAAACATCTGTCTAATGAAATATCTGTGACGTGCAAAGCACGTAATGAAACGAACACATAAAGTGATCGATGGTAAATCTACGAAAAACGATGTTGATGATAAATACTCAAAGAAATTCGTATTAATCAACATTAAATAAACTAAAATAGTATATCACTAACACCCCCCCACCCCCAAAAAAGAGATGATAATGCCTGGTGGATGGTATCATCAATAACAAACATATACTATACTACCTGCTGAACGTGGAGATAATGTCTGGAAGGATGATATCATGACGACGAACAGTTACTACACTACTCACTAACCCAAAGAAACCAGGAGGTAATCCCTTGCAGTATCGTATAAAGACCAAAAAAACAGATACTGCAGTAACTTCTAAAGAAGAAAGTAATGCATTCAAAGATGGTATCATGACGAACTAACATATACTAGACTGCTTCCCCAAACGTGGAGGTAATGTCTGTGAGGATGTTATCATGACCATAAACAGATACTAAACTACTCCCAAGAAAACAGGAGGTAATGCCTGAGAGTATGGTATCATGGTAATAACAAAATTCTACGCTTCCCCCAAAGGAAGAAGTAATGCGTGGGAGGATGATATAACATATACTACACCGCTCCCCGATAGGTAGGGGTAATGCCTAGGAGGGTGGTATAATGATCACGAACAAAAAACCCTTCCAAAAAAGAGAAAAGAGAAGGTAATGCCTGTGAGGATGGTATCATAACAAAAAACAGGCACTACACTAACCCCCAAAGGAGGGAGTAATGTGTGCGAGGATAGTATCATGACGAACGAACATATACTACACTGTACCGCGAAAGATGGGGGTAATGCCTGTGAGGATGATATTATGACTACAGACAGAGACTACACTACCTTCCTAAAAACAGATAATGCCTGGGGTATCGTACTTTAACCAAAACACAAAACTACACTACCTTGAAAGGAGGAAGTAATGCCTGATAAAGATTTTCTCTTGAAAACGAAGCATACTACACTACCCCTCTCCTAAATTGAGCATCGAATGATAGTACATTAGTCTGAAATAGTAGAGTAAATTGAATGAAGAATTAAAAGATAACACAATAGTATAATTGCTGGAAGTAATAGTATAGTTTTGGCTTCAGACAAGCAAATTCCTAAATCTGCATTAGTAACCGATCGATTAGAGATGCAACGAAATTTTACATGTTACCAGACGCGACGAGGAAAAAGTTAGACACCAGGTCGCTTTATAATGTGTACAATCGTGATTACTTGTTTAATACAATTAAATACACTGTTAATTTAATCCATGGTGCTGGGAATAAACAAAAACACATACACTGAAAATTAAGCTCCGCATACTTTTGTTTCATTTTACACTTTGTGGTTACAAAATGTAAAAATTAAGTTAAATATGGACACCCAAAAACAACCCTAAAATAGAAAATACATGATGGCAAAGCAGTAGTTATTAAAATATAAGCGAGTGACGGCTCTATCTGATGTAGATAGTTAATAAAGTTTCGAAGTGAAGACAATTGAGTGAGATTCCTAATGAAAGTAGTAGCTTCCACACAGAACTGTTTGCTAAATCACGGATTTTACTACCGTGTTTTGCAAATAACAGGTCCGACGTTTGATAAACACAATTCTTGTTTCGTGTGTAGAGGTACGCGTTGTTTTAATCCTAGAATAAAATGGCCACCGATTAGGTTATATTTTCGGTCGAGTTTAATTTTTTTGGTTTTTCACTATGTTTCTTCATTTGTTTGTGTACAGCCTAGAGTTCATATCGCGTGACCAATCGTCACCAGACTTTATCAAATACCGGTCACACCCTCGACCATGAACATTTACATTGTTTTTAAAAAGCTCTACAAAAGTCAATATTTTGACAATTTTAACTTCACAATTTTCAAAATTATACATATAGATCTGATGGTCCTTGATAACAGTAATCGCCATGTAAAATTTCAGCGTGATTAGATAAATAGTTTTTTAGTTATCGCCTTATCGATGGCATAACTTTGTGAATGTTTAAGGTTTTATATATTCTTATTTAAAAAGAATGCCAGGTAAATACCTAATTAAGTGAATTTTAATGGAAATAATTGTCTCACTTCCTAAGTGATTAAGATGCCAATAAAAATAATTACATACAAATACATTAAATATTAAGGTAATAAAAATCGTACATATTTCTAGACAGGACGTCTTGGTCCAGTGATCAAGACACTGAACTATAGACATCAATATCGAAGGTTCGATCCTTGTCTAAGTTAGCCATGCTGATGACGGTTATGAGCCAGAAACATGTGTCCATGGATTACTTGTATGTACATATAAAATATATATATATATATATATATTAACGAAAAATAGGTCCTATAAAGTTAAGGGCGACTAATAATGAAATTTTCTGCATCTTAATCATTTAAGAACTGAAACAATCGAAATAATAGTAAGCAAGAAAACAACGAACTCTGCAATCACCAATAAAAATAATTACAGAAAAAGACATTTAATATTAAGGTGATAAAAATCGTACATATTTCTAGACAAGCGTCTTGGTCCAGTGGTAAATACGCTGGACTATAGACATCAATATCGAACGTTCGATCTTTGTCTAAGTTAGTCATGCTGATGACGGCTGTGAGCCAGAAACACGTTTCTATGGATTACTTTTATGTACGTATAAAATTAATATATATATATACATATATATATATATATATATATATATATATATATATATATATATATATATATAGTAATAAGAAGTAACACTACACATCTAAAAATTCATTATATAACATCCACGTGGACCTGTGGCGCAACTGATTAAGTGCTAAGTAACAATTAGTTTTATGTGAAAGTATTGTTGAGGTTGAAGCTGTAATCAGTATAATTTTAAAATACTCAAGACTTCTAGTCGGTCATGGCTGACGTAACGAGAGAAATCTACCACCAGCGGTTTCAAAAGTGAGGTTCAAGATGCTGTACAGTCTCTGAGTTCGACATAAAGATTCCCGAGTTCGACAAGATGCACTTGAAGGTTGGAGGTTATATCGGCCGAAACATTATGATAATAACACGGAAGATGAGAACAGCAGTCCAAATGATACAAATAAAATTTCCAATAATTTCTTCATCAGAAAAATAAATTTTGACAACCCCGTATAAAAACGTCTTATCGCCCTATTTTGAATCACCTGCATTTTTGGAGTTTTTCATCACGTCTTTCGCGAAGCTGTTTAAAAAGAAAACGACACCCCCGAAGGGAATGGGATCCGATCATATTTACTCTCTTCTCTCTTCATGATAGATGAAAATTAGCGATTAAGGCGTTCACCGGAAATATTAATAAACATGTTGTCTCTGTGAATCCCGAAAGCAGATGATGATCACTATCTATATAAACTTTCGTTTCCGTAGGTGACAAATCCTCCGTAGGAATCAAACACGGGCGCGGCAACGATAAGTCGCACGAGCAATAACGATCTCCATTGGAAACTTGTTTACACTTAGATAAATGTGTACTTGTTCAGAAATAGTACAATACTTTACCTTTTGTAGATACCCGTTTAACGACTCGAAACCGATAAATAATATATATATATAGTATCGAATCAACAGAACCAACCAACAGAAACGATTAAAAAATACAGTTGATTCACAACTACACACACAATATAATTTCACAACACAACTTAATTCCTTAAGACATACATATCAGTTCGTTACATCTCAATATACTTTTAAAATGTCATGGTGTTTCGAGAGTTTAAGCCGGATATCTAACCCATTTCATTAGAACATTGGGTAGCAAAAAGCCACTTAAACGCATATACATTTATCGCTGTCAAACTTCGGATTTACACTTTTTTACTTCGATAAACAATTTAAAACGTTTTATTCTTGTCATTTTGAGTTATTCATAATACTTTTTATTCAATATTAAATCCAATCTATCTATGTACTATTAAAAAATTACTGTGGTTTTGGAGTTTGTCTGTTCGTGCGCAAATAGAAACACGTGATTCGTTAACCATAAGGAAATAGGCAGAGTACAGATTACTAAGGCAATAGTTTTTTTACAATTGTCATAGAGAGTTAGAATCTAATGTAAATCTGAAATATTTTTTGATAACTGGATACGTGTTTCATAAATTTCAAGAAATTAACATAACATAATAAAATAAAAACATTAAACTAAGTAACCTTTTTCATAATCTGCAACAAGTAAACATCAAGTGTATTCAACATTAGTTCAAAGCGAGTTAGATTAGCTTAAAAAGATCATTTCTAACGTGTTTACTAATAATAACAATACATTTAAATGAAGATATCAAATCATCGTAGTCACTTACACTCTCATGCAAATACTAAGTAGCGTATTTTTAATGAAATTTCAAAATTATTTTTAGTCATACTAACTATAAAACTGTAGAATCTAAGTCAATAAAGAATTTGACATAACCAGATAGTACTACCGAAACCACTCAAAGAGCAGGTATGAACTAGTAATATAGAATAAGTATTGTAGTTCATGCCAATATCTTATCCAGCAACGTTCTTTTGAGGGAACATCATTTTTAAATGGGACAAATGATAAAATACTTTTAAAGATAAAGAAGCCTATTATTATACACACATTGACAACTTATGTTGCTAAAATTTTGTTGCAACTATCTGCACTCCACAGATATTTATTTTGTCATCTATTTATTCAGAAAGTAAACATGAAACTCGACTCTCAAAAAATTAACAAACAACTGAATAAAAAATCTTAATTCAATAAACGGCGAAATTAAATAAATTCCTGGCTAGACATTCTATCAAATAATAGCAAATCCTGAAATGCAAATATTGGATAATGTCTGATAATTATGTTCCATTCTTCGTAACGTTGCAAATTTATTGTCTTTTCACAATACATAAAACATTCGAACAGAAATATAAAAAATGGCAGGAAAATATCGAATAATATAAACCAACTCAAAAGGTGGAAAAGAGTGTGTGTGTGTGTGTGCCGTGTTAAAATCATGATTTATTACAACAGAATCACCATATTTATTTAGCTTAGAATAGTAAACGCATATATTTATTTAAAGTAAAAAAATATATTTCAATAAGTCACTATTTACTACCTGTATACGAGGGCATTTTTTGTCTTCTTCATTACTACATAGACGTTGCCGGGTAACGTCATGATATACATGGCGTTGACTTAGTTGATAGCTAGGGAGATGCGCTGAACTATCAAAACCGTTTCTCGGGGCTTTTTCCAACAAGTGGTTATCATCCGTCTAATGTTTCGTATTAATCATGGCGTATTGGGAGAGAAAACAGCTGATGTTTCAACTGAGACATGATGGAAAATAAAATGGTCACTTAATGAGCTGTATCTATTGTTGTTGTTTTCTGGTTTCAGTGAACTGAGCTACGGTGCTGTGATTGACAGCAGATTCCGAAATGAATAACCGTGTGAGTAGGTCGAATAAGTGGCGTTTGATATGATTGTTTTTTGGCTCTAAAAGCAAAGAGTTGCATGCCACCAAGTCGGTGACCATCGCCTCTCTCTTAGCCGACAGGTTC
The DNA here is from genome assembly GCA_963556195.1 of Sepiola atlantica. Taxonomy (NCBI): domain Eukaryota; kingdom Metazoa; phylum Mollusca; class Cephalopoda; order Sepiida; family Sepiolidae; genus Sepiola; species Sepiola atlantica. The sequence goes on along the minus strand of OY744519.1, from coordinate 90,962,798 downwards.
AAGAATCTATGCAGACCTGACAGAATCGAGACCTTGTTTGTCTACATCATTGAGTACGGAATGTAAAAACAAACAGTCGGCGCTGAATCTGCAAGAGAAGAGGTGTAAGTCAAACTTGTCAACACTTTTGTTGCGGCGGCACCAGTATGGATAGCGTAAACGGAGCCGAAGTCGGTGTGAGACAGCAATCATGATAATGGGTTGTCTAAATATTTATTAAAAAGCAACAACTAATCGTTAGAAAAACTAATCATCATCGGCCACGATCCTCTTCTATCTATGATTACTTTCCCAATAATTTATTTTAAAACAGCAACTATTCTTTATAAACGACCATCATTATTCACGATCTTCTGCTAAGAACATGTAAGCCTTTGAATTTTATCAAAGTCTAAATCGTTCAGCTATTCATAGAAAAAACAATTTAACGGTCTTCTTTGACTATGCAAAGCCACATACAGCCGGATAGACTAGCGTACATGATGAAATAATTAGACTGTGTAGAAGTTCTGCCTTATCCACCTATAGTCCAGACGTTTCTCAATCTGACTAAATTATGTTCTAATCCTCGTAGCATTTATAAAGGGCGATCAACTTTAGCTTTTCAAAGAATTTGTATAAGCCCGGCTATAGGTTTTCGATAGATGAAGATTGATATTTTTACTAAATCTGAAAGCAAGCACATCGTTAGGAAAAGTTTATAGACAATGGTGGTCTTTATTTTGAAGAATAATTGTTGCTTTTGAATAAATTAATGCATAATAAATTATTATTTTTACACGGCACAATACTTGTTCATCAATCTTCTAAATCCCTGTAATCGATATAAAATTCTCTAATGCATTTATGTTCGTACATGCGTTATCACCTTTCATACACATAAAATCCTGAGAATGTGTGATCAGCAAAGATTGTGATTGGTTATTAGTCTTATATAAAATTTTGCCTCTATCTGTTTTAAAATGAATTGTTCCCAAATCAAAGTATGTCGTCCTGTATACTGAGACAGTACAATTTTCAATAAATATATTTTAGAAATGTTACATTGGTTCTATTCACTTAAATAATGTTAAATTGACAAGAATTTTACCGTAAGAAGACACACAATCTTTATTGTTTTAAAGAGAATTAAATTGCTACAATTTTTAATAAATTAATAACGAAATAAACATATTCGTTTTATGTATTTAAAGAATATTCAGCTGATAACAACAATTATCTTTACGGAAAAAAGGAGTCATTTTTTATTAATAGTATCGACACTGACACACATTTATTTATTTTGCAGATTGATGAAAAAACGAATCGTGGAATTTCCATGGGGTCCCGCGAGTTTGTTTTAATCTATGTTGTAGCCGTAGTAGTAATGGTCGTAGTGGCATCAATAGCAGTTTGTTTACGTTCTTGCTTGAGATATATTTTGTAGTTAGAAAAGAAATGTTACAATCACAATATAAACAAACGGTTATCGATTGTAACGAGATTAGAACAGAATGTATTAGTTTTATTTTCTCAGTGAGAGCTTTAAAAACACATCTTTAGACGTCAACATTGAGATAAAAGATTTTCGATGTATGTTAGAATGGACTTTATAATCTGAATTAGTCATTCTTAATTAAATATATTGAAATAAATTGACACCATATGTACATAGTGTTGAATGCATAAACATTATTCTGTTGTTACTTGATCTATTTCATATATAGCACGTTACAGCGTTGCCATGGCAAAACCGGTAGTTTTAACACTGGGAAAATAATTTAACCAATAGTACATGTATTTAAAGCTTCACAATTGTATTCCATATTAGCTGGGTACATCTTAACAGAACAATGAGTCTTCAATATTTATCCCCTGTAACTTTTTATTTTTACTCCAAAATATTTAATTAATTTTATTCTTTTAGTCACTTTTCTTTGTACACTGGCTAATTTTTATATTAAATCCCCATTCGCATGTATAGCTATTTTTGTTCAGGATCGAGAACAATATTTTATAGATTGCTTATTGACTTTGTAAATATTCTTATAATAACATGTGTTTCTCTTTAAATAATACTTAGAACCATGTAATGAATTATAACCGCTTCTTGAGCAGTAGTGGTACACTATCTGGGTATGTCACTTTCCATCTTTACCTAGATTCTACCGCTTTCTATCTAGTTCGAAGTAAAAATATTTATGAAGTTTGGTGAAAAACTAATTAGAGAATATGTAACTAGGATGATTGTATTAACGATTGTTTTTTATTGGCAAACAAACATTAGAAAGTATGTTTTCAAGCAAATAGGATTCGCTTTGAACATATGCTGAATATCCTTTATGTGTGCTTTTTTCTAGAGTATCAAAGAAAACGCACACTTAGTTATATTTTTATTCATGCAATGTATTTTTGTTATTATATTGTTCATTTAATTTTATTTATCAAATACTATCTAGTTTTAAAAATTTTGTAAACTTACGTGAGATTTTAGCTCGGGTATTGACATCGCTTTAATAATGTGTACTCTTACTTGTCCATTTTTGGCAACCAATCACATGTTTCTATTTGTATAAGAACAGACAAACTCCGAAAAACTTTTTCAAAGATGCCTTTAACAAAATTGACAAAATATGATTATTTATCATATATGAATTTACCATGAGAATGTAAGCTTAAGTCGAATTTCTCAGTCACATTTTTTTATCATTCTATTGTTCAAGAATTTTATACAGCCGATGTTTTTCCGGGAATTAATGACATCATCGGTATATTCATTATGTTAGCTCTGGACCATATATTATCATATCCACCCTTAATAAGCATTTCTAGAATTTGCAATATTTAAGTTATTAATAAAATAAAATGATATAAAATAAAAAATAAGACTTCGCTTTTAATATTTATGGATGTTCGATGCGAACGTAAACCGAAACGACATTATTGTAAAGGCATCTATAGCTGGGTGTTATCTTGGCACAGGGATTTTGTTTCAATTGCAATTACGGATAGAGAGACGGACAGAGACACAAACATATGCTATAGATTTTGTGAAAAACTATTTCGCTCATGATATATCAAAGACTTTCGAAAGGGCTTGGCAGAAAGGTTTGCTCCACAAACTTGCTTACTATGGAATATCTGAAAATGTCTTCAAAATTATCAAAGCTTTTCTATCCGATAGGTATATTAAAGGATTCGTATGACGGGCAGAAGTCCAAAGCTCAGAATATTAAAACCGGTGTACCCTAGGGATCCATTCATCTCCATACCTTCTTCATGATCTTCATAAAGTATCTTCCAAATTGCATCCTCAGATAATTCGTTGATATCTACGCAGATGGCACAACTATCTATGGCAGCACCTTGAGGAGCACTGATGACCAGAATCTTTCTGCCTCCCTCTCTTCCGATTAAGAGCACGTAGTCCTGTGGGTGGGGGAGTGGCTTGCCACTTTTAACATCTCCAAAACCAAGCATCTCTATTTTCACCACCAACGCTCAGATCCTCATCTCTCCCAAGTTAAAATGAATAGGTCTCTCTTAAGAAAGCCCCTTCTTTAGTAAGCTCCTATGACTGACTCTTACCCTAGACCTGAAATGGAAGAGATACATCAAATCTGTTGCTAAGGTCGCTGAAAAGATACTTGGATAATTCTATCGCTACAGAAAGTACGTCACTCCTGAAGCAATGCTCTGTTTTTATAAAAACTACACCCGTCCTCATAAGGAGTAATATTGTCATATCTGGGCAGGTTTCGCTCGGAGCACTCTTTCTTGCCTTTACAAGATACAAAACGGAATTCACAATCTAGTGGGAGATGATCTCTTCTCTTCTTTGTATCGAAATCTTCATGTTAGGTTCTTTACTAAGCTTCAATCCCTCGTACCCCTCTGTAAAACATTCACATCAATGATCCGCCTAGCTACAACGACAGCAAAGAACTTTCCTTTCTCTCCCTCCGTACCAAAGACCAAGCATAACTCCCATAAACAAAGTTTATTTCCTAGAGCGTACCGTCTGTTGAACCAAATACCACGGAGCTGCTCCCCAGCCGACTATAACATAGTCGTCCTCAAGTCTAATGTAAACAAATTATTCTTAAGCCGTCCTCTTTGGATAATCAATCATTCTTAAGAAATCTACGGTAGATTTCAATCCTCGCGAGGTGGCACTTAAACCGACGATTTCTTTACTCCTTATCCCCGGGTAGCCGCGGGCCTAGATAAGCGGTGACCGATTTGTATGAAAAAAAACTCACAATTATTATCGCAGAAAGATAGCCAATAAAATAACTGAACGAAATAAAGTGTTAACAAATTTCATCAGGCAAGCACTTAAATTAATTAAATTCTCAACAAGACAATTATAGCAAATAGCAAAGTCTAAATGCAGATATTGGAAGTAATATAACCAGTAACAGTTTAAAAGTTAATGAGAAAACATACACACAGTTAGATCATACATGTGTTGCATATCGATGTACGGGGGGAAGGAAAATCATGTTACTTTGACTTTGGAATCTCCAATTAACTATTTCCTCGACTGGATTTTGCAGAGATTGTAAGGCACCTGTTCTAGGGATGTTTGAGTGCATCTAAATAGGAATTTATACCGTATTTCACGAAATAAAGAGTTTGAATGCAGAACGCGATAAATCAAAGTTGTTTATATTGGGACATTAAACAAAAAAGTGACGAATATATTAAATGTATACTTTGACTAAAAGCTTCTTGAATTTGAAAGCAAAAATCCATCATGCCAGTATCATATTATGTCAAATATAATTTTAGTGGTTGAATGAGTGTTGAAATGCAATACTTTTGTAGTGATAGTTTCGTAATTTTGTAAATGGCGTTTATCGTGTTTTGCATTCGAATTCTTTCTCTGATAAAACAAAACAATAAAAACGTTGAACCATGAAATCGTGTTATTCAGTTTTTCAAACAAAAGGTTGACTGCCCTCACGCGATGAGACATGTAAGATAGCGAACATCGACCTGTGAAGCAAATATAGATGGCAGCGATTGGGCAGGAGTGATGCAAAATTAGATATCGGATTCATACTCCATTTAGTTCTATCCATTTATTTAGGCGTAGCAGGAATACGTCTATGGAATCCTTACAAACTGACCTAGATATGATGCTGACATTCTTCTTACGGGTGGCTTTCTTCAATTCCATAGGGATCCTGAGTCTCCATACACGGCGATACATTTACGGTAAACACAGAAAAATAAATTGGGGGAAAATAAGTTCTGGACTTGAGATACTCACTCAAAATAATTCTTGAAACTTATAACACAAGCCCGAAAGTTCACTTTTAAACAATCTTAGTGCAGGTTTATGGTATGAGAGTTTACTCCGTCTTGCTGTCACCAGGAATTTACAATAAGCGACAGGTATAAAGTCTGCAGTTCATTCTTGTGCACATAGTTTCGGATTTTGTGACGTTTGAATGACCTACTGAATAAGTTTGAATTACCTACTAGACACCATCCTCGAGTGTCTTTGGTCTCTCTGTACAAGGGTTTGTCAGGGCAATCTGACATGAGGATACTTAACCCTACAAGTAAACCCTGACCAAATATTAAAAATAACAGTATATTTGAAGCCCAAATAAGATACCCTCCAAACGATTATACATTGGCGCATACGTGGAATGGTGCACCTTATCCAAGTAATTTTACCTCCAGTAACATTACTTAGCTGGATATTCCACCAGATTAGATGAATTCTTGTCCTGGAATCCGGTAAGACAAAGGGACCACAACAAAGATATAATATAATATAGTTAACTGGTCAGTTAGGAACAGGAAAAATAATGTTCTTCGCTGCTATATTAACTCAACGTTTGAGAGGTTTGGTTATCTATCTATCTCATATAGAGATCAGGTGTTATCCCCAGGAAAGTGCCCCTTGATTTCTGAGACTTTTCACTGAAGCAAAATGGAAAAAGAAGATAACGAAAAGCTGGACTGACTCTCTCACGTTATTAATAAGCGTGTTGAGACGTATTCAATGGCTTGAAGGTCTCATAGTTTTTGAAGTGATCAATCCAGCCATAGATGCTCCTCTTGGATGAGGCTTTTTCACATTTGAGCTCATGCACTTTCTTGAACGAGTCTGTTCTAGAGTAATATTTGACGCAGTATATTCTTTGATAGCTACCTCAGTGCGATCTAGTTGTTACCCCAGGTGCGTGTTCTTTGTTTTGCCAAATATTAGTGAGTTGATGAAGAATAGATGACAAAATGTGTGTCCGAGTCCGTTTTATTTCGTCACCCTCTATACAATGCTTTTATGTGAAATGTTTGCTGTGTTTTTTCAATTCTGAACATATTTTCAACACTGGCCCCGAGAATTAAACACAACATCGGTTATATAATATGTACAATGATGTGGAAAATTCTGTTTATATTATAGCTTCGTTTTTTTATTCAGAAAATAAATGACATATATAAGTTTTAATATAACAAATACTAAGTATTTAATTTATTATTACGACGTTGAGGTTGGGTTAAATATGTCATCGAGTAGGTGGGGCGATTACACTATACACATATTTATTTATGAAAATGATAATTTTTATTGCTTTTCAATTTATGTATTCATGAAACCACAAAAATAAAACTAGTCTCTCAAGCAGATAAAATAAAGCAATAAGCTAACAAAATAACGTCTTTACGAATGTAATAGGACAAACACCAAAATTAATTACATTTTATATTGGACAATTTTAACAAAAAGACAAATGTAAAAATTTTATATTTGGCAATATCTTATAATTATTTTTCATTCCAGCGCACATGCTAATATTTCCCATGTTAACTCAAACAATAAAATCAAATTATATACTCACAGTTCTTTCTTTTTTCCCTTTTTCTATTTAAATTTTTTACGCTTTTTTTTATTTACACCCAAGACAGACCATGGCAAAATTGCAACGTCAAGAAAAAGATTCATTCGCTTTAAAATTTAAATTACTTAGTTTATTATGCAATTAATTATTCATGAGTCGGCAACGTTCTCAAATGGAGATATCCCTTAAACCTAACAACTGTTCCAAGTGCAACATTGCCCCTTTCTTAAGGGTGTCCACTCATGTCTGCAACACAGGGGACGAATTTTTCCACTTAATCACATAGGCAAATGTTATTGTCGGGATTTCTCTAGAAGCAGATACAGATTACAATTTAAAATAGTACAAATTAAAAGATGAACACGACACCCTTTTCATATGCTAACATATAAGATGAAGAACTCAAATGTCTACGATATTCGCTGAGTAGCGATGACCAGAACCGAAGCTATCGCCCCCAGTGTGACTTTCAGCTTTCCCTTTACCTTAACCATAACATCCGATCTAGAAATCTCAAAATTAAATAACTTCTAAGTTAGACTATGACCGACTATTTGCCTATGTTTGGTGACGATTGGTCAGGCGATATGGACTCTAGGATTTATACAGACAAATATAGTGATAAACATACAATCTCGATCAAAAACATTACCATTTTAGTGGGCGTAGTAACCGCTTATGGTGTAAGCATGTTTTTTAAAGAATTTTTATTATATAACGAAAATATTAAACTTTTAAAATATCAGCCTATAACGAAAATGGTTGTCAATAGTGTCAGGTAAAAGTTCAACTCGGCAACGTTCTCCGATGGTAACACGTTCTGGTATCAACAACGACTTCAGCTATAGCTGTGACATTTAAAAAAAATGTCTAATATGGCAGAACATTTCTAAATTTCTTTTAAATATAAATTTCTTAGTGAAATCGAATTTAATCGACGTAAGTAAAATGTTTAACTGAATAAAAGTGGTTGTTTTCTATAATTCTCCTGAAGATTCTGATCCCTTTGTATAAAAATAAATGTCTTTATAATTTTGGTTCCACTAGACGACAGTCCTTATTTATTTGCCTCCCCGCAAATTGGAAAGAAGTATATTTCTAATGTAGCGAAAATCCAGCTCCACAAAAAAGGACGCTCTGGATTAGGTCAAAAATAAAAAAATTGCCTCGGTATAGAAACATTTCTTGTTCACTGGCCGAGGACAGAAAACATGAAGTGTAATATCAGAACATATACTACACTTTGCTCCGAGCTAAAAAGTAGATAACAGTTATCTTATCTTAGTACATGAACCACGTAAGTTTGTCGAACAAGACAATTACGTTGATATTTAATTATTCTTGTCGTCTATACAATTTGTACATGCATAAAAGAAATAAAGAGACAGATCACACAAATAATTCATACATGTTTGAAGCTTCTGCTTCTTTCGCTGATGGCTATTACTCGGAGCCGTACAAAGCATGAGTACACGAATGGAGCATCGATATTTCGCACCAATTGACATGTTTGGTGTGTTAGATACAGATATATCCATCACATAACACCATTTAAGTATGAGAATAGGCGAAAGAAGCATTCTCAGAGTTTGAGAAGAGCAATATTATAGGTTAATCTGAAGGTGGAATTTATCAGTATCAAATCGCCGCAAACCTCCAGATTCAACTTTCTACTGTTAACCGGGTGATTGTCTAATTGTTCACAGAGAGAACAGCATCAATATAATCTCGGCTAGGCTGATCAGACCCTTCTCATTGTAGTCTTTATTGTTAATGATAATAAATGTGTATATTTATTTATTTCATGCCTGTGTATATACCGTGTATATGCTACTAACATTAAGTGGATCTTGTTTTTTATTTATCTTTTTTGCTTGATCTCGTGTTTTTTAGACTGTCCCTGTGCATACTGGATGGCGATATAAATGGACGACGGCATCAACTAAAGCACTTTTAACCAATCGGGAAAGCTCTCTGTGACACCGTAAATGGATGGCATCATCCTTTTACGACATGATTTATTTAAGAACAGGTAGAAAACATCGGGAAGACCATTTATGATGTCATAAATGATGAAGTAACAAAAGAATGATGTCATCTATTAATACAGAGAAGACAGACGATTCGTGATCATTTAATTAGACGAGCATTGACAGCTCTGGGGCCAAGTAATGTTTTAAAACTGAAATGGAAATTACTCGAGATATGCAAAAGGTTAACCCTATTATACTTGGGATATTTAGGGCGCTTTAAGCATGAGGGCCTCTTAGTAACCCCGTTTCTGCTTTTGCTCCTGAACTTGTAATGTAATGAAAATGAAACTAGCCATATATAGAGAGTATTCTTAGATTGACTGTAGTACATCTGAAGTGTTTTGGATCTCCACTTTTGCGTTCTCCTCGATACTCACGCTGTGCCAACTTTGTCGACAGAATAAACTGGTTATATTTTAGTGTTGATGTAGCAGTCAAAATTCTCCTCTTTTGTCAGTCGTTGTCGTTCTAAATCTTAATAATAACTTTTGAAAAATAAACATCAACGTATGAAATTGTACATTAAAAATCTTTTTCGGGGTTTAATTCGTTCTTTCAAAGCATACATGCACACAGATACAACAATAACCACTTCCACCTCAATCGGAAGAGGAAGCAACTATCCAGAAACCTAACTGCCGGTTATCCAGACAAAGGAGACCAATCCAATCTACTCTTTTGCCACATCCACTGACTCACTTCCTGTACACGTGACGTCAGAGCTGGAATATTTTGTCTTGCCAAAATTCTAATTTGAAAATTCCACTCGACTTTATGTTTAACCATACGTGGCAATTTATCATTGAATCCGATCATTTACACACCCACCTCTTATCTTGCTATAACTTGAAATTAATATATGTTAAATCTTGCTACAGAAAAATTATTCATAATATATGTGGACGACGTTATTATTTTTATGACATCAACATCTGGGCCTAAATGTGTTTTATAGTGTTCAAAATATTTCCGAAATAACGAATGGAATTCAAATGAAACTTTCAAAGCATACACGTACTGCATTAAAAAAACAACTTTAAATATCTTCTGAATCAAATGTTTTGATTATGACGTCATCAATTTTAAGCAACAATCCCCTTTATTATTGATTTCTGTTTAATTCGGGCCATTTTACAATTACATTTGTGCGTGTGTTTTTTTTTAACCTTTATTTAGATACAGTTACTTATGTGCATATGTTTATAGATTTGTATGTACAGTATTCACTCTTAAACTAATTAACCGATCATTATACATTTTGGAAGATAGCTGCTAAGTATAAGTGTGGGTAATGTGAGCTATATTTAGTTTCATTCAGTTTTATGCATAGAGCATAAAAAGGGGTGGGAGCCCGTCGTAAAAAAATGAGATAGCTCCGATTTTTGTGAAATTTTAATAATACGTATTATACATCAATGAATAAATATCACTACAATTTTTAAATATTTTAATATTTTAAAGAACTTATAGGAAATAATATTGGCACGTACTCTCTTTTGAAAATTCAAATATTTTAGATTTGCATTAAATTTGATCGATAGTGAAATATTCTTAAACCCCCTTAAGCTTCTGCCTCAAATTTTAGACATTTTCATCATGTAAAAGATTTTCATCAAAATTGAAATAATAATTCTAGATATAAGGTTTAGTATCATTATTTATCTTTATTTTTATCTTCGTAAGGAGATGCAAATGTGGTGCAAAATTGTTTGGGGAATTACATGTTCCCGTCCTGGGACGGGTATTCTGCTTGTTTAGTATATGATTATTTAGCGTTGTAAATGTGTTAATTCTTTGAAAAATTATAGAGAAAATTACGGGATGATTTTTCTCTCTATCGGCATATATAATAGAATTCAGACGATAAAATGTTTTCACGTCAGAAATAATTGTCTAGCGTCAAGGGATTCCATAATCTGACATGTGACGTCAGATCGCTTTCACAAAAGAAAGATTGACAAGTGAAAACCCAACTCGGATCAGTAATGATATAAAACTAGCAGCAGTTGCTTACCTTTCGCCTTCTCCTTATATTTACTGTAAAATATTGAGTTAAGTATTTTTTAAATAAATTAAATAAAGGCTTTACTTTAGTCATTTACATGTACAACCTCCGTAAAAATGACGAAAGAATTATGCTTAGCCAGTGTTCACACTTATATTCATATAAAATAATAAAATTATTATTATCTTTTCCGATTACCTAATGAAAAATAAATACCTTTCGTTGACTTTTTCATCGTGAATATTTCTTTCTGAATACATTTCAGACGATGGAGATTGTCTGACTTGCTATTTTATTTCCAATGTGAGTCTTTCTAATGCTTTTTCAATGATTTAAATAGGATAGGACGGAACTATCGCGAGTTGAACAAAACGCCAGTCACTTTTGATGACAGAAAAAAGCACCAATATTTACTTTGTTTTATTCATTTTTTCCTTTCATTATTGGTTGGTTGTTGTTGTTGTTAGTGGTGGTGGTGGTGGTGGTGGTTGAGGGGGTAGCTAGACATAAAAATATGCCGAGGGTATGGAGAGAGACACCGACATTTACAAACATCAAATACGTTAGAAATGAAAGAAAACACTCGTCGCTCACATTTATAAAATAAGAAAGTAAGGGTGAACAAAAAGAAAAAAGGAAAAGAAAAAAAGTATAATTTAATATAGAACGCAGATGAATAAAAGAAAGAAAACGTTATTTATTTGTTTAATTATTTGTGTGACATGATAGATATTGTATATAAAAATTAATTATTTTTACCTTACGACACATGTGTTCCATGCTTACGCAATCTTCAGTGTTGGAGATGAAAATGTCGGCCTGTCGAAGGATTTGGACTCAGTTTCTAAGTAACGTTTGAACTTGCAGACTAGTATTAAACTCCTAGGTCACAATCAAATAACAGGGCAAAGACGGAACTTTAAATTCTATATAATGTCGAACCAGCGGCCATATACAGCAAGCGTAGTCATATAGTGTTCAGCAGAAGGGTCCGGAACACACACATACACACACATATATATATATATATATATATATATATATATTGAAAATAAAAAAGGTAAAACCAAAAGTATTTATATAATGATCAATGTTTGGTCTTTATTTCAAGACTTTTTCAAGATTATTGATTTGAAGAAATAAAATACAAGTGCAGTATTTAAAACTATTTTGTGCATTTGTGACGTGAAAAACAAATGCTGTACATAACATCCATATTAAAAGAAAAACTAAAAACTGACGACAACAACAAGCAAACACCAACAAAAAGCACTGAGTCGATTTCATACACGCATCACACATTTTGAATTCTAACGGCCATGGCTCGTTCGAAAAATGAATAAAAAGATTCTTTTCACGTCATAATCGCACCACATCTTATTAAATCTAACGGCTATTTTTCGTTTGAAAAAAAAACATTATTTTCACGTCATAAACGCACCAAATAATTACAAATTTTGTACTTGTATGTTATTTCTTCAAATCTATCATATTGAAAAAGTCTTGAAATAATGACGAAACGTTGATGAATATAGAAATAATTTAGTTTTTTTTTCTTTTTCATTTTCCATAACTTGGAATATTGTTTCTAGACAGGGCGTCTTGGTCGGATGGTAAAACGCTGGATTATAGATATCAATATCGAAGATTTGATCCTTGTCTAAGTTAGCTATGCTGATGACGGCTGTGGGCCAGAAACCCGTGTCTATAGTTTTCTTTTATGTATGTATAAAATAATTAAAAAGTATATATATATATTATCGAGAACTACGTTTTATAAAGTTAAGGGCGACGAATAATGCAATTTTCTGCATCTTAATCACTTAAGAAGTGAAACAATTGAAGTAGTAATAAGCAAAAAATAATGAACGCTGCATTCACCAATAAAAATAATTATTAAAAAATGCTAGTTGCCCCATCCCCAACTCTGGCCTCTGCTTCCGCACATATACAGTATACAACCTGCAATGCTCTAAGTGCCAAAAGTTCTACATCGGTAGTACCGTTAGGCCTCTACACCAACGTATTAAAGAGCATCTAAACACCCACATTTCCTCCTTCCATAAACACTTAATTTCATGTGGCAACACACATCGCTCCATTAGTGTCCGCATCCTTAACTCTGTCCGCAATATAGGCCAGCTTCGAATTTCGGAAGCTATCCTAATCTCTAAATTTCGCCCTGCCTTGAATAACAGATTCGAGTTGTCATCTCCCTTCATCCTCTGATTCTTACATCCTCACACTCCCACCTCCTCACACTCCCACCCACAACTTACTTACTTTTACTTTTTTTTTTTTTTTTTTTAATTTATTTATTTTTTTTTTTTTTTTTATAATCCTCTCTCTTCTTATTCCCCCCCCCTTCCCCTGCTAATAAAAAAAAAGGTCCCATCCTTGGCTTTTATCCACTTCACAACTCAAATTCCTTCTCAAGTTTCCAATCTCATTTCTAAAGTCTGAATATATTATTTAGAATAAGTTATCTCCCTTTGACAATAAATTTAAATTTAGATTTGAAGAGAATAAATGAAAAAAATAAAATAAATAAATAAATAAATAAATAAATAAATAAATAAAGATTGATGAGTCATGTAAAATGAAACATAATAAAATTTAAAATTTAAAAAATTGGTATATTACTAAACTAATGTTTATAATGTTTTAACCTTAGTTATATGATTGCTTAATGGAATTTTGATGTTTTCTGCGTTCCTACTGCCAATTGTTTTTCCCCTGTATCACGATGGTCTGACACCGGTTTTTTCACGTTTTTCCGACCCTCTCGGTCTTCTATTGTTGTCTTCTGATAATGAAAGTTGTTCTTTCGAAAATTTAAGATTACCCTTTGCCGATCTGTTACTTACCAAAAAAAAAAAATACTATTTGGTATTTAATCAGTTTTCGTGAAATTATTAATAAATCGTTTTGAGTTTCACTCTCTCCCTGCGTTTATTTCTTTTCACTTTTCCATCTCACGGCAACCACATCGCATTGCTATAGCCTTGGACGACTAATTTACACTTATATATATATATATATATATATATATATATATATATATATATATATTGCTCTTTATTGTAGAGTGAATTCTATCAATTTAAGTATTTAAAAATTAATTTATTATCCAAATACAACTAATATTACAGATATAATTCTATTCATAATGTCACATTCGAGAACGGAACACTCCATTTTGAAATAGGTAAAGTGTAAATTTTGGCAATCACCAAAAAAGATAATTAATAATTAATTTTCTTATTTGTTCGCGATCGGACGATTTTATGTTAATTTTAGTAGGTATGAAAGGTAATAGCGTAGGTAGAAACGAAGTTACACGTATATTATTATACAAACTAGCGGTACCCGTGCAAATTCCACAGTGTTATCCTTTATCTGTTGTATATTGTTGTCATACTTAAAGCTATTTCCATTCTATGCACGTCCAGCGCGAACGCAGACTCTACGATATTATTAGACCACCTGTGTTCAAACTGAAACATACTTATGAAAATAGTTTGGTTAATTCAGTTTCAGAATATATCTTATTAGCATGGTCTATTACCAAAACGCTATCTGGATGTTGTGACATGTGCCCATGTTATGGGCGTTGGGCGTGACGCAGACCCACAATATTATTGTAACATCTATAGACAGTACAGTTACTACACTTTAATCTTAGTCTGAAGACCAAGAAAGACGCACGTTCGGCACAACAGTGGCATTAGATAACATTCAATTATTTTTTTTTAATTGCATCTTCGACGATAGAGCGTCCCATCTTTAAAAAAAGGGGTTGCGGATGATAATGTACGTACGGACGTTAAATTATTTTACGTATTATTATTATTATTATTATTATTATTATTATCATCATTATCATTATCATTATCATTATCATTATCATTATCATCATTATTATCATTATCATTATCATTATTACTATCGTTATCATTATCATTATCATTATTATTATCATTATCATTATCATTATCATTATCATTATTATCATCATTATTATTATCATTATCGTTATCATTATTATCATTATTATCGTTGTCGTTGTCGTTGTCGTTGTCGTTGCTGTTATCGATATTGTTATCGATATTGTTATCGGTTATCGTTGTTGTCGTTGTTGTTGTTGCTATTGTTGTTCATATCAGACACTAGTGAATTAAAAAATATGATCGGAAGTACGAGGTAAACTATGTAGAATTTTAGAATAGAAACGAGTCAATATATAAATTAGGTTGCATCGGAATGTTTGTGCTAGTTAGTTAACCAATTTCAAATCAATCAAAATGTTTGCACATTCTGTGAATTACTTATTTCTGAGCAGAAGTGAAAGATTGATCCCTTTTGTTCTATATAACACTTTTGGTTTTATTTATAGAAGCACTTATATTTTCTATTCTCCATAGACGAAACTGGCAGTTGGTGTAAAGTAAGGCTGCGGTAATGAATAATAGTCACGTAAGAAACATTATAATTGAATTCTGTATTTAGAGCTGAAATCTCCTAAATCATCCAAAACGCAACTTCAAGTTACAAACTGAACTCAAAAGCTAATTTTCGCCTGGATATTCTATAACACTAGTGCGTACTGATGTGTACCAAAGGGTTTGTTCGCGAGATCATCGACCAACATGTGAGTCACTATGAACATCTGTTGGGCACAGTGAACATGAAGAAGGTGGAATGGTGCGGACACATAACCAAATCGGGCAGAAATTCCATTATGACCCCCCCCCTGTTTGAGACGTGACTATCACTTATCATCGCCAGAAGTAGGGACAACTCCGATGTTTTGGCTAGGATCAAAGTGTAATATGTCTAGGCCCAGGATGTCATCCTTTCAGACATTACCATTATCTCTTTTTGAAAGGGCACCATTTAGCGTCTGTTGCATGAAGCACCTTATTTCGCGAGAGAGTGATGACGGGATTTTACAGATATGTTCGACCCCAATACAGGGGATAGATTTTCTCCCCGATAAAGACCAACATTGCGTTTAACTTTACCTTGTGGGGAAACAAGTTAATAATGATAGCTGCTACTACGTTGATCGCCGCAAAACTCTTATAACCTTGGTGGGTTTCGGGACTATAGTAGTAGCATCATAATAATTTATATTTATTTGTAAGTTACCATAGTAACATAATTCCAGTTCTATGCTATAATATTTCAATTTCAATTCATAAATAAGTAAACCGTTGTATTTGATGTTTATGGGTCACTGGCATGAATGCTAACTCCATATTATTAAAACAAAAACATAATCTATTAATACAACTATTAGATATTTAGGGTATCTTTTGTCAAATGAAAAACACTCTAGGATGGGTCTAGAAGAAGTGACCGAACGAAATGTATGTTCAAATAAAGCTAACGCACGACCTGCGGCTGCCGGCTGTTCTTTACTAGCGGGCGAAAACAAAGCACTACAAAGAAAAATCCAAACTATTTATACCATGTGTGTGGTTCACGTAGCAGAACTCGTTGAGCAAAGGCTGGTCTACGGCGCCAGATAACATCAATTAATAGCACTCAGCTACACAGGCATACAACAGGAGTAGAATATAGCTCTGGGTAAACGGGATTCAGTGGCCTCGTATCTCATATCTGAAGCAAGACTTGTTAAACTATTTCGGGACTGTTAAATCATCTGCATGCACACTACCGGACATTGCAATCTTAAAGGGATAACCGTCTTCTGTATTGAAGTGGTAAATAGCATCAACATGTACATATATATATATATATATATATATATATATATATATATATATATATATATATAATATTGTTTTTAAAAAAAATGTTAATTGTTGTAGGTATGTTTTTCTAGTAGTGTATGTTTTTTCCAGACCTGTACATTTGATATTCTTTTTCCTTATTGTCTCCATTTATATATACGATGTTATTGTTTTGTATTCTTTTTAGAAGTGGGTTATAATTATCATTTCCGTATCTTCAGAATTGGTGTATTACTGTGAATGAACAATATTCTAGTCTTAGAGCTATGTTTTAACTTCAAAGTGTGTGTCTATACTCGGTGCTGATGTAGGACTCAATATTAATAAACATTTATATTCTCTCAGAAACAATCGTGCACGAAACTGTTGTTCATGCTGAATTCTTGCAACGTATGTAAATGGTTATGTCATACATTTGCTTACTTCTGAACTATAATATACATGTATATATATATATATATATATATATATGTATATATATATATATATATATATATATGATTATTTTATTTACACAGACATGTACAAAATCTGCGACACTGGCATGTCGATGTTATTGATGAACAGCTATTATAACTGAGATCTCATCAGTCAGAGTTAGAATCCGATCTTAACCTTAGATCATATTTGAAAAGAAAAATGATATTTCTGTCTGATGAGATCTCAGTTATAATAGCTGTTGATCGACAACATCGAGATGCCAGTGTCGCAGATTTTTTACATATCTGTGGAAATAAAAATAATAATATAGTTAAGCTCTATTTGATATTGAGCACTTTTTATAAACCTGGTTGAAATTCTTTGGATTAGTACCCTGTAAATGTTTTACCTGTATTATTATATATATATATATATATATATATATATATATATATATATATATATATATATATATATATATATATATAGTAATTGTTTATATTCCAATTACCAGAGAATTCAGTCTTTAATCAAATCATTTATTTTAATTTTTATTTAAAAAATTGCTTGTGGTCTTAGAATTGTTTTCTCTATGCGTAAAATGCAGCTATTGATCTGATTTACTCGCTGTTCCTCAGATACCTAAATGAAAGAAATATATAAAGTTTCATATAAAGCACAGTTTATAGAGAACCTCGTCCGAAATAACAGAAAGCAAATAACATTCACAATGCCCCCGCCAATAGAATGACAGAATTTCAATCTGACCAGCAATTTGAAATCATTTATATATATATATATATACAACCTTACGATTCTCTACAGAAATTAATATATTTTCATAACTTACTACATAGCTCTATTTCGTTACGCTGTTAGCTCTTATGATAACATGATAACATTATTTTTCTTCCCACAAATACTGGAAGTTAAACAAATTCGAGCTTTTTTATATATTTGTAATGCTTTCTATACACATTGCACTTAAAGTGAAACAACTCTTTCATTTATTCCTAGGCCGTTTTGTTCGAAGAAAGTGTAGTAGTTTTTTTTATACTACACTTCATATGTTCTGTTCTGTGTCAGTGGAGGAGAAATCCTCCTCGATAATTATTATTTTTTGGTTCGAAACTAGAGTGGCCCTTTTTTAGGAGCAGGATTCTGTCTAACTCTGTCTTCTTGGGGAGGCTATGCAAAAAGCGGCATATCCAACTATTTAAAATTCTATTATGTCTCAACAAATGTACATGATGGTACGTCAGCGGGTAATTATCCCATGTTCGTTATCATCACACTAACAAAAAGAGTTCGAGGCAAATTTGATAATACTTTGATATTATTTCGGTTTAGACACACTTCAAGTATTTACGAGGTGTAAACTGCAACGGCTAGCTCAGTTTTGTGTATAATTCGTGGGTTTGTGACTTAGTAACCCTGAACCATTCGAAACCGCCGGAATAGAAGACGAAAGTGACGTACATTAATATTCGCGCCGGATTAAAAAGTTCGGAAATCTTAGCTGTAACTAATTGCGATGAAGATGTGGATGCAGTGGCTAGTAGGAAGGAAGATAAGCAGGCCTACTGACTGAGTAAGTACAATGAAATTCGTATATGAGCTACAAAAATGTTGCTGTAGGATCTAGTCAAAGCAATGCGCACTGTGACGAAAGAGATTGGCGTCGGAATAGCGATTATGAAGAAAGCGTTTAACGGGGATCGTCGGTACTCCACATATAAGAGTCGCACGGCTCAACTACTCACTACCAAGACCCAAGAGAATCACCTAATAAAAGCCAAGAAACTCCTTAACAAGTTTAATAACCCTATAGATCCGGAGTTCTCTGGTACTTTTCAGAGCCAGTTGCACAATGCGCTAAACTAAATACGGCTAGCGTACAGTTTTCATGAAGTTTTGCGCGCTCTGCTAATTAGGTTCCATCAAACTGCGATGGTCTTACATATTCGAAAAGGTAATCAAACTAAATTAAGATTGTTTAATTAATTGAGTTGTTTTCTACAGTTGTCAAGTGATGGATACAGAGAGTTGCTGCGGGAAAGCTATATTGTGGTTGCTGGACTCAGCTCTGTGTCACGCCTCAGGCAACATCCAGAAGAAGCGTTCATAAAAGTTTCACGACTTCACCAATCCCAACATATGGTCCTACAACCTACTTGCCTGGGGATAACCCTATCGACTATTATGTACGGGACGCAAGTTTGAAAGACACCAACCGTACCGCCTAGAAACACTGATGGCTGGGATCGAACTGGTGTTCAGGCGTCGCTCGAAGGACACTATGAAGGACATTAAGAAAGGCACTTTAATTTTGAAAATACATAAATTATTTTCAAAGATCTGTCGTTTTTTTATTTTCCAAAAAGTATCAAAATTTTCTTGTACAACCTGTAATACCAAAAGTAATAATACATTCGGTAATACCTGGTGTGATATTTGCTGTGGGCAAGAATCCGGTTTCCACCAAAAGAGAAAGTTTCTAGAGAATATCAAATTCACAACTGTATGTATACGTCAAAAACAAATGACACTGTCACTATGTGTACTTCCAAATGTATTCGATTATTTTCTTGTCACTTTTATCTATCATCTTGAATATTGTTATAAATTCATGTATTGATTTAATTCGACTATAAGAATTGTTTCAATAAGTTGTACAGTACAATTGAGATTCAACATAAAATTGGTTGTGCATACATGATAAAAAAGAAACTCAACTTAAATGCCAATATTGTAATTTACGAATACGAACCAAAAAGAGAGGACTCTTTTGAATTGGGGCAAACATGCAACGCATGTAAAGAGAAAATAAAACAATGAAAACAGAAAGTGACGAAATATTAATAGAAAAGTAATACATTTTTAAAATCGAATATAATACAACCATACATATGCATATTGACACTGGCATTTAGTTAAAGTCTGACAAATCCGGAGAAAAATGCATAAAGTACATATATTTTTTTTTTGGGGGGGCGGGTGATTTTATTATTCCATTATTGCTACAAAATATATATTTTTTCATTAGCGTTCATAATGAACGCCAATTCTTCAGGCGTCAACGGAATTTAAATGCCTAAAATGTTTAATTCAACCCCAACTGGAAATTGAAGATGCATAAGAGGGAGGGGGACGAGGCGGCGGCGGTGGGACGAAGACGGGGCTCAGCCTTTCGCAGGGACAGGAAAGGGGGCCCCAACAGGTGATATTTCAGGAAGTTGCGTGGGTGATATTTAGTGTGACCTCAATTCCAGCCGGGGCAGAGGGCAGGGTGGGGTTAATTTAATAAGAAGAATAAAATTATAAAGTTATAACTGTTCTTTCTGTTGTAATAGGTGGTTATCGTGTAGATAAAAATGTTTGATAATTTTAATTTAGGGTATTAATTGCTATTTTTGCATTCTATTTCAATATAATTATTTATGGCTTTTATAATGAGCTCAGTAACGGTAGTGAATTTTGTTGTGATAATATTTGTTAATTGTAATTGTATTATACTAAAATTAAAAAATTAATACTAGTAAGATTACTCTATAAAAGAAGTTTAATGGTTTTACCATATTTAGTATTAATAAAACAACTATAATAACAATAATAATAATAAAGCCAATAGTACCTACGATAGTTGCAGTGATAATAGTATCAATAATAATAATAATAATAATAATAATAATAATAATAATAATAATAATAATAATAATAAAACAAGACAACGGACAAGAACCAGGTAAGTAACCTCTCTGATTCCAGGTATGACAAGGACACAGACCAGAGACAAGTAAACCAGAGCGAAAACAGCAAACTGAAAAGATATAGAAAGAAATGGACCATGAAAGAGAACAGACTGGTGATGGAGTGCTATTATGGAAGCCGCTACCCCACAGAAAGAGGCTACCGAAAACGAATGAAACATCTCTGGGACATTGCTAGTGACTACCATACAACGGAACAAAGGATAGCAGATCAAGCAAGACAGATCCTCAAGCGAGGATGGTTCCCGGAGATGGAACTGACGGAAATCAGACAGAAGGTTAATGGCGAAACGGAGCTAGTAACACCACCGAAAGAGAAACTACAGGAAGAGGACGGGCAAAACATACACACTGAAACTGAAGAGATTGAAGACTATGGAATCACAGAACCAGGTGAGATAGAAGACTGCGGAATCACAGAACCTGCTGAGATAGAACGCAACGAAAAAGAAGCGAGTGAAGTGGAGAACATTAGACGATACATGTTAGAAAACAAAACAAAACTCCCATCTCAGGAATGAAGTAGCGAAGAAGTTACAAGCAGAAACAGAAAGAGTAAACAGACTCCTCATACACATCCCAACAGTAACTATTACAGACCTAAACGACCTGATATATGCAGGGGCAAAATCGGTAAGTATGAAACTAAGAAATGAAGAGAATGGACAAAAGAAAGGACCGACAAAACCTGGATGGAAACCCAGATCACCAAACTTCGGAAAGAAGCTAAAACCGTGAACAGAAGGAAGGAGGATATGACACGATTAAGAAGCAAAAATCAGAAACGCAAGGAAAAACTAAATGAGAAACATGAAGAAATAAAACAAAGAATAGCAGCAATAGAAAGAAGACTGAGACGATACAGGTACAAATCAGAACAGAGCAAACAGAACAGGACCTTTGAAAACAATTAAAGCCAGTTTTACAAAAACGTAAATGGAGAAAAAACAACGACAGAGCAACCGAACCTAACAGAAACAAAACAATTCTGGAGCAAGATATGGGAAGAACCAAAAAAGCACAACAAGAATGCCCAATGGTTGAAAAACATAAAAGATGAACTGAAGAAAATCGAAGAAGGAATCGAAAAAGAAATCAACAACGAAACGATCAAGAAAACCCTAAGAAAAATGGCAAACTGGAGAGCACCAGGCCACGATGGAATACATGCATACTGGTTTAAAAAATTCACGACCCTGCATGAAAGACTAGCGCAGAAACTGAGTGGATGTATCCGCATAATAGACGTACTAGAATGGATGACGGAAGGAAGAACAACATTAATACAAAAAGACCCCAAGAAAGGAACGACCCCCAGCAACTACAGACTGATAACATGTCTACCAATAATGTGGAAAATTCTCACAGCACAACTGAGAGAACAAATCTACCAATCCCTAGACAAACGTGGACTGCTCCCCGAAGAACAAAAAGGATGCTGGAAAGGACAAAGAGGGGCACAGGATCTACTATACATTGATCAAAAGGCCCTGAAGGAGGTGAAGAGCAGACAAAAGAACATAACCATGGCATCGATTGACTAAAAGAAAGCCTACGACAGGATCCCCCAAACATGGATAATTGAATGCTTAAAAATATACAAGATACCAGACAGGATTATTAATCTCATCCAGAAAGAAATGGAAACATGGAGACTAAAACTGACCGCCGGAGGACAATACCTGTCTGAGATAAAAATACAGAGAGGCATTTTTCAAGGAAACTCTCTATCACCACTATTGTTTATAATAGCCATGATGCCACTCAACTACATACTCAGAAAGTGTGATGCCGGGTACAGGTTTACAGATACAGAACAAAGAATAAACCACCTGATGTACATGGATGACCTGAAACTGTTTGCAAAAAAAAAAAAAGAACTAGAAAAGCTGATAAATACAACCAGGATATTCAGCCAGGATATCCAAATGTAGTTTGGAATAGAAAAATATGCACTGCTAGAGATCAAAAGAGGAAAACTGGAGACGACAGAAGGTATAGAACTCCCCAACCAAGAGGAGATGAGGGCGCTAGGAGAACAAGGTAGTTATAAATACCTGGGAGTTCTGGAAGCAGACACAATCAAATATACAGAAATGAAAGAGAAGATTGGAAAAGAATATCTACAAAGAACAAGGAAACTCTTAGAAACTAAACTATATAGCAGAAACCTAGTAAAAGGGATGAACACGCTGTATCACTAATAAGATACTCTAGACGATTCATAGGCTGGACCAAAGAAGAACTCAGGCACCTTGACCAAAGGACTAGAAAACTAATGACTATGCACAATGCATTGCACCCAAAAGATGATACGGACAGACTCTACATGGAAAGAAATGAAGGAGGTAGAGGACTGGTAAGTATAGAAGACTGTGTGGAAGACACCAAAAAAGAGCTGGAGAAATATGTAACCCAGAACACGGAAAGACTGATCACCACAGCAAGAGACACCAGCCCAACAAACAACTCCGGAAGCACTGAACCCAGAAAAAAAAGACAAGAAAGGAAAAGTGGGAAGAAAAATAACTACATGGACGCTTTATAAGACTCACAAGCGATGAAGCCAATGAAAACAGCGGGGCATGGCTAAGAAAAGGACACTTTAACAGAGAAACAGAATCTCTCCTGACGGCCGCACAAAACAATGCGATTAGGACAAACTCTATTAAAGCAAAGATAGATAAAACCCAGGAAAACAGAAAATGCCGATTGTGTGTATAAAGAGACGAAACGATAAATCATATAATAAGTGAATGCAGCAAGCTAGCACAAAGGGAATACAAGAACAGACATGACAGCGTGGGGAAAGTAGTACACCAGGAAATGTGCAAACAACTGAATTTCGAATATGCCCAAAAACGGTACAAACACAAACCAGAAACTGTACTAGAAAACGAAAAACACAAAATCATATGGGATATGAATGTACAAACAGACAAACCCATAACAGCAAGGAGACCGGATATGATAATAATCAACAAGAAATAAAAATCCTGCAAAATCGTAGACTTTGCCGTTCCAGCAGACCACAGAGTGAAGATCAAAGAGACGGAAAAAAGAAGCAAATATACTGAACTTGCCAGAGAATTGAAAGGAATATGGAACATGAAGAAAGTCAATATAACACCAATAATCATAGGAGCACTAGGAACAATCCCCAAAAACATGGAGAAAAGACTAGGAGAAATAGGAATCAAAGGGATAACTGAGACCATACAAAGAAAAGTAATGATCAAAACAGCTACAATCCTGAGAAATGTCCTCGAATGCGGAAACCCACCCACATAAGCAACGAATGGGAACAAACACATGGAAGCACAAGACAACAAAACCGGGGAAAATACAACCGCACGAGAGAGGCGCAAGCATAGGCTGACGCCACGAAAATTATGGACAGAGGGTCGAGGAGGGAAAGCGCAAACCAGACCTCCACTGGAAGAGCGCGGACAGCTCTGAGACCTTGGGGAGGCTAGTTATCACTCGGACCCCAGAGGGGACCAATGGCCCTTATCAGCGGGAAATCGGTGGTAGGTGGCTGTTGCGATACCGCAAGATCATCAGCGGTGATGAACGAAAAGAGGTGGGGCATACTGGAAGTCTGAGGAGACTTGTTGTCACTCAGACTCCAGGGAATACCACAGGTTGTTGGCAGTGGGCGATCACTGACGATGACCAGTGTGATAACTCCTAGTGAGTAAATAATAATAATAATTATTATTATTATTATTATCATTATTATTATTATTATTATTATTATTATTATTATTATTATTATCATTATTATTATTATTATTATTATCCTGTTACTTGTGAAGTCAGTGGGCAAAATAAGTCTACAAGTGATGGTAAGCTTTCATAGTTCTACTACCAATAATAAAGATTAAGCACCAGTCAATAATTAAGTGTTCAAGATAGTAATCGAAGGATTAAGTAATTGATATTAGATTAATCTAAGTGATATCAGAGTTAATAGCTATCACAGTTATGGGTTTAGATGGGAGATGATTTTGGTAGAATTGGTGGTATGACTGAGAGGTTTTTAAGGCTGAGAATTATAGGTAATACTTAAGGATTTGTATGTTATTGATGGTTTAGTTGGGTGGTTATATATTGATTCATCGAGACTTATTGGGGTGGGGTAGGGTGGTAAATTTAGAGGGAATGGGTTGTAATGTGTTTTGAAGTAGTGTATAATGGGGGGGTTAAATTTAATGATTCATTTTTAAATATGTGGGGGGAGGGGTTGGTGTGGGGTTATGGTGGAGTAAGTGGGTTGCTAAGGAGGTAGAGTCTACTATGTTTACAGTTGATAGACGTCTCTTGTTTTCTATTTAGGAGTTTATTTCTGTCTTTAAAACGAATAATTTCCAGTTTTTCATTTAAACATATGTTTAAATTAAAAACTGGAAATTCAAGTTCTATTTATGCGAAGAGAGGCACATATAAAAAGACTTACTATATATATACAGATAGATAGATAGATAAATAAATTGATAGATAGATATAGATATATACATTATTAATAGTCAGACTTTCAGAATTAAAGTTCAATATATGTTATTTTTTCTCTAGCGCATGTATAAATATATAATACTAGTTTAGATTACAATAACTATGTTTTTATTCATTTCTGAAAATATTATTTCTTGACGGGCCATATCGTTAACACATAGACATCCAATATACAGAGTTTTATATTTTTTCTATGAGTGTAACTCTTCAGAAAATATGTTAAAAATGGTTTTGATTTCAGTCTTGTTATGAACGTATAATACGCCACTTTTTTCGCATTTTTTAACCTTTTCTTTTTTTCCCCTCTGTTTAACTGTTTACTTCTTTCTATTTTAATGCATTTTTCTTTTAACTTAAACTAGGATTTGTATGATCCAAGTTGATGTAGCAATCTTTAAGTTGATATACGTATTAGTGCTGGCTCTGCAACTTTTTTAGATATGGCGTTTATGAAAATAAACGAATATTTATCTTCCCGATTGAACCGACATACATTAATGCTCTGGTGATTTCAGTTCTATTATCGTTTTATTTTGGACACGATTTATTTTTACCTTACTTCTGATTAGTCACACGCATAGAAATAAACAAGATATATAACTCTGTATGTTGATTGCCTTAGTGTTCACGAAACGGTCCGTTAAGAAATCATATTTTAAAAAATGAATAACGACATGGTTACTGGAATCTAATCTTCTATTATTTATGTTTCATTTATATTTATATATATATATATATATATATATATATATATATATATATATATATATATATATATATATATATATGTGTGTGTGGGGGTGTATATATATATATGCATACATATATACATATTTATATATATATATATATATGTATATATATATAGCATTAGTCTGTTTTAATAAATAAAACTGACGGACTTCTAGTAGTAAAACACTAGTATGTTAGTTCGTCCTACTTATCTATGGTGTCTGAGGTAAAGGTGTGTATAAAGTAGACGAAGAGAAGACCTCAGTTCAGGTTTCGTAGTATGTAGAAGGATGATGGACTTTTTATAAAGAAGACAGAGTTACATCGGACATAAGTTGGAGGAGAGATGTCGTAGCAGATGGAACTTAAAAAAGAACTCATAGTATTAATAATTTTAAAATAAACAAATATTTTCTTTCTGTTAAAATTTTAAAAAATCTCACTAACATTTTTTCAATATTGAATACATTTTTATTTATTTGTTTAAATAATTTATACCATGAATTTATTTTGCGAAAAAATAAATTTACGTTAACATATAATAATGAAATTACTGTAATTTTGACAAATCCCATCTATTTCGATTTGAAATTTTATGCGACTTACAAGATTTTTCTTTTTCTTAATTAAAGTCTAAACTTATTTTAGAGAATTACTTTCAAATAATTCCCAATATTGCCTAATTCGCACAATTAAAGCTAATCCCGATGATAAGATTGATATATAAGATTGCAGATGGTTCATCCTGAATTATCCTTAAACTGTCGTGATGGTATACATTTTTCTGTCAATGTTTCTAATTTAAACCGGACATTTGATGAAACTTCCTGAAACTTGCATATTGGTTTCGAAATAATACATTTCATTAGTTAACTATTATTTATTGTTACATTCCTGCATATTGGTTTCGAAATAATACATTTTATTAGTTAACTATTATTTATTGTTACATTCCTGCATATTGGTTTCGAAAAATACATTTTATTAGTTAACTATTATTTATTGTTACATTCCTGCATATTGGTTTCGAAAAATACATTTTATTAGTTAACTATTATTTATTGTTACATTCCTGCATATTGGTTTCGAAATAATACATTTTATTAGTTAACTATCATTTATTGTTACATTCCTGCATATTGGTTTCGAAATAATACATTTTATTAGTTAAGTATTATTTATTGTTACATTCCTGCATATTGGTTTCGAAAAATACATTTCATTAGTTAAGTATTATTTATTGTTACATTTTTGCATATTGGTTTCAAAAAATACATTTTATTAGTTAACTATTATTTATTGTTACATTCCTGCATATTGGTTTCGAAATAATACATTTTATTAGTTAAGTATTATTTATTGTTACATTCCTGCATATTGGTTTCGAAAAATACATTTTATTAGTTAACTATCATTTATTGTTACATTCCTGCATATTGGTTTCGAAATAATACATTTTATTAGTTAACTATCATTTATTGTTACATTCCTGCATATTGGTTTCGAAATAATACATTTTATTAGTTAAGTATTATTTATTGTTACATTCCTGCATATTGGTTTCGAAAAATACATTTTATTAGTTAACTATTATTTATTGTTACATTCCTGCATATTGGTTTCGAAAAATACATTTCATTAGTTAACTATTATTTATTGTTACATTCCTGCATATTGGTTTCAAAAATACATTTCATTAGTTAACTATTATTTATTGTTACATTCCTGCATATTGGTTTCGAAAAATACATTTCATTAGTTAAGTATTATTTATTGTTACATTTTTGCATATTGGTTTCAAAAAATACATTTTATTAGTTAACTATTATTTATTGTTACATTCCTGCATATTAGTTTCGAATAATACATTTCATTAGTAAACTATTATTTATTGTTACATTCCTGCATATTGGTTTCAAAAAATACATTTCATTAGTTAAGTATTATTTATCGTTACATTCCTGCATATTGGTTTCGAAAAATACATTTCATTAGTTAAGTATTATTTAGTATTACATTTATTTCACATTATTCATGAACTTACTAGCCGTTCTCATAGTTAAGTACAATTTATATATAGTGCTAAGATTAGTGTTAGGGTTTAAAATAGGTTTAGCATATATGGACTAAATTATTTAACCTTTTGAACGCAAGTTATGTTTCGGAATTTTTTAGATGAGGATTGATAATTTGTATTGTTTGTATTATTTTAAAGCTATTCACGTTTAGGTTTTTTTTATTATCAAGGCCGAACCCAACTCGAGGATAAGAGTAAATGAGTTGAAAGATAAAGAACCTCATGATACGATGGAGGATTATTAACGAAATAGACTAATTTTTAGTTGTTGTGGAAACTGTCTATGACAGGAATCTGTTTATATTTTATTTGAAGATGGCTATGTTGTAATCTGCAGGGCAGCAGTCCGGCGGCAATTTGTTCAACAGACGGTAAGCCGTTGCAGATTTTCTCTACTGGTTGACATTTCACCTGAACCTAGGAAAGGGGAGGAAGAAAGAAAAGTTATTTTTCAGTTGTGGTAGAGAGAAAAAGTTTTTGCTCTGAATGTTTTCGAAAGATTTAGAGCTCAATCGAGCACTTGCCATAAAAGTAAGGATAGAGTAGTAAGAGAGATGTTTGCAACGTTTCGCCGAAATAGGTCGAATATTACTTTGGTCGAAACTTGTGAAAATAACAACAAAGATGATAATAGTTGAACGAATAATCCAAATAATAAACAATTAGTTATTACTACATCATTAATGAACCATATTAATCCGCCAGAAAATGTTTTTTTATCCATACCATATGTTCGTTTGTCTTTTATCATTATCTGATACTTATTTGAACTTGTAATTACCTTTATTTATTTTTCCAAAACCATTTCCAACGAATTCTGACGTCCAGATATTTGACTTGGCCGCATCTTCCAATCGTTGGTCAATTGTCATATCCCAATAAGGCAGGACAACATTAGGGGAAATCTGGCGTAATGCCTCTTCAAACCTGCAAATGGAAAAATAATTTAATTTAATCAGTCAACGAATATTAAAGAGTTTTGTTTACTGTTAATGGTAATGGTTTATGAGACGGGAATAATTTCCAGCCAAAAGATGAGGAACACTGTGTGAGTAGTAAAATTGATCAATTGTTTGACATGAGTTTGAAGAATTATGGGGCAGTCTATGAATAAATTGGTTGACGTTAGATTTGAAGACGACTGAGTTGTAATCTACAGGGAAGCAGTTCCGCGATTATATTTTCCACGGTGGGGAGAATCCCTTCCAAAGAAGCTATGTCTATTGAAATTCCGCCTGACGCATGGAGGTAGAACGGAATATGTCTTTTATTGTGATTGAAGACGAGTTCTTGCTGTAAATGTCTTACAAGAAGAAAATCAAAGATTAGAGCTCAGTCGAGTAACTTTCATTGAAATAACAATAGAGTAGGAAGAGACTAGCAACGCATCTTCTGTGAAAAAGGGTTGTAGGGAAGAGAACAGATCATCCCTCACTAGATTTGCAAGTCTCTTGTACTCTGTCAATGCAAGAAAGAGTGGTCTGTGCGACTATTCCATGGGTGTGACAACAGTATTTCATATTTGGATGTATCTGACTAGTATATAAGTGGAGGCTACATCTGGATTACGTACTTTCTGAAGCGTTAGAAAGATCCAACCCTTTTTTCCAGCGACCTTCGCCAGAGACTCGATATACGTTTTCCATTTCAGATATGAGGTGAACGTCAGTCCTAAGAGCTTATCTAGACAAGATATTTTTCGATTGGGGAAAAATGGGGACCCGAGCGTTGGTGGTAAAAAGAGAGGAGCTTGCTGACAAGGGTATTCTTATTTCTTACAAAATAAGGTACACAAAACAGACAAATGTACCCGACATTGCTTATGTAGCACTACGGAGATCAATTCTTTTTATCGGAAAAGATTGAACTGCAGCTCATCAGTTTAGGTTTTGCTGATGACACGTAGCAGCAATTCGTTCTTTCTCCTATTCTTCTTCGTTTTCACTAGTGTATTTACACCGCTGCATCTCAATATTGCTACACTTGTACTAGAACTAAATAGAATCGAATATTATAAAATAAAATCTTGAAAAAAAATTGAATAATAATTGTTAAAATTATAAAACGGAAAAATTCAAGAGTTATCAAGTCTATTCTTATTTATTATATTGACAATGCAGATAGCATGTAAGATATCCGGAATTGTCTAATAAAATACAATATATAATATAATTCCTTTCTACTTTATTCGTTATTACATCGCTGCCCAATGTACGTAAAACTATACGGAACTATCGTAAACAAAGTTTCTTTCCAAAAACGTATGATCTCTGGAATACACTACGCGGCTGTTTCCCAAATCAGTACATGGTCTGTTTAAAGACCAACATTTCGAAATTCTTATCCAGCCGCTTACTTAAATAATCAAATTCTAGTCATTAACCAATCGTTTTCAACAGTCTCAAGGTTTTGTTAATCGCCAACTGACAATCTCATTAACCCTTATCCTCAAATTGCCTTGGATTTTTGATAAGTAGTGACTCATTAGTATATAAAAAGTATTTGGCCAGAGCAGATCACAACCAACGAACCCCATCCAATTCAGTTCCTGGCAGCGAGTGACACCATCTTGATGCCAGCGATGCGAGCGCTGATGGCGATCAGCAGGATCACAGTTAAATTCTGCATCCATTAGTCCTCCGTCTTGCATGTCTCTGTGAGCATTTAGAAAACGATGAACTATCTTTTTTCATCTTCTTCTTCTGCTTCTTCTTCTTCCTATGGTTATCATCATCATCATCATCATTATTATTATTATTATTATTATTATTATTATTATTATTATTATTATTATTATTATACGTAATAAGAGTAAATCAACGTTTGTTTAGTCAATGCGTTTTTCCTAAATACGTTAATGACACAAAATGCTTCCCTAAATATTCCTTAGAACTGGGATTCAGAAATGTAATAAAAATAAAAACAATTCTCTTCCACTTCATTTAACTTATTTATCCATCTTCTTTTCAAAGCAAACCAATAAGACAATTACTACTAACCAAAACTAATTTCAAAATGTACTGGAACAAACTGTGATTGTATCTTCTTATATATTAATATATTTACATATATATATATATATATATATATATATGCATATATATATATATATATATATATATATATATATATATATATATATAATCATACTACTAAAACTGTGAAAATATTTCTGCCTGCTTGGTTGCTTGCTTGTATAGTGAATATTTAAAATTGTGAGAGGAGGGGCGAATGAGACGAGAAGTGTAGGTGGTAGAATATATCTGACGGGTGTATTTAAAGAAAGGTTCAAAAGAACGGGGTTGTAACAACAGTGTAAGAAGATATAAGTGAAAAGAATGGCGGAAATAAGTAAACAAAGAAGAAATAGAAAAAATTCAGTAGTTGCAGCGTTTATAGAAGGGGGGGGGTAAAAAGATTATTAAGAAAATAGACACTTGGAAATTGCGACAACATTGGAACATTGGAACAATTGTAATATAACGTTCAGGGATAGATGCAGGAGTACACGGAGATCGTCCTTCGTTATCGCGTAACGCCGTGCTGGCTTTCTATATTTAGCAGTTATATTTGAGGTTTTCATTTATCGTCTTAAAACATATTTCTTTTTAGGAGATAAGGGTTATAACTCCGTTATTAATATGGTGAAATGTTAACACATTAGAAGGAATTTTGTTCAGATGCAATTATATGAGGTTTTTGCAAGGAAATGTATCGCTGCTAAAATCTCTAATCGATTATTATGAAATTTATTTATGTATGCAAAGTGTTTTCATTCAATTATACCGGAGTATCGCAATTACGCGCTCATAAATGTCATTTTGATGAATACGCAACGGTTTATACCCCAGTCAACTTGATACATAGCCCAGGAGAATGTGCAATAATATAATTGTTCAGCAAACAAATATATATATATTCAAAAATAATTATAATAATTATATTAATAATTATCTTTTCAAAGATATTTCGAAGGATGGTATCCAGTATAGTGAAGTAAGTCCTAATACGATAGTGAATCCTCAATATTGAACACAGAGCATTAATAAAGATAGGAAATATATGAATATTTATATATAGAAAATAGACAAAGATATTATTCATGGAAAATTTTTATTTTTAATGTTCATTTGAACAAGTTTTAATCCCTAACATACGGACATTTCGAAATAATAGATTTCTCTTTGGAGTGGAAACATGTTATGAAATGCTAAAAAATCTATTATTTCAAATAGTCCGGATGTTAGGAATTAAAACTTGTTTAAATGATCCTATCAATTTTTTTTAAATTTAATTCTTAATTTTGAATAATATGTTAGTTTGAGTATTATATATACTCTTTATATATTTGCTATGTTATATATATAGAGAGAGAAAGAGAAAGAGAGAGAGAGAGATCTTATAAATAAGTATTTTATCGATGTGTCCGTTTGTCTAAATTTTTCGTCTGTCACAATAGATACATTACGGAAGTTGTCTCATTTCGAAATATCAGAGAGCTTTAATACATTTAGAAATGGAAAATATGGCATCAAAGTCGATACCATGACCGGAAATGAAACCAAAACCTTGAAATCTATAGTCTGAGATTCTACAAATTTAGCTATTTAGACATTCTTGTAAATACGTTACATTAGCAAAATATTTATAGCTTTGACGTGATGCCATAGATTTATGATTTAAAAACATGGATTCAAACATAAGCGATAATGAAAATAAATTAATTAATGGGTAAACATTATCAATACCGTTTAAAATTATTTTAATAGTCCAACACAATTTATTTTGCTTGAACTACGCATAGACATTAAAAACAATTTAATAGTTAGTTTATAACTAGAATTTGGGCGAGTAGGGTTCATAATTCTAGTTATATGAATTTTAAATTTCTTTACGTTAACAGAAAAGTTTATATTTATCCCAATATTGTAAAACTATAGCTCTTTATTTAACAAAACTCTCCATATTTCTTTCAAAAACACTCTATTTACAGATAATTGTTTCTTCCCATTCAAAGAACATATATGTTTATGATATACAACATATCACTCACATTTATGAGGTAAGTTCAACAGTGTATAAAATTACACAGTCAGGCTGAAAAATGTAAAATGATCAGACATTAATTTATACGTATTTAATTTTATGACAAATACCCGTCCCATGTCAAGTAAAATTCAATCTTCGATCAGAAATGTTTTAACTACTTTTATATACCCTTACGAAAGTAAAAATCAAATTATAATCGTACTAAATCTCATTTTTTAAATCATTATTCCAATTTGATGAAATCTATTACCTAATTGCATTTCAAGAAAATGTCTTAAATTTCTGTAAGGGGTCTTAAAAAGAAGGTCAATTTACAGTGGTGGGGTCTCGGTATGCGTACTTCCGGAAAGGTAGACCGGAAGGAGAAAAGTTTATAGGTGGTGTGAGCTTTGTTTTCGCACAGAATTAGTCAGTAGAATTGAGCATCCCCATGCTTTAGCTATAAGAGTATGCATTTTCGTGTACCATATAGCTGCAAGCGCTTTATGATTGTCATTTCGGTTTATGCTCCAATTCCTAGCAGTGACGAGCAAACTAGCATGTCCTTCTGGCAATATCTTAGGACGGTATTAACCCCATTCCCAAAAGTTAACAAAATGTTTCTTCTATGAGACGTCTATGGCCGAGTTGGAACAGATTATGTAACATAAGATGCATTAGGTAAATATGGAGCGGGGAACATGAATTGCAATGGTATTCACTTTATCCAGTTCTGCACTGAATTTAGATTCGTCATCTCCAATACCATACCTGCATCAGAAAGCTGCCGATAAGACCACTTGGATCCACCAATGGCCAAAGCATGGGGACACCCTCGATTGTATTATTACTCGAAGGCGAGCCCTTCAAGATGTGTTCACTGTACAGGTTATGTGGGCTTTATAATGTGGTTAGGACCAGAAGGTTGTGCATGGTTGAGGGAAGCTCTATAGCATGCGTAAATTTCGTTCTCACAGAGTAAAAGTTCACAGGCGCATTGATGTATCTCGACTGCAGAACATGTCTGTACGTGGCGATCTTAAAGGCGCGTTCGAGAGTCTAGACTGATTCTGTAACTGGGTTCGAATTTTGCGACTGTCTGAAAGTATCATCTCCTACAGTGATGAGAGTAAAAGCTTGAAACGCCGGCGTATTTAGGTAAAAATAATTTAATATTGACTTGAATACATATCATTATGAGCGCCTTTTAAGAAATTGAAGTTGAGCCCTGTTCGAGAGTTAAAAATAGACTGCAACGTAGCTATATGCCAAGTTATGACAACGTTCGTTGAACACTCTCAGTAAGTCTACTGTCTGTGCCCGCTTTGTTGAGGCATGAATAGAATTCTTTTTCTTTAAGTGGTAATTTCTCGTAAACGTGTGGTTAGAATACTTACATGCATAGTATACGGTGATTTTGTAACTAGGTTCGAATCTTGCGATCATCTGCAATTATCATCTACTACACTGATGATAGCAAAAGCTTGAAATGCGGGCGTATGTAGATAAAAATGATTTAATATTTACTTAAATAAATACTGGTATATATATATATATATATATATATATATATATATATATATATATATATGTGTGTGTGTGTGTGTGTATGTGTGTGGTACACGTATTGTATTAATTTCTGTAGATGTAATCCGTTGAGACTCTAGTGTTTATAAAAAGTGCTCAATTACAAGTAGAGCTGTTGTTTAGTATTTTTTTATTCATACAAATATTATTGGCTACATGTTTGCATACATGTTTCGGTTGTACTTGTTACAGAGAGTCAACCTGTTCTTTGGTCTGAAGAGTACAACCGAAACATGTATGAACATATGTAACCAATAATGTTTGTATAAATAAAAAATTACTATATATATATATATTTATATATATATATATATACATTATCAAACAATATTTTCTTTATAAATATGCTCAAACTTATTCTTTAATAGCTATGTTCACCTAAAACTTTTGAAAAAAATAATATATGGATACTTATTTTTAATAAAACCAATTCACCTTTTAAAAGCAACATTAAAGACTAAAAGCCAAGTAAACTTATTCACACAAGACCAGTTTTAATTTTTGCTTTCAAATATAATTTCTTAAAAGTTTTCCACTAAAATCGTTCTAGCTTCTTATTGATGAACTCGTGTCTACCCGCTCCATGAACGATTTTGTTTCAGTACCTATGTATGACAGTTACCATTTGTACCTAGCTTCTGACGCTTTATAGCTCGTACGAAAAAATGTTGGTGAAATCTCGTGAAAAAATACACTACCTTGTATTTGCAAGAGATAGCAAGTAACTACGACGAATCTATTTACATATTTTATTTGCAGAAAGCACCATGAATTATTATGGGAATGGAAAAGTTATTACGAAACATCTTTTGAATTTAAAATTTTAAAATCATGCAAACAGCTTTTATAATTCACTAATCAAGTGCAACTATTCTTAATAAAATTTGTTTTTAACTTTGGTCTTACATTTTTCGGGTAGAATATTCTTTTATCAGAGACAGGAGATGTTTCATATTAGTAAAAATGACCTTCATTTTTTTATTAAGGTCTTTCTATAGATTTGTTGTAAGCTTCGCTTGTTCTCATGGAACTGTTTGATTAAAACAGCGCATTTTCTACAGACTTTTGAAACGGGTGGCATGCTGGGAATGAGAATGGAAACATTCTTTTGAGTATCTTTTGTATTTGTGATTTGAAAAGGAAGCAAAAAACTACGCAGAAAGCCACGGATAAGATGGTTTTAATTACAAATTATACAAATATTTTCAGTAGAAATTATATTTTTAAGCTAAAATATTTCTATTTGAAATAACACCAAATATCGTTTATGTTTATTTTTTGTACATTATCAATAAATTTCACTTCGTTTAAAAATATTTATATGATGTTAATTTATGTTAGTAAGTCAGTTTAATTTCTAAAAATGTATAAAACACGTATCCAGTTTTAAAAAGAATACTTCATACTTACGTGCGATTCGAACCCGGCTCAGGTATTGACATCGTAAAAGCCTTAGTATATGTTAACCTATCACATGTTCCTATTGGTGTAAGAGTAGACAAAGTCTCAGTTCACCATAAGTTTTTAATAGTATATAGAATATAGATAGATGATCAACATTCCATGGCCGCATGTAAACGTCAATGTTTGTTTGTTTGTGTATTATAGAAATTGATATGTTAACAGTTAGAACATTCAAATAAGTTGTAATTAGGGTTAAATTTTTCACAGAACCTAAAGACACCATTAGAATTGTCTTCCTTTGATTTTATCTGTGATCGCTAGGGACAATTACTATTTAGGTCTATAAAATAACTGAAATATATTAGAACATAGAGAAACGAAATTATTTCGGAATATACTTTCTTAGATTTATAAAACAAAAATAAAATTAAAGTATATCCAAGTGAAAAATGTATTTATAAAAAGTATCAGCATTTAAATAATTATTTTATTGGTATTTACAGATTTATAATAATTGAATATTAACGAATTTGTTCAGATTCGTTAAAGTAATTTGCCGTTTTACAGCTGTCTGTAAGAAACGCAATGTCCACAAGTAGGGTTATTTCAAAGAAAACACCACCGCGCTACAGTTTTTTAAGTATTTGACCTTATATTGCAAATGTGATTTTGAACTTTTCTTTGAAGGTTAAGTTGTTTTTCATTATATCCGGCAACCAATATATCTTCATACGAGCAACACCGGGTCAACACCGCTAGTATATTATATAAAGAAATTGTCTGTGAGTATGTGTGTATGTCCAACTAAAAGTCAAAAACTACCAAATAAACACCCACAAAGTTGGTATATTCTTGATCAGCTTTACACAGAATGACTAATATCTTAAATTCAGTAACACATATTTATTCTTTGAGAGTAAGCTGGACAGGATTTTGTTAGGGGTAGGTGTTTCATCTTTTCCTCCGATAACTAAAGGGAATAACTCTGATTTCTTTCTAATGATTTATTTCCCTTACACCAACTTATTCCTCGAGTAATCTATAAAAGTGTGTGTGTATGTCCAGAGAGAGGAACGGGCTTGCCAGCGAAGAAAGAGCGGATGGGGAGGCGGCGGGGTTCGAGGTAAGATAGATAGAAGTATTAATACAAATATGCTACAGTTTTGCCCCGAGTAGTCTTGCTTGTTAAATATAAAGAAAATATTAACCGAGAATTTGGATGAAAGGTGAAAAGATGTAAATACGGGAAATGTTCGTACATTGAGATATAAATTCGGTGCCATATGATGAATGGCGGTCCTCCGTGGGCCACGTCTGCATGAGAGTCTCTATGGTGCAACACTAATGCCATAAATTTATTTGGAGCGACAGTCTGAAAGAATAAAATAAAAGAGAATGATTCTTTACAATATTACATATGTTTGTACTAATAATAATAATACCAGCTGCTGTCCTAGATAGAGGGTAAATCACGCTAAGAACATCCCGAATGTACATAAAAGACGAGCGCAATATATAATATGTATGCGCGATACAAAATACCGCGGTGAACACCAAAAAGGGAGAAATACAAGAATTCCAAAAGACAGAGAGAAGGTAAATATCCCTAGAATGTATAGACCGATAAGTTGCCTCGATACCACGTGGAAAATGTTAACGGCTACAACTTAGCGAATAATTTTAATGAATAATTTCTGGACAACAGAAAATATGACGAAAAAGATAAAAGATACAATTTACCTGCTATAAATCAAACCAAAGATCATGACGGAAGTAAAAACAAGGGAAAATATAACCATGGCATTTTTTAGGAGAAAACTGTAGTATCTGTTCTGATACTACACGTAACCGTTTATATACTCAGTCAGTGAAGGAGAATGAGGCGATTTTAGTTTTTGTTCCAATCTAGAATACCCCATTACAAACGTTGTCCTCTTGTGGAGGCAAGTTAATAGGAACCATGGCATCAGTCAACTACAACAAACACTTCGACAGAACACCCTAAGCCTACCTAATTGAATTTTCTGTGTACCTAAAACCAAACGGAACTTCCATGAACAAAATTTATTTCCTAGAACATCCCATCTGTTGAAGAAAATACCACGATGCTGCTTCCCAACCGACTACAACATAGTCGTCTTCAATTCTAATGTTAACAAATACTTGTCGAGCCGCCCTATTCGATAATTAAATTAGGCCCATTTTACCAATAAGTTCGAATCCTCCCATGGTGCCTTTCATCGTCAAGCTGACAATCTTTTAAACCGTTATCCTCGAGTGGCCCCCGGGCCTAGTGAGCGGTCTTTTATTAGAAAAAGAAATGAACTAAATTTCTAACAAAACTATCACCCTTATGGTGTAAGAAATGGAAACGTAATGCGAATCAATGATACACAGGAAATTTACAAACACAAAGGAAATAATAAACCACTCTTTGCCAAATATGTTTTTTTAATGAGCGGGAAAAACGAATAAAGACAACTATAATCTTTAGCAAAGATATAAGAATATAATTCGGAATAGAAAAGTGTGAACGACTTGAGAATAATAAGGGAAAATTATAAACAACGGAAGGTATAGGGCTGCCTACTGAAGAGTTAATGAGAGCACTTGATGAACGTGTGATTTCAGGAAGCTGACACCATCAAATCAACAGAAATGAATAAGATTATTAACAAGGAATACCCGAGAACAACAAGAGAGCTACATAAAACTTAATTCTATAAGTTTTTATCTATTTTATAATATTTCGTTTATGAGAAACATAATAAAAAGAAATAAAAACAATATTACTAATAAGTTACTTTGGGTCGTTCATAAAATAAACAAACGAAGAACTCCGGTATATGGATCAAACAAGCAGCAAACTAATGCCCATGTATAACGCCATGCACCCGAAAAGTGATACTGGCCGACCCTATATACGAGAGAAAGATTAGTTAAGAGGTTTGGTAAGTATCAAGACTGCGTGAACGATGCGATCAAACTACAAAAATACATAAACAAAATTACTGAGAGCCTCATTACTGCCTCAAAAAGTACTCCTAAGATAGACAATACAAAAGAAATGAAACAGGCAAACGCTGAAAAAAGCAAAATAGGAATAGAAGCCGCCAAATGGATTTGCACGACAGACCAAATAAATACGTCCTAAAACATATTGCTACAGACAATACACCTAAACAGAGAAACGGGATCTCTACTGGCAGACTCACAAAACAACACGATCAGAAACAAACTAGATAAAAGTTAAGACAGACAAGTCCACGAAAATGACAATGTAGACACTGTAGACAAAGAGACAAGACGGTAAACTACATACTAAATGAATGCAAGTAACTAGTCGAAAAGGAATATCAAAACAGACATGACTTGATCAAGACAGTAGTTAACTTGAGACTGTGCAGATGCCTACACTTTAAACATACAGATAAAAGGTAGATGTACAAACCGTAAGAAGTATTGGAAATAAAGGTATAAAAGATTCTAGCACGTAGAGATACATATGGAAAATTCATCCAAACAAAACTATTGGACGTGATACTAGATAACAGAAAGGGAAAATTTGGGTTTCAGTAGATTTCGCCATCACAGCAATTCACGTGGTGAAGATCAAGGAGAGAAAACCTAATGAAGTACATAGAGATTTCCAAAGAACCGTAAGTGAACTAATGCAATACAAAGTACAAAGGAGTACTAGAAAGAAAACTAGGGGAACTTGGAATCAAAGGAAGGATTGGCACATGCAAAATACGACTCTGATGAAAACAGCTGAAATATTAAGAAAAGGTGTCGAGTGTGAAAACCAATTCACATAGCTAGGTGAACAACATTCAGACCTCCACTGAAGAGCTACAAAGAGTACTGCAATCTTGAGGAGATTTATTCTCACTTAAATGCCAGATAAAGCCAACATCGTTTATCGGCGAGAACTCATTGGTTAACTCTGTTGCGAGAACGCTAAAAGTATTTGCAACGGTGATCGATAGAAATACTGCAAATCTGCTAAGACTTGCTTTATTATGTGTCCAACGAAACACCGCCTGTTTTTTTTCTGCTAGTGGGCGATCACCAGTAATACAAATACTGCTACTACTACAACTACTTTTGATACTACTACTAGAAGAAATAAAAGAAAATATTAGAGAGAACAATTGACGAATCCAAAGGAACTGAAACTGGTGTGGTAGCTATCTGAGAAAATCTCATAATTTGATTCTCACCTCCCCGAAGAAAATGGCGGCAACAACATCGGCTGATAACACCCAAAATAGCTATGTAGCGTCAAAGAGGATAGAAAGATTGTGGAGCGAGAGCTACTATTAGCAGGAAATCAATGAAAAACGGCTGTTGCGATAACATGAGGTGATTTGCAATGTTTTTCGAAAAAAAAGAGGAAAGTGCTGGAAATATGTGGAGAGTTGCTGCCACGCTATCTCCAGGGAACACCGTTATTACAACAGCACAATTGCTGATAATGATTCTTTTGAGAAGACCCAGTAAAGGGGAATAATAATAATAATAATAATAATAATAATAATAATAATAATAATAATAATAATAATAATAATAATAATAACAACAACAACAACAACAACAACAACAACAACAATAATAATAATAATAATAATAATAATAATAATAATAATAATAATAATAATAATAACAACAACAACAACTAGCGGGATCCCAATAAACTACACAAAATAATGTGTTCAATACTAATTATCTTGTTCCTAACCTATACATGTTTGAATAAAATATAAGATTTGACTTGTATATTTATTTTTAAAAATGAACAATACATGAAACAATTTACAAAACTTTTTTTATATACAATATTTCTAGTGAAGGTAATATTTCGACGACTAAACCTTACTTTGTAATTGCTTTAGATTAAATTAAATTTAGCTCCAATTCATGAGTAGC
This sequence comes from Sepiola atlantica, assembly GCA_963556195.1. Taxonomy (NCBI): domain Eukaryota; kingdom Metazoa; phylum Mollusca; class Cephalopoda; order Sepiida; family Sepiolidae; genus Sepiola; species Sepiola atlantica. Next base: position 90,921,697 of record OY744519.1, on the reverse strand, counting down.
ATACAAAGATTCGGAAGGTTGTTGCTTTTGATGTGAGCATGACACACCAAATAACACACACGCTATCGTATTAATATGTGTCTTCGCGGTCGTCCCCTCCCTACCACACCCTCTTCGATGTAGAAAAAAATCTTAGAGGTTTGTTAGGATCGAACTATAAACCAGTCTGGACGACATCAAAAACCGACGTCAACATCCTACGTCGCTAACTGTTGCGCCAAAGGTGAATACTTTAAAATATTACGTAAATTAGGTGACTTGAATGCTTTTCCAAATTTAGGTTTTACACACATGCGCAGAGCTTTTTATGTAAGCGTGGCACACGAACACACACGCTATCGTATTAATATATAGATAATAATAAAGATGTTAATAACAATAACAATAATTATAATAACAATAAAAATAATTATAATAATAATAACTAGCGGGACCCTGTGGAAATTCCACAGTGTTTACTACATCAATCTGTATAATTTACTGTTAATAATATTATCCGGTGGCTAGAAATATGCACATATTTTACTCACAAAAAGTTTGCGTGACGGAATGGAAGTATATATATTTATTTATATTACTCGGTTGCCGGGGCAAAAGCTGTCTCTTCACTAAATCTTCTTAAATAGGAGTGTCAGATCGTGACACACAAAATAAATAACACACACTCTATCGTATTAATATATAAATAATAATAATAATAATAATAATAATAATAATAAGAAGAAGAAGAAGAAGAAGAAGAAGAAGAAGAAGAAGAAGAAGAAGAAATTTTAAATATTATAAAATAAAATAAATGAATAAATAAATAAATAAATAAATACCGTAAGCCTGAAACCGGCCCATTTGGTAAGCGTTTCCGCTAATGAAACGGGATACCAGAGTTCTATCCTCGGTTGAGTCATAGCAAAGACTAAAACAAACATTGCTAAAACTCTCAGTATTATAAGGTCAGGATCAAGGACAATGAAGCAGTCCTGGGGAAAGAGTGGCGCCCTCCCCTACATCTCGGGTTAGCCGCTAATGTAAAGAGATCCTCTACTGTAATCGGACAATTTAGCCTTTTATGGAAGGGTGCAGAGTCCAACAGTCGGTGCCAGTGAGAAATAAATGGCAAACGCCTGTTGCGATAACGCAAAATGATTTGCAACGGTTATCGAAAGAGGTGAAGAGTGTTGAACATCAGACTCTAGGGAGCACCACTCAGTGAATAATAATAATAATAATAATAATAATAATAATAATAATAATAATAATAATAATAATAATAATAATAATAATAATAATAATAATAATAATAATAATAATAATAATAATAATAATAATAATAATAATAATAATAATAATAATAATAATAATAATAATAATAATAATAATAATAATAATAATAATAATAATAATAATAATAATAATAATAATAATAATAATAATAATAATAATAATAATAATAATAATAATAATAATAATAATAATAATAATAATAATAATAATAATAATAATAATAATAATAATAATAATAATAATAATAATAATAATAATAATAATAATAATAATAATAATAATAATAATAATAATAATAATAATAATAATAATAATAATAATAATAATAATAATAATAATAATAATAATAATAATAATAATAATAATAATAATAATAATAATAATAATAATAATAATAATAATAATAATAATAATAATAATAATAATAATAATAATAATAATAATAATAATAATAATAATAATAATAATAATAATAATAATAATAATAATAATAATAATAATAATAATAATAATAATAATAATAATAATAATAATAATAATAATAATAATAATAATAATAATAATAATAATAATAATAATAATAATAATAATAATAATAATAATAATAATAATAATAATAATAATAATAATAATAATAATAATAATAATAATAATAATAATAATAATAATAATAATAATAATAATAATAATAATAATAATAATAATAATAATAATAATAATAATAATAATAATAATAATAATAATAATAATAATAATAATAATAATAATAATAATAATAATAATAATAATAATAATAATAATAATAATAATAATAATAATAATAATAATAATAATAATAATAATAATAATAATAATAATAATAATAATAATAATAATAATAATAATAATAATAATAATAATAATAATAATAATAATAATAATAATAATAATAATAATAATAATAATAATAATAATAATAATAATAATAATAATAATAATAATAATAATAATAATAATAATAATAATAATAATAATAATAATAATAATAATAATAATAATAATAATAATAATAATAATAATAATAATAATAATAATAATAATAATAATAATAATAATAATAATAATAATAATAATAATAATAATAATAATAATAATAATAATAATAATAATAATAATAATAATAATAATAATAATAATAATAATAATAATAATAATAATAATAATAATAATAATAATAATAATAATAATAATAATAATAATAATAATAATAATAATAATAATAATAATAATAATAATAATAATAATAATAATAATAATAATAATAATAATAATAATAATAATAATAATAATAATAATAATAATAATAATAATAATAATAATAATAATAATAATAATAATAATAATAATAATAATAATAATAATAATAATAATAATAATAATAATAATAATAATAATAATAATAATAATAATAATAATAATAATAATAATAATAATAATAATAATAATAATAATAATAATAATAATAATAATAATAATAATAATAATAATAATAATAATAATAATAATAATAATAATAATAATAATAATAATAATAATAATAATAATAATAATAATAATAATAATAATAATAATAATAATAATAATAATAATAATAATAATAATAATAATAATAATAATAATAATAATAATAATAATAATAATAATAATAATAATAATAATAATAATAATAATAATAATAATAATAATAATAATAATAATAATAATAATAATAATAATAATAATAATAATAATAATAATAATAATAATAATAATAATAATAATAATAATAATAATAATAATAATAATAATAATAATAATAATAATAATAATAATAATAATAATAATAATAATAATAATAATAATAATAATAATAATAATAATAATAATAATAATAATAATAATAATAATAATAATAATAATAATAATAATAATAATAATAATAATAATAATAATAATAATAATAATAATAATAATAATAATAATAATAATAATAATAATAATAATAATAATAATAATAATAATAATAATAATAATAATAATAATAATAATAATAATAATAATAATAATAATAATAATAATAATAATAATAATAATAATAATAATAATAATAATAATAATAATAATAATAATAATAATAATAATAATAATAATAATAATAATAATAATAATAATAATAATAATAATAATAATAATAATAATAATAATAATAATAATAATAATAATAATAATAATAATAATAATAATAATAATAATAATAATAATAATAATAATAATAATAATAATAATAATAATAATAATAATAATAATAATAATAATAATAATAATAATAATAATAATAATAATAATAATAATAATAATAATAATAATAATAATAATAATAATAATAATAATAATAATAATAATAATAATAATAATAATAATAATAATAATAATAATAATAATAATAATAATAATAATAATAATAATAATAATAATAATAATAATAATAATAATAATAATAATAATAATAATAATAATAATAATAATAATAATAATAATAATAATAATAATAATAATAATAATAATAATAATAATAATAATAATAATAATAATAATAATAATAATAATAATAATAATAATAATAATAATAATAATAATAATAATAATAATAATAATAATAATAATAATAATAATAATAATAATAATAATAATAATAATAATAATAATAATAATAATAATAATAATAATAATAATAATAATAATAATAATAATAATAATAATAATAATAATAATAATAATAATAATAATAATAATAATAATAATAATAATAATAATAATAATAATAATAATAATAATAATAATAATAATAATAATAATAATAATAATAATAATAATAATAATAATAATAGTAGTAGTAGTAGTAGTAGTAGTAGTAGTAGTAGTAGTAGTAGTAGTAGTAGTAGTAATAATAATAATAATAATAATAATAATAGTAGTAGTAGTAGTAGTAGTAGTAGTAGTAGTAGTAGTAGTAGTAGTAGTAGTAGTAGTAGTAGTAGTAGTAATAATAATAATAATAATAATAATAATAATAATAATAATAATAATAATAATAATAATAATAATAATAATAATAGTAGTAGTAATAATAATAATAGGAAGAAGAAGAAGAAGACGAAAAATACAATTAGTAAGATGAACGGTCCTTTGTTGACAAATAATTGTTTCGGCTTCATCTCTTCCTTACAGAAAGAAAGGAACTTTTAGATTTGAACAATGTCATTAAAATGTCCCCTGGTTTACACTGAACAAATCCACAGGTTACAAGTCTCGAGCGATGCGTAGATGTTGCCGACAATAATAGGTTTTCCTTATTCTTCTCCTCGTTAATTGAATAGGGGTTTCTGTTTCCTATACAAAGTCTTGTCCTTTAAAAGTATTTACATTTAGTTTCAACATACTTCAGTATTTCCACGAAATAATTAAGGTGAAGACGAAATATACAGTAAAAGTCAATATTTTATTCTAGTTCTTTTTGTAATCTTCTTATTTCAATGGAAAACAATTATTTTATAATCGGGTTAGCTCAATAATAATGACGTGGCTTGCAATCGTCTATTTTTTATGTTGACGGCTACATCACGTAAAAATAATATTCATTAAATATAGAAATAGAAAAAATACTTCTTGCAAAAATCTTTATGCGACCGACCTGCAGTTATTATACACTGAATGCGTCTCTGATGCGTGTATAACTTACATTATATACCCCTGCAGCCGTTGCCCACGGGGTTTCTCATCTCCGTTCTCGGTCGATTAACAGGCACACACAGGACTCTTTTAGGTGGAAAATTTATTTGCGTGAGGAACACGTTTTAATACAGTTACAGAAATCCGAAATAAATATATATATATATATATATATATATATATATATATATATATATATATATATATATATATATATATATATATATATATATATATATATATATATATATATATGTATTTCTGTGTCTGTGTCTGTGTTTATGTGTGGCAATCCCACAGAGTGGCGAAACTCTAGCAACGTCTAGTAGTATCGTAAGATCCTGCTGGAACCCGAAATCATGCCTGAAACCAGAGTCATAATCTGATGAATCCTTTGTTGCAATCAATGCTGCTGTACAGGAAAATGGTATTATATAAATATTTTATGAATGATTTCTGAGAAAGATCGGATGACACTAAGAAAGACTAGTGATAGTAGGCAAAGACCACCGTGTGAAGTGACGACAGTTGGTAGCCCAAATCACATTGTGCAGACCATATATATTTATAATACCATATATCCTGCTTGTTGTAGGACACCACTATCAGTTACTACGTCACAAAATAAAGCTATATGACCATGATAACCCGAAATGAGAGAGAATAAGAGCATCAACCTTGTCAATTCCAGTAACGCACATAGAACGTCAATTGACTTAATATGATGTTGCGGATGTAGTTTTGAAAGCACAAAGGGAATGCGAATCCATTACACAAAAATGGCGCGTCTAAGTCGACAACAATGTAAATTTCAATCTAAGCTAAATAAATCGATGGAAGGGATCCAGAATCAGGAGAATTACCGCAGTAGCCAAAGTCACTTTTTTTATCAACCCAACATCTCCAATGTGCATGAGAATGCAACTGGAATCAACTAGCCTCAAGTAAATAACCACAGGATGGAAGGCGCTGAATGAGGAGTGGTCTTTCATTGTCCTAAACAGCTTGAAAAAATCTATCTGGATGAGGTTTCATTGTCTAACTTAAATTGTGCATGTAGTGTCCCTTGATCACTTTGGAGCTGCAAACAGGAACAATGATAAACTGTTAAAACAGCCAATAGAAGAAAGAGAGTGAAGAGCCGACTAAGAGGAGAGCAAAAAAGCAGTTTAAGGAAATGACTGGAAGTTGGGGAGAAAGCGATTGTCCGAAGTTAAGGAAATGGTAGTTGTCCTTGAAAAAGCTATAAACGTAAGGAAGCGTCGACAAAAGAAGCGAAAAGCTAGGCGTAATTTTAAAAATAAATGTTTTAATAACCCAAAGAATTCTTTCAGGAGGAGAAAAGTGGGGTCCTCAATATTCCAAAAGAAAACCTATCGAAATAATATACTGACCCAGTCACTGACAATCCTTTTGGTCTTTTTGATGAAGTCAACTATCCACAGTCCCCGGAAGTAAAATTCGACGATTCAATTTTAACACTAGGTGAAATAAAAGACCTTGTCCGGAAATCTAGAGCTAAGAGCTCACCAAGGATACGCGGTATCTTATATAAGCTTAATAAAATATAGCATAAGATATTAGCAGTCATCTGGAAGCTTTTACGGACAGCACACTAAAAGAAATCTGCCGCGGAGAATTAGGGATTAGTAGATGGAATCCACGTATCAAAGGAAAATAAACTCTCCAAACCTGAACCATTTTTGACCAATTACATTACTCAACGTAGAATGTAAGATCTTTTTCGGTGTCATCACTAAGAAGGATGGCGAAATTCGTGCTGGACAATGTCTATGTTAATACTTCAAGGATGGAATTCACGGCTTCCCAGGTTGTATCGAACATACTTCTCTTCTGTTGTTAGACCGAATAAAAATGGCACAAAATAATAAATCAGCCGAACTTAACGTCATTAAACTAGCCTTAGAAAATGCATATGGCTCAGTAAAACACCAATCACTTAAGATGCAATGTGTCTTTTTTATTTTAAAAGACATTAGAAATCTCATATCAGCGTATTTTAAATATACATATGTGAGATTTTCTAATGATAAATATTAAACTAACTGGCAATAGTTGAATATTGGCATCGTGATGGGATGTGGAATTTCTCCACGAGTGTTCGTGTTAGTTATGGAAATTATATGTTGTCATGCTAAAAACAATACAAATAAGATAACAATCCCCTCTATTAAAGCGCTTAAAGGTGATGTTAAGATCTTAATAATCCGCGAAAAAGCGTCAAGAGTCTTGGTCGCTGTTAATTTCTACTTCTGACTGATCGACATCGTTTGCAGGATCTAAGTAAAATGATAAGGAATGGATTGCGCTCCATAAATATATGCGACCCACGTAAACAAAGAAACGTTTTGGTGCATTTACTTTGGGCTAATTCGCCCGTTACTATGGCCGATGTATGTTTATAAAGTGTCGCTTGGAAAAGTAAAGATAATGGAGCGCTTGATCAGTAAGTACGTACAAGAATTGTTTGTGCCATTATAAAGTTCATCAATGAGACTAAAACTTCTGACGTCGTCACTTGTTGAGGAATACAAATTATGTATAGCACGACTTTTTCTAGATTATGCGTGACTATCGCGCCACACTAGTGAAGAATGCTCAACCATCTGTAAAAACTGCTCGAACATGAAAAACAAAACAAGCTGTAGAAGATGCAGAATCGGCCTTTAAGATGAAAGAAATAATTGAAACTGTGGCATGTGGAAGAGCAGGTTCAGGTCTCCACCAATAATATTGCTTGCCAAAATAATCCCCTGTAAAAAGAAAATGGTTTCGGAAGGCATTCATCATCTTGAGGTAGCCATGCCCAATGCTACAGCTGTAGGTCAAAGTAAATATATACATACATGTCCCTAAATAATGCGGCAACATTGTGTATGTAAAGAGAGGTAAATCCTAAAGGCTCAGGTAAACATATATATCAGCAGCTGTGAGTGCAGCCATTTATCGCTACAAATAACACCAAAAATAACGACATATATATTAGTATTTCATGTATCCAGATAAAATTTTATAAGGAGATATAATTTTTTATGTATCAATTTTCAGTATTTTCTTCAACACTGCTCGATACGTAAGTAGAGCTAGGTAGTAAGCTATGAAAATATATTCATAGCAATTAAGCTACACAGAGGCTCCCGCGTTTCATCCCCGGGAAGAATCTTCAGGTATTTTTATATGCGGATGTACTCGTTTCGCAGCCAAAATGCCATCCAATGAACCGTCTGATTATTTCCGAATTCACAAATGAGTAAGTAAACCCAAATAAATTGTTTTGGGCTTATTTCAAATTTACGTTGGTTTATTTTAAAGGAGTATCAGTTTAGAAATTAGATCCAAACTATTTATTTGGATTTACTTACACATTTGTGAGGTCGGAAAAACATCAGAAATTAGCAGACGGTTCATTGTCTGCCATTTTGGCTGCGAAACAACTAAATCGCCATATATAAATATATATATATATATATATATTGCACCCCTTATAGTTGAATGTATATATATACATATACATATATATATATATATACATGCAAACTTACATACAGAAACACATGGAACTTACATACAGTAATTTGACCGAAACACTAAATGAACCATTCGGAAAATTGAAAATATAAAGAAGTCTTATTAAGCAAAAACACTCCGTGTTATTTAACAATGTTTGCCTAATATATATATATATATATATATATATATATATATATATATATATATATATATATATATATATATATATATATATATATATATATATATATCGGTGGAACAGTCTAGTTAGTAAAATGGTTTCTACTTAAGGGTAAAGCAATATTTTTCGTAAATAAATTGTATTTCTTGGGTTATCAATATTGTGAAAAAGTAACTAATGCAAACAAAACTCAATTAAACACGATATATATTCCATCAACTACAAACATCGGGCGTGTTAACTCTAGAGATAGAGCGTCGGACTATCACTTTTTGAGTGAGGGACGTCCGGGGAACGAATCGTATGTGCGATGCACTCGTTGCGTCTAGTCTCATTTATCTCCATGAATTGCTATATATATATATATATATATATATATATATATATATATATATATATATATATATCCAGACTGTGATTTCCTGCGATTGCTTCTGACCCTTCTCGAAACATATGTAAAACTAATTTTGTTCCGAAATTGTAATTAAATAATAAAACCTTTGATTTTATACTTTATTCATTAATAGCTGTATTGGATATTTTATATTGTAATTAGTGAATATTGAGCTTTATGTTTTCTATGGGAATCAACCTGAACTATATATATATATATATATATATATATATATATATATATATATATAAATATATATAAATATATATATATATGTATATGTATGTGTGTGTGTGTGTGTGTAGATTCAATTGCAGAAGTATGTTCCGTTTTCCAAGACTGATCAGTGCGGCTAGAGGCAGCGAGCGTATAGACGCTGAGATTCGAACCCTGTGACTACCGATCGCGATACGCTCCCCAGCTAATAAGCCTTCTGCTGTTTGTGGAAGAAACTTTGTTTATATAAAGTGGTACTTGCTGACTGACTTTTCATTTGTTTGTGTGTGTGTTTGTGCGTTAACAATTTCATAGTGTCTTCAAGATAGACATAAATAAAGGTATATATTGTAGATCTACATGACCCAACGTACTTTGCTAAGTATGTTTTATTTAGATCAAAGAGGATAAAATATTATCGTGTGCTTTTTCGTTCAGTCTTGACATATATAATAATAACATCCGACATTTTACTTCATTCTATTTGATTTATAACTTGAAAAGTATCGAAATAAAGAACTAAGCAAAGAATCGTTAATAAGACGTGATAGGTTGGATTACACGCTGCTTCTGATCGTTTCCGGGAAACGTCGTATTCTTGTTTTTAAAGCATTGTTGAGATATATAAATTTGAATTATTATAAAAATAAAACCGTTAAAGCGCTATACAGTGCAACATCCTGTTCTTTAAACTTTCGGTGATATACGCTCTCATCAGAGTAAAAACACATTGTTGCCTATCTATTTTTAGTCACCTTTTCGTCATTTTTTCGTTGATCGTGTGATATCAAGAAGAGTCGTGCGCAGCAACGACAGATGAAGCAGGAATTAAGAAATATTCTTGTTGATATATAGCAATTTGAATCATTGAAAAATGATAAAACTAATACAAAGCAATGCACTGCAACTTTTTATTTTCATCTTAAATTGTCTTCGATATAAACCCTCAACCAAAATGTAACTAAAAAAGAAGGAAACTATACCTTTAAACTCTGATGAGGGCGTATATTGACGAACAATTTAAGATGAAAATACAATAAAGTTACATTATCGGTAATCTATGCTATAGGCTCAAAGCAAAGGAGATAGGATTCCTCATTCAATCCCGGGCAACAATGTGTCTTCCAGCAAGGAAAAGGGTTATTTCCTTGTGCTCTTCAGCCTATTTACGAATGTTTCCTATTCATTGATTTTATGACATATTTTCATTGACCAACGTCAAAAGTCTTCGCCTTTTGATTCTTTTCTTCTACACAGAAACGACAGCGGCACTTATCGAACTTTAGATAGCCTGAAAGTACGACTTCAATCGACATAATAACTGGAAGTCATGTTGTTTGATATCAATAAGTGTTTGCTAGACTTTCGGTAGACGAGAGAGTGTTAGTGACTAAATTGGCAAAGGTTTGAGCGCGGCGAACCTACAGGGTTGCCTCTTTATATATATTTATAACATCCACCCGTTGGGGGTCTGTCTGGTGTCAATTCAGAAGTTATATAACAATTAGTTGATCTGGCATCCTGCTACTTTGAAAGAAGCTATACATACATACACACATGTATATATATATATATGTTATTATTCCGCAAAAATTAAACGTATACATTTGTAAATAATTATATATATATATATATATATATATATATATATATATATATATATATATATATATATATATATATATATATATAAAGATGGTGTGGTAAAAATGGAAAAAGCATATATCACAACATAATACATTCAAATTAACCCATTTTGTTATTCGTTAGAACATAGTTAAATTTGTCATTCTTTTATATTTACAATCGAAAATGTAACGATAAAAAATAGATAAGGTCGAAATAGAGAGGGAGTACAAAATAGTTGATTAATGGCTTCGTAAAAAACAGAAAAACAAAAAGAAAGAGAAAAAGTAAACCCTCATTTCGCTTAGCTTTCCAGTCCTTTTTCTATGTCCTCTTCTCTGTCTATCTTGTTGGTGAATGCGAGTAATTGTACATTACTTATTTCCGTAGAAGACTTTCGAACAATATAGTCTACATAGTAAATAGTTACTTGATTAATAGTATTGGTATATCAGTTATTTTCATATACTTTTCTACATTTAATCGAATTTTAAATTATTTTTCTTTAGAAACGAATGTTAATTTTTTTTTTGTTCTTTAATTTATCAAGCTGAAAACTATGTTTTAGTTGACTCCGCACTTGGAAACATTTTGATTCGCAATTCTTCTCATTCATTCGATACGATATTGTAGTACGTTCGAAATCCCTCTATTACCAAATCTACTATCAAGCAAAGTTACAAATTTTATTTCCCTTACCATTTTTGCTTGTGCGAAAAATTACTTAACTGGCTTACGCGTCATGGAGTTGCAGTAATCAAAGAGCCCCGGGTGCCTTTGATTTGCTCAAGTCGAAACCCAGGAACGATTTTAGCTCTGTTTTTATACCTTCTACCGGAAGTGAATAATGTGCATATCTGTCGATTACTGATTATTTAAGAGCATTTTTTTCTTCTAAGGGTAGTCAGTTTTTAAATTTTCTAGCGACGGTTATATTTCATGAGAGTTCCTCTGTTCACTTTTGAAAAATTCTTGTCTACAAAGTCAGAACCTTTTTTCGGTTCTTGACTGACAGAGTTGGGGTCGCGATTTAGTAATATTTCCCAAAGTTTTACACCCGACCCAAATCTGATCCACAAACTACTGTTTGGCGTCGAAGAAATGTTCGACATACTTTACGTATTTTCTTCTTGTATGTTAAGTTCCGAAGTCCAACATATATATATATATATATATATATATATATATATATATATCAAGGTTTTAAATAGGATGAACGGAGTATAGCGAGTCGAGGACAATATCACAAGAAAAAAAGAGAGGAACTTTGTAGTAATATATTTAATCGTCGGGGTACTTTCGAGTAAAAACTTTTTAAAAGAATAAAAAGATCGACTAAAATTAACAGACTAAATCCCAAGGTACCTTTCAACCGACACATTGTCAAGGGAAACGTCGGCGAATATCGCTTAAAAACGGGAAAAAGAGTAACGTGGAGAGAAAAAAAAGCAGGGAGATTGCATATCGCCATTAAAACCCGAAAAGGAATATATGGACATAATAGGCAAAGTATTTTTTCCTTTTTAGAAGTCTCAAAATAAGTCGAATTTGTGAGACAACTCTTTTTGCCTACAGAGCGATGGCTTTCGACTTGTAACACTCACTGACTTCAACACATTGAGATGGTGTTTGGAACGGGCCTTGTATTCAATGCGAAAACATCCATCGGAGTACGTCTCACCGTACTTTTTATTATCATACAAGTGCTGTCCAATTGATGACTCGTGGACTTGTGAGCGCCCGGATGTGCTCTGTACACACCGGGTGTTTTTTGTAAAGACCCGGATGCGTCCGTCAATATACTCTTCTTGACGACACGTGATCTGCGAAAACATGCGAGGATATGCTAGGCCACTTTGACTTCCAAGGGCTGAAAAGTACGACAAAAATAGTCAGCTTCACACTGACATTTGAATTTATATATTATCAAACTTTTCTGTAGTGTTGGAAGTACATCTTTCTGAAAGGCTGGGAAGGCAGTTTTGGTATCAAAAACCACAAGGGGCTGTACTCCATAAAAACAACGAGATACAACCGATGAATTTTTATCCGAAAAACCTTTACTGATAGAACCAATGAAAATTTTCAAATAAACGGGACATTTGGGTAGACGAAAAGAAATGTTGGCATTCAATTTCGCAAGTTTTCGATCAATACATTTGGAAATTAGACCCTCAAGGAAACCATTGTTAGTAAGAATATCAGTTATCTTTCTAAGTTCAACCGCAAGTTTCCTAGCAGTGCAAATCATCAGTGCGCGGTGAACAAGTGTTTTGACCAAACTGATCTTTCTACTCATATACAGGCTCGTAAACGTCGCTTTCCTACATATAGTTGTAGTGAATTTGTTCCCCGTCCTTTCCACTAAAACGTCCAGAAATGGTAAAGAGTCATTCTGCTCCTCTTCCATAGTGAACTGTAGTGCTGGGTGGAGCGTATTCCATTTCAGGAAAAATCACTTGCTTCGTTACGGGACTCAAAACTGGTAAAAGTATATATATATGGTAAAAGTATATATATATACATATATATCTATATATGTCCGTAACAATGGGGCGAAATTATTTAAACAAACGGAGAATAAACTCTACGCGACTTATGCAAGCGAAATGTACTAGTAGGTGCAACACAACTATTTATCGTCAAAAACAACAAATATTCACACACACACACATATATGTATATATATATATATATATATATATATATTATAGTAATTATATCATTTCATAATAAATTTGGACACAAACACAGTCACTGGAATTACAATCGTTTCCCAAAAATTTGCATAGTAAACAAAAATCCAAGTAGTTTAAAATAGAACAAATTAATCTCTTCATCATCATATCTTATCATGTCAAGTTGGTCAATCACTGCAGACACTGAGGATGTATTCCATATTTTTTTTCTATGATTTCCACAATGCCAGTTGCTTCTGATTTCTGGTCTCTACATGTGGAGGTTTCTGGCTGTTTTTCCAACCTACGCTCTTGCTTTATTTAGGGTCACCCAGTTATTCCTTAGGAGATATGTTCAATGTGGGAGATGTTCTCTAGGTTCTTCGATAGATTCGTTCAAGTAGTCATTCCAATCTATAATCTATCAATTCAGTTGTTATATGACCGTATAGGGTAAAGGCTTTTTCTTTTCGTCATAAATCTGCTTTTTTATTTTAATATGTTCCTTCGGTGTCCATGGCCATATAAGAGTTGTCTTGTGTCGATTTCCTGTTTGTTTGTTTTTATTCTAACATGAGCATCTCTACGGGTATTGGGAGATGCCATGTAAGCCAATCAATATACCGGTTGTAATGAGATTAGTATTAGTTTAAGAGTGATTTTGCGGCACGCATTATTCAATTATGGGTAGATGGATTTGGCATCGTACTACCCAGCCAATACTGCAGCTGAGTATTGAACGGGAGAGTAACAGGGTGTTAATGCTGCTATGCGTAGGGTTTTAGGGTCAGCTTTCCGGTTTGAATTTGTGAATTTAGTCAGCAAGTTGTTACTTGTAGCAATCCCTTCCTTTAAGTTCTTGTTGAAAGATAGGATTCTGTCGTATGTGACACCTACATAGACGGGAAAACTTACAGTTTGTAGTTCATTGCGATTCCAGGTAATGTTCAGCTTCCTGATTGCCTCATGGTTGTTGAGATGAAATGCGCAGACCTGTGTATTTCCTTGGTTAGCGTTGAGGGTATTGCATTTGTAGTACTCTGTCAGGATATTGAGAACGTCTTACAGTCGTTGCTTAATAGTTTTTCGCCAGACAAAGATAATCTGCATAGACGAATCTGCGGATGTGATCAAATTCAGAGTGGTCATTTTAGTGTATGTTGAAACAATTAGGAGCAATAACTTCTCTTTCTGGAGGTCCGTTCTTCTGATGTCCACACTGACTTTTCTTTCAATCCATTTCAACGACCAATACCCGGTTGGTGAGCAGTGACTGAATAATCTTGACACTTTCTGCGTTCTTGGTTATTTAGGACATCTTCAGTAGTAGTGTGTTGTGGTTAACCTAGTGTATGTAACTGTTAGGTCAACAAGCACTGTGATGAGTTATTCTTCAAAACACTCTTCAATATATTGTGTTAGGTTGATAAATTGATTGCAACAGGATAATCCTTGACGAAACCAGCCTGATTAGGCGATAGCTGCTCTGCTACTGATTGTGAGATGCGGGCCAGTATAAGTTATCCGAATAAATTGTATAGTATACAAAAAAGGAAATGGCTCGGCAGCTCTTTGAGTGTGTTAGTTCCTTTCTAGGTTTGGGGGAGTTCTACAACTTGTGCTGTTCTCTATATCTTGAGCATGTTGCATGTGACAGTACATTGAATAACTTCAGTTTAATTTTTCGGCAAAACTCCAAAATGATTGATCATTTCTGTTGTGATGTTGTCAAGGACGACTGCCTTCCTTGTTTTGTGAAGTATCCATTGGTTCTTTCCACTTTTGCATGGTAAAGAGTTCAAACTTCTGATTTGTCGCTATAAACAGAGAGAGTTGAAGTTAGTTATATGCAATAATAAGAAATTGTTAATCCGATGACTTGGTTGGATATGAAGTCTTATTAATATATATAATAAATATTTTGAAATATATATATATATATATATATATATATATATATATATATATATATATATATAAGCTCTATTTTATGTTTAATATTTAGCATGTCTTTTCAAAATTGAAATTCGATCCCTTCGTAAATCATTCTGATCTATATATATTTAATTCATATTGGCAAAAAATAAATACATACGAAAGCGTTTTTCATTTATCACTCCTATATTACCATCACAACGGGTCACTGTTATTTAAATCAATAATAAAACATATTTTAAGTACTTTATACATACTACAAATGAACCATCACAAGAGAGAAATTTGCATGCTTAATTTGCATAACTACTTTTTAAACAGTCCATAATAAATATTTGGTGTTATTCATTTGTAATTTTATTGAACTATTTATATATATATATATATATATATATATATATATATATATATATATATATATATATATATATATATATATATATATATTCAATAGTTCGGTCGATGTTAATAGTAATTAATTTTCAAAAAATAATAATAAAAAGGATGAATTGCGAAAACATTTATTACGATTGTATTTAAAAGATAAATAAATTTGTATCCAACAGATTTAAGAGTTCATACAGTAGGGAGTGCTTGCTCGTTCTCTCTCTCTCTCTCTCTCTCTCTCTCTCTCTCTCTCTCTCTCTGTCTTTGTCTCTCTCATTCTTTATTCTTTACTCTCTCTAATAATTTCTCTCTTAGCCCTCCCTCTCAGTCCATCTTCTCTCTCTCCCCCCCTCTCTCTCTCTCTCTCTCTCTCTCTCTCTCTCTCTCTCTCTCTCTAGCGACGCCAAGTTCTCTTTTTTGTTGTTTTTAAAAGAGCCCACCTTACACGCATCATCGCTCAGGCGAATTGATTTCTCCTTTCTTTTCGTTTCTTAATTAATTAGTATAAAAAGGCTTAAGGGTTTATAGAGATAAGCATTCCATCTTTCTCACTCCTTTTTTTAACCCCTCTCTCCTTAACTTTTTCTCACGGTGCCAAGTTTTTTTTTATTGTTTTAAAAAAGGCCGCACTTCCATAACACATACCATCGCTCAGGCGAATAACTTTCTCTTTCTTTTAATCTATGTACGGTTTTATTAACGAGATGGATAAATTCGAATCAAAATTACTAAAATCTTAATGTCCATTAATATCAATCAACATTATTTATTTTCTATTAATATGAATAAAGGGGGGAATTATACATCAAAACCAAATTACAGCCATTAACAAATTAATTTTAACACTGGTGATAACATTCTAAAATGTTTATAGTTTTATCTTTAGTTCTATATTAATAATATAATTCTCGCTAAAACTACCATTAATATCAGCATGGACGCAATGGTATTTACAGAGGGCAAGGGGGTGGACAACAAGCTACTTGTTCACATTACATTTTAATTTCTGCGTGGTATACAGTCGAGGAAACATAATGCGAGGTAAGTTAATTTCAATAATAAGCGGCCCGAAGGGAGAAGCTAATAAGGTAGAATTTCTTCCGATATTTATGGAACTATACATTGAAGAGGTGTGATGTTGCTGTTTGTCTGTAGGTCAAAGGTATTTCAGTTGAGTACCCTAAAAGTGTCGAATTGTCCTAAAGCAGACAAACCAAACCGTTTTTCGTATTCTTGCAGCCATGTCGTTGTCTATCGAGAATCCATTATTTCTACAGATAATTTATTTTCTCACTTATTATTTCTTAACGAGAATCTTGAATCTATAAACGATTTGCGAGTTCCTCTTCGTATTTCTTAATTGATGAAAAAGTTACATTATCCATTATTTTTTTATCTTTCGAAGTGGGCATAAATAATATTTGTTTCTTTGTTTATCACTGCGTGTCATCAGACGATAAACAGTGAAAACTGAATTATTTGTTTTTCTTGTCCCCAGGAAGACTGCCTCTTCCATCTCTTTCGCTGTCTTACTATCGAATACATTCGCACAATCAGAAACAGCCATGAGTAAAGATGTACACTTACACTCAATTATTTGACGTTTTCGTGAAACTTTTTAATTTATAAATTAAAAACAGTTAAATGTAATGTAATCAATAAATTTAAAACATTTATAAGAATCAAGTGAACTTTGATACATAAAGTTTAGTAGAGTTCATATATTTGCATGTGCATGAGTTATACCTATCTACTCAACAATTCAACTTTTGTGATCAGACGAAATCCGTTATCACCTTCCACACCTATTTAAATAGGTGTGGAAGGTGATAACGTACGTACAAACAAGGGTTCTAGCGTATTATAATATAGATTATATCTCTATATAAATTTCGGCATGCGTATACGTTCAAAAATTTCTGTGTATAGGATTGAGTCGTGAACTAATAAACCGATCAGTATGAATTTTTCAACACAACTGCTAGGCGTAAGGTAGAGTATTATGCGCTATATATTTAGTTTAACTTAGTGTTATGCAAAGATAACGAAAAAGGGTGAAAGCCCTTTCTCAAAATTCAGATAATTCCGCTTTTTGTAAAATTTCAACTGTATGTATTAGACATCAATTAATAAGTATTTCTCAAATGTCCGATTCATTGGAGTGTTTTAAATGTTTTAAGAGGCCATAATATGGACACATCCTCCCATTTGAAAGATTAAATATTTCAGATTTGTATTAAATTTGATCCATAGTCACTAAACATAAATTAAGCAAGATTCCCTAAATTTCTATATCTTTATAAGACCCCTTAACCTTAAAGTTTCAATTTGAAAAAAATTCTAGAATCAGAATCATGTAATGAATTTTTATCACAATTCGAATAAGGATTGTAGCCGTAAGTTTTAGTAGCATTATATGCTCATTTTAATCTTAATAAAGAGACATAAAAGTAGTACAATTTAATATGTATTCATGAATATTATTATAAAAGCTTATTTAAGAAAATTAAAGTTGGGCACTTTTGAGAAATATTAAAAGATAGACATTTACTTAAGCTACAAAGCGAGGCTCCAATTATGTTCGTTAAGTCCTTAATGTGTATCGCTCGTCTCAATTGGCATTAATATAACTTAATTTCTCTGTATCAGGTGATTATATTTTATTGTTGAGAGGTTAGAGTAAAAAGCGTCTCTGTGAACCGGATTCGTACTTTGTGACCGTCTGAAATTATCACTTCCCTGCACCGATGAGAGTATAAGCTTGAAACGATGTCGTCTGTCCGTAAATTTAATTTAATATTTATTTATGAATATCATATTTATATATATATATATATATATATATATATATATATATATATATATATATATATATATATATATATGTGTGTGTGTGTGTGTGTGTACCTATATAATGATTATTTAAAATGATTATTCAGATTCCAATGACAAATTCAGTATTTACTCATATTATTCACTTTTGTAATGACAGAACTAACGATGGTTTTACAATTGTTTTGCAATGTGCAATATGGTACAATTAAACGCAATAAAACGCTGTTCTTCAGAAACCACAATAAAACACTTATAAAGATAATGTGAACTATTAAATATAATAATGAGCAATTAGAACATCATACAATTAATTTTAGTTTCATTAACTTTTTTTTCAATTTAAATTTCGAAGATATACTTCCTCGTCAGAATTTAAAATGAAGATATATTAAAATACCTTTTTGTTTCATTTTTTTATTCATCTCGTTTTTGCGTGTTATCAATCCGTGTGATGTTGAAACGAATTTGAGATGAGAGTCTCTTTAATCAAGAACGACACGTAGCTATGCAAATTTTAATAAGAAATGTTGTTCTTGGTTTAGAAAGCATTGTTTATATAGTAATATGAATTATTAAAAATAATCATGAGCAATTAGAACGCTATACAATGCATTTTAGTTTTATTAACTTTTTTCAATTTAATTTTCGAAGATATACGTCCTCGTCAGAATTTCAAATAAAGATATATTAAAATACCCTTTTTTTAATAAAAGTTAATGAAAATAAAATGCATTGCATTACGTTCTAATTGCTCATCATTATTTTTAATAATTTATATTACCCTATAAACAATGTTTTCTAAACCAAGAACATTTCTTATTACAATTTGCATAGTCATGTGCCGTTTTATAAAGATGGTATGCAGAAAGTTAATGGAAAAATACAGAAAGCAGACAACACTCATGCAAGATGCCCCGCCCCCGATAATAAGATGACAAAATTCAAATCTAACCGCCATTATAGATCTATCGCACGGAGCTACACTTTTAGATAGTCGTGAGAAAGGCAAAAAAACTAACAGTTTTAATTACAAGCAGTTAATTAAAGTTTTAACTTAAGGCAGGTAATGATTGTTATAAGTAAGTGTATTGCATGAGGCAAAATACAAAAATGCGGTTTATGGTAGTGAATTAAACATTCGTCTTTAAAATTAAGAGGAGTTCAATCAACGTTTCCACTTTAGTATAATTTCGATCCTGACAAAATTACAATTATTTTTTTAATTTGTACTAACTCTTATAGAATAGCCTGCAGTCATTAAATTTATAGTAGCTTTATTTAAAATTAATTTAAAAATTTTAATTAATTACTATAAATTATATCAGATTAGTGACATAAATAAATAATAAATATAAAAAGGTTTAAAATTAATACGGTATGCAATTTTTACATGCGGAATGATCAAAGGAAGGTAACTCAATATTAATAAGGCTAAGATAGTGATTTCCCTTTATCTACTATCAGGAATGCAATCTCCAAACACCTCAAATCCTACTACTTTCAAGAATAACAATCGCGAAGTCTCCTAGTTTTTAAATTACCCATAAAAAACTTCCTCGGATTTATCAAAGTTTAAATGGATGAGGATACCATTATCTATATAAAATGCCACGTTAATTAGCCGAGAGTGATCTGTTAATCTTCTGATGAGCTTCATGAATTGGTAATTATATGTTTATTTCAGGTTGTTTGCGTGCGCGTGAAACAATTGTCAAGTAACATTGAATTATTTTTAATTTGGGCAAGAAAAAATTAATAAAACTTGGTCATTCAAATTAACTTACCATAGTTTACCTATATATTTACATACATATATACACATACAGTTCTCTCCAAGAACATTTAAACAAGTCGAATTCTCTTGTTTCTATTGCTTACTGAAGACTGTTGGGTTTAACATTAAAACGATGTATATCAGCCCATATTTCAGAATTACAGCTTTTATTGCCTGGCATTTGCGTTTAGTCGTGTAATAAATCTTCACCTTCTGTTTGGACCATCCATTCCCTAAGTGAGGAAAACTGTTAGAACCGGAAACTGACAAGTGTTTCTTGATGTATATGCGTTGCCTTTTAGATTGACTATTTAATAATAAAATAGTTTCTTACCATTACTTTTGCTTTTAGCCACGCTCTTAACTTGTTAAGAGTGAATCTTTTGTTACAAAAACAAATCATCAAAACGACGAGACAGTAATCTATGGAATACATTTCGCAGCTGAGAAAAGCAAAAACATTAGTCGAGGCACTTGGACAAACATTGGACAACACACTTGTAATTTACTATTGGGTCGCTACTTTTCAAAGCCAAAAGCCATTTGAGCATAAAATATTAATAACACGGAATGATTGCCAGTCGAGAGATTAGGAACTATGGGAGTATTAGCATTTAACTGCGTTTGATTTTTTACGATTTACGACAAGAATTTTTTTTTATTGAATTTGAAGACTACATATGTTATCAGCAGGGAAGCAGTCCTGCGGTATTATGTTCAACGGGCGGAACCCCTTGCAAATAAGCTTTGTCATTGGAATTTCCGTCTGTCGCTATGAACATGGAGGGGGAAAGGAAGGTATTTTTCCTCATGATAGAAGAAGTATTGCTGTGAATGTTGAGGAGCAAACAAAGATTGAGGGTCAAACATGCCCTGACATCGAGAGAAACTAATGTTGTAGTTGATAATAAGTATATAACATGTGGGTCAATGGGAACAACAATACAAAACATTACCTCAAAAAGAAAAGAATAAACTACAGTCAGCGATCTCACTAACTGCTTCACCGGTGCTGAAGTGAATTTTTTTTCTCATTCGACCACGGATTAAATAAAGGGTTCAGTTCGAAATCCCGTATAGATTCCCGAGTTCGATGGTTACATCGACTGAAACCACGTGAATATAATAACCAAGATGGAAATGGTAGTTCGAATAATCACATTACTATAAAATAGCCGTTGTTCAAAATTTGTTAGCATGACGACAAAGAATAAAGTCAAATTCCTCAATCCGCAGAAGATATAACCAGAAAATAACAAAGTCCGCTATACAACAGCCATATTTGGGTTTCTGAACGCATATGCAACAGATGTGAAATGTTGCGATTCGACATTGAATAATCCACACCAAAATAATTTATATTCCGATCGAAAAAGATGATAATTATTTATTCAGATAATACTATCGATCCTTCATTAAGCGCTTTTTTTTTAGTTTTTACTTTTTTTTTTCATTTTTGGTTGCTCACGCAAAAATTATCTAATCATCAGAATAAGTATTTATATTTCTTTTGTTTCATTTCGAACTGGTCATCAATCATAATTTCTTCTTTTGCTGAAAACAGTAATTCGTACTGAAGTCAATCATTTAGAATTAATGGCTCGCTTGTGTCTAGTACAGACTTGATTCCCTTATTTGTCTACTGTCATGTGTTATCAATTATTTAACGGGATGCCTCCAAATTTATCTCAATGAAGAGTTATTCATTTTTAATAGCTTTTCAAGCAAAATACACAGCTGTCATGTTTTTATTCGTGGAAGTGGCTCCAGTCTGAAAAGCGGAAAATATTTCCATCAAGATTTTGACAATATAAATTCATTGTTAATAATTAAAACTTCCAATAATAACGTTTACCAATTCAACCCCCAACAAAGTTCTATTTACCAAAGTTTAACCGCACACAAAATAAACATCCGCAAATTACTAACTGAAAATAATCTGTCCCCTCCAAACTCTATAAAAGATGTCTTACAGAATCTTGTACAATCTCGCTTCCCATGAAAATGGCTTCCGAAGTACCAGTTTTCAAGAACTTTGACGAAAGATCTGACCCGCAAAATTATATTTTGATATGTCCCGTTCCGCTCTTTGCAAACATTAATCAATCTTGCGATAGTTCATCACTTTGAAAATACTAACCTTTTCTGTGACTAACAATACGTGTTTAAATGCTTTTCTACTGCGGATATCCTAACACTCATCTCTGAACGTATATAATACCCACTAGATATGGCAGGTTGACAATGGCGTTAGCGCTACATATCTCCAAAGCTTTTTATTAAGGGTAGCATACAATGCAACATCAGGCAAATCAACTTGTACGGTATTACTCGACGATAATCTAATAAAATCAGATCTTTTATAGCTCAAACAAAGATTCAAGTCGTTCTTAATAGCCGTATATCGAACGAAAATTAACATATCTATCGTACAGGGAAATACTCTACGAGTTGCCACCTGAAACAAGAAGGATAGCTCGACGCTTTAGTAACCTCGAGAAAAGATTTACAAACGGGAAAGTTCCGTGACGTTCAACAACGCTTGCTTGAATATTACTATATATATATAAGTATATATTAATATATATATATATATACATATATTAATATGTGTATATATTTATATATTTATATATATATATATATGTGTATATATTAAAATATATATGTATATATTAATATATATACATGTATATATTAATATATATGTGTATATTAATATATATATATATGTGTATATATTAATATGTGTATATGTATATATTAATATATATATGTATATGTTAATATATATATATATATTAATATATAAATATTAATATATACATATATATATGTGTGTGTATATATTAATATGTGTATATGTATATATTAATATATATATGTATATGTTAATATATATATATATTAATATATATATTAATATATACATATATATATATATATATACATATATATATATATATATATATATATATATATATATATATATATATATATATATATATATATATATATGTAGTAAGCTATGAAAATATATTTATGGCAATAAAGCTACACAGATGCTTCCGCGTTTCATCACTGGGGGAATTTTCAGGCATCTTAGCCTGAAGATTCCCTTGGAAATGTTACGCGGGAGCCTCTGTGTAGCTTTATTGCCATAATTATATTTTCATAGCTTACTACCTAGCTCTACTCACGTATCGAGCACTGTCGAAATAAATACTAAAAATTGATACATAAAAAAATGTATTCCATTATAAAATTTTATGTGGATACATGAAATAGTAATATATATATATATATATATATATATATATATATATACATATATATCTAAATATATATATATATATATACATATATATATATATATTAATATATATACATGTATATATCAATATATATGTATATATATATAAATATGTATATATTAATATTTTTATGTATATATTAATAAATATATATGTATATATTATATATATATTCATAGATTAATATATATATATATATATATAGATGTATAATATATGTATATTTTAATATCTATATATGTATATATTAATATATATATATATATTAATGTATATATATATGTATATATTAATATATATATACGTATATGTTAATATATATATATATATATGTATATATTAATATATATATATATGTATATATGTATATATTAATATATATATATATATATATATATATATGGTTAGAAAAATTAAAATCTAAGTTCTTTTGCAAACATAATTCCATGCCAAAAATTAGAAATAAAACACAGAAATGTTGTTTTATTAAGATATATATTTAAAAAAATCTGCCGTTACACACGTTGATTTACTCAGTTTCATTATAATATATATTTATACATTGATTTTTTTTTTTGCTTCGATTATATTTTATCGTAATATATATATATATATATATATGCGATAAATAAGTGGAAACCAAAAAAGTGATTTTCTTCAATTATTTTTTTGCAATTTTGTATATATCTTTTACTTACAGTCGTATATAGTCGTATATAGTGTGGAACGTATGTATTTTGGTATTTGGGGAGAAACGCCTTCTTTTTTAAACAGCCCATTGCATTTTTATGTGTAAAATGTTACATCAACAACCTTCTATACAACATACATAATTATTACTTGCAATGCTTCAAACAAACTACTATACTATTTTCACTTATCTCTCTTTTTCTCTTTCTCTCCATCTTTCTCTCCTTTTCTCTTTCTCTCTCCTTATGTAATTGAAATTGAAATATTTATATAAAGATATTGATAAGCCGTTTTTCAACAAGGACGAATCCTCTGAAAGAGAATGAGTGGTCAATAAGCGTTCGAAAATGTCATTTTTAGTTGACCTTAACATTTTTAGGACGTATTTTTCGTTAATATATACAGTTTTATCAATTTTATACGTACATAAAAGTAATCCACGGACACGTGTTTCTGACATGGCTTAGACAAGAATCGAACATTCGATATTGTTGTCTATATACTAGCGTTTTTACCACTGGACCAAGACGCTTGTCTTGAAATGAGTACGATGTTTATCACCTAAATATTTAATGTATTTTTATGTAATTATTTTTATTGGTATTGCAGCGTTCATTGATTTTTTTTTTTTTGCTTATTATTATTTCGATTGTCTCACTTCTTAAGTGATTAAGATGCATAAAATTGCATTATTAGTCGTCCTTAACTTTATAGAACGTACTTTTATTTAATATATATATGTTTTTTTAAATTTTATACGTACATAAAAGTAATCCATGGACACGTGTTTCTGGGTCACAGTCGTCATCAGCATGGCTAACTTAGACAAGGATTTAATTGATAAAAATCGTACATATTTCTAGATACGCGTCTTGGTCCAGTGGTAAAGACGCTGGACTATAGACATCAATATCGAAGGTTCGATCCTTGATTTAATCCCAAGCAACGTCGGACCTCCTGCTAATATAAAATAAATTTAAAGTGTATAGGCAGTAATAGATTTGGTTTATATATATATCCGATCAGATAGTGTTCAATAATCTATAGACTACAAATGAGTTATGGTTTTTATGGAGTTTATCTGCTCGGAGGCAAATAGAAAGATGTGATTGGTTAACAAAAAAAGGAATAGGCAGAGTATACATTACTATTATTTACACTGAAAATGAAATGATCTTTTTTTGTTTGTAATAAAATACTGTAGAATTTTTTTAAAATTTTATTTACTTCGAGTTTTCCTTTACATTTGCAATAAGTGAGTTCGAATCTCACATAAGTCTAACAGATTTTTAACTGGCTACATGCTTTACAAATTTAAAGAAATTAACTACATATAATAAGATAAATAATATTGCATAAATATTTTTTAAACTTAGTGACCTTTTTTATATTTTGATGTGAACCTTTGTAAGGGACATAAAATAGAGAAAACCTTTTCTATTTGGGAAATTAACTGTATCTGTCCTAGGATATTTATTCTCTTCGTATTTCTAAATTATTCGGTTATTTGACTTACGCTGACATTGCTAAACTACAATAGAAGTTTAGCATAACATGTTAGAAATATTTTAAAAAAATCGAATATTCTTGATTGTTTTCCTTTTCTGTTCCTTCTCTGTTTGTCTTAATCCCAGCTCCCACATGGCATCATGTGTAAACACAACAATGCGAACTTAAAGATGTACAAATTCGCCAGATATCAGTCACTCCAATTGAGACACAATTCTTAACGAGTCAAAAAAGTAAAAAAAAAAGCAATAAGACAATGAAACGACAAACAATCAGTAAAATCTAAAATGAACGTAAAAACCAAAAACTAAAAATTGAAGTGAATGAAATAAGAGATTAAAAACATCTTAATCTCTATTTATATAAAGTTAAGAATGTGTATATGTTTATATATTTATATGTATGTGATCACTCCTAAACTAATTAACGGATCATTATGAATTTTGTAACGGGGCTTTTAGACGCAGGGGTTGGTAATGTGGACTATATTTGCTTTAATTTAGTTTCATTCAAAGAGGATAAATAGGTGGTGGAAGCACTTTGCAAAAATTCAGATACCTCTGATATTTGTGAAATTTTACCAATAGGTATTAGACATTAATTAATCAATATTTCCCGAATTTGAGTTTCTTATGAATATTATAAAGGTTTAGGGGGTATAATATGGATACATTTGTAAATTCATGTATATTAGATTTTCATTAAATGTAATACCACTTAAGTTATATTGTTTTAATTTTATTTTTTTTGAAAATCACTTCAGCTTAAGCCTTAAATTTGAAACATTTTCTCGAATCAAAATAATGTAATACAAATTTGATCAAAATTGGAATAAGGATTCTAAACATAAAGTTTAGTATATTATATCTTATATATTAACCTTTGTTAGTTGGCATAAATATTGTGCAAAACTGTTCTGTCTGAGAAATTAATTGTACCAAACTTTGGACGCGGATTCTTCTAATTACAGATAAAATTAAGAATAATTGCTTCTATGCTTCTTGTCAAAACAGATTGCTAAGGGTGTAACAAATTAACAAAAAATAATGTATGTTTTTTTTTAATATTGGAAAGTTATATCCGAAACGATACAGTATGTATTATTTTGATTATTCGAACTATTGTTCTCATCTAGGATGTTATTCTTATAACGTTACGGCCGATGTAAACTTCTTGCTGTACGTCTTGTCAAAATAGGGAATCTTTATGTCGAACTCAGGAATCTGTACAGAATTTCGAATAAAACCCTTTCTGAAATTACATCGACCGAAACGTTGTGAGAATAAGATTCAAGATGAGAGCAGTAGTCCGAAAAACATTAAGATTACAAATTATCAATCCTCATCTGAAAAATGCCGAAACATGGTATACAGTATGGTATGTATTAAGCTATTAATGTTTATGTCTAGTCCCACATATAAAATCGTCGCTTTTCCGCGCAAGCAATAACATCAACAAAACAACAGCTTAATACATGATATACAGTATACATATACACGCATGGAGTATGGTACTTATCCAGATTAGGACTCAAGCAAACCCTAACGCTAACCCTAACCCTAACTGACGCTAAGTTTATTTTAGCTTGTGTACTAATCCTAATAAGTACCAAGAGTTTTAGAAAGTCTCATGGATGTTACTGCTATGTTACTGAGATCCTGTGACATATTTTGAAAACAAAACGCGCCTGAATATCACCTATATTTATTGATTTGCTCCAATAGTTTTATAACATTCTCATAAACCTGTGACTTAAATACTAGAATAACATCGGACCAACTTACATAAAATACCTCTCAAGGGTGAATGCAATTTACATCAACACAATCTACACACAAATTACAACCCCTTTCGCACAGAAGAGTCGTTGCTAGTCTGTCTCTACTCCATGAGTATTTCTATGGTAGCTTCTTGAGTGAGCCCCAATCTCTGGTTCTACCCCCGTAAAACCTTCACAACAGGAACTCGTCTCTCTGCCAATACTCTTTTCTTTCTTTGTGTACATAATACCAAACGTAACGTACAGTAACAGAGTTTTTCCCCCAAGAAATTCCAACGTTGGAACACTTTCCTGCGTGACTGCCACCTATATTCTACAACGTGGTCTATTTCAAATCTATTGTCAACAAAAATCTGTCGAAGTCGTCCTTTGAATTTATCTAACATCGCTCGAAATCGTGTTATTGTCTCATTGTTGTATTTACTTCCTGTTTTATTACATAAATCTAGGATTAGACAAGTTAAGAATTGTGGCGCCGTACCGATTAGCTCATCTAACTGACAATATCATTATCCCTTATCCTCAAAGGGTGTTGGGCCTTGGTAAGTGGTGAACTTAGTATAAAAATGCATATGAATGCAACGAGACAAACATATTTACCATGAACCGTCCTTGAGGTTGTCCTTAATTTAGTTATAAATCATTAGATTTCATTATACGAGTTTCCATCTTCTGTTTATTGCACGCCTTCCATTTAAATAAAAAAAATATTATAAATTATCGATTTTTACTTTTAACGGATAAGCCATGACAGTTTTTGGCGCAAGCAAATGTAAATAAAAGAAACTTCAATCTATCAATATTAATTTTAGAATTTATTTCCAAATGAAACTAAGTGTATTCATCAACGGCTAGAAAACAGTCATTCTCTCTGCCAACGTGTGTAACTTTTTGCCATCGCCTCGGTCTTCCCTTTTATTTTATTTTCTATTATTCTACTCTTCTTCTCTTTTACTTTCTCTTCTACTTTTTGTTACTATTACTAACACTATCACAAATATCGTCAAATATAATTCTTGTGAATAAGTAAATAAATATTTGCTTATTCCTGATGAAGTCTTTCGTTAGTAAAGACGCTGATTTGATTTGCATATTTGGTCTATCAAAGCACGAAATATAACCTTTAGCAGATTTATATATTCAAGTTAAATTGTAACGTAAGAACCGTTGGATGTGTTATGACTTGAGTCTATGGTGCTAAGCACTTTTGTTCATATCTCAAACTGTCATGGCCGACGTTGTTTACTTGCAGGGTTGATAACCCTCCCTTTTTTACAGTGCAAAGGTAATGACTCTGTATTATTTTATATATTATTTTAGGCTGCGCCTAACAGTTACTCACTAAACATGAAAGTACAAGCGTATTTTTTGCTTGAAAATTTCACAATTAAATTTATTCGTATCAGCTATAAAACGGTAGAATCGAGGTATAAATGGAAAGTGGTATATGAAGGTACTGCACCTCAAGGAACGAGTAGAAAGTAGTTGTTGTTTACTAATACAAATGTTCGCTTTGGGTAAATGTGTATGTGTAAATATTCCGAAGATTTTCATTTATATATATATATATATATATATATATATATACTAAATTAATTCAGTGAAATAGAATATTAAATTTTTTGCGAATAACTTTCATATTTCTCGTTCGAATTTGTTTTAATTTTAGCAATTCATTCTTAACCATCTATTCGGCATATGAATGTAATCTTGCAATATATCACTTACACACCATGTTTTCTTTGGAAATCGACAAAAAATAAAAGTAACAAAAAGACAAAAAGCCTGTTTTTTATCAGGAAAATATTCATTAATGAACGTATTTGTAAGGACTGAATAGGCACACTTCATATTTAGTTGCATCACCTTTTGTATTTACGATTTCTTTCATTTGTTCTAGTTACGAACTAATGTTTTTTTACTAATGAATCACCACTTATCAATGCTTAAACTACTCGAGAATAAAGATTAACGAGATGAATAGATTGACAGCGTAATGATGACGAATACTATGAGCGGATTGAAATTTTCTAGGTACCACCAACTCAAACAAACAGCCGACCTAGAAAACAGCAATAATTTCCTCTTTGTAAGAAACATCGGTCAGCGAATGTGACAACCAAGGAACAAAATATGGGAAGCGAGAGTCAGGAGGTTGCCGAAATTAAACTCACGCTGTACTTTCTACTCTCCATCAGTATGGATGCCTGTTGGCTTCCATGAAGCCCATCTACCCTTTAACAGCTCTTGTATATAGTGTTGCTGAGTTTCCAGACACCAACCTACATGGAGCTGCCTGATGGAAGTGGCAATTTAGTTATCGACAGTTCTTACGATTGAACAAGTATTGTTAGTTACATAGTACAAGTAGCAGGTAAGAAAGCAAACCTGGTCTGACATTAACGAGACAATTAAATATCGACAATTCTCCGGTGACCTGATATCAACACTTCAGTAATGACTGAATTCAATTCTTCAAGAACAGCCATCCTTTTCTCCCTAGAATATTGTTTTGTAAATGTCACTATGTTAGTTGAGGTAGGGTCATGTTGGTAGACACATTGTCCCCAAACTCAATGTATCGGATATGGAAATGACCCAGGACATTATGATAGACAAGTGTATTAATAAATATATTTAAGAGACAGATCGTTCTTCGGTGAAAACATGCCACCATAGATTATTATCGACAAAGGCACGCTGGGCGTTTTTTTATGCATTTGGTTTCATACCTCCAGGCATAAAGTGCCACAATCACCAAAGAAAATACAGAATCTATCGCTGACAATGACATGGGTCCATTGATAGCGGACTAATTTTAATGATCTCTAACCAATATTGAAAGCTGTCGTCGCTATTTTGATATTAGTAATGGTTTCGAAACCGTTATTCCCATGTCATATCCCAGCCGAAAGAGTATCCAAGGTGTTGTGGATCGGGGAATACCTAGAATAGCATTCTTTTTATGTTTTCAAATGAGATATCGTGGCAATAAATATTCCATCATAAATGTTGATTGTAAAATGTGTTCTAGTCAGGATTAATCGAACTTTATGTATAAAAAAATAATGAATAGAAAAGAAATCAATGAAAACTATTTCAGAAACAGTTCCAGTCCGCCATTAGCTGATATTAAATGTGTTATAGTTTATATTTTTAGAGATTATTTAAGGTTGACGTCTGGCCGTTCGTGTGTTGTCGATAACGACGACACATTCAAATTTGAAAACCAAATTACGTCTCGATCGACATTCACTTTGGAGTTTTACTGGGTTTTTTTTACATTCGTTTGTGAAAATAACTTAGTTGGGTTAAAAGCTCTTATCTATCAAAAGTTATATCAAACAATGATATAAGATATCAATAAAAACATAAATACATAGATTTATAGACATATTCGTTTCGGAAAAGGACTGGACTTTCATACACTTGAACAAATTGATTTGTTTGTTGATGTTTTTTGTACTAAATTAAATAAACGAGTGCTGCCAACATATATATATATATATATATATATATATATATATATATATATATATATATATATATATTAGAATATTAAATAAAATTAAAGATAATCGATTTATCGTTAAATAATAATCTATCGTGATAATATAAAGCTCAATATATGAATAGAGTAATCAATTTAAGATATGAAAGATGAGAATATATATATATATATATATATATATATATATATATATTATCAACGTTTCGTCTTTATTGTAAGATTTCCTCAGGATGATAATTTGAAGAAAAGTGTTATGCAACTACATCGAAATTTTGGGTTGACATAATGGATTGACAACGAAAAGTAGTAGCCGTGGCTACTGTGAGCGCTGGAGGAGAGTCCAGGCTGCGAGAAGTTAGTAGTGGCGAAGAATGAAATTAATATGGAAAGCTTTGAGTGGGTACCATTAAGGCAGCAGTGAAAAGGAAGGGCTGAGAGTATTAGTGAATTTGCTTTAGGGTGGGTGAGAGGAAAGGGGGTTGAGGTTTTTGTCGTGGTGAGGTGGGGCATGGATTTTTAGAGGCTGGGGAAAGAGGAGCGAAGGGGAAAACTCTGTGTGTTTTGCATATAGGTTGTATCATAGTTTTAGAAAAAGATTTAAAGACATGAAGATAACTTGAAAATGGACGTGAGGTGGGTAAGAGTGTGAAAGAAATAGTCAAAAGAGGGAGATAGGTGAGAGGGGAGAGGGGAGAGGGGAGAGGGGAGATTTTGTTGTGGTCAGGTGTGAATTTTTATTTTAGAAAGAAAGAAAAAAAGAAAAATGATTTTAATTTTGGGAAGTGATAAGTAAAATGTGGTTTCGTTCAGGATGTGTTGATGGTTTGAGAGTAAATTGAGAGCAAAAAGGAGTTTAAATATCTAAATATTTGTAAGGATATGTAGATTGTGTTCATTTGTAAGACTGTTATTTGTGGTTAAGTAATTTTGATTCGTAGTGGGTTATTCATGAGAACGTGAATGAATATATATGTGAGAAAGGTTAGTACGTAAGTGTGTATGCGGGGAGTTGTATATAAGTGCAATTGAGAACGATGAGAAGAAGGGTTAGCCATGATCTAGGTTTAGTGTTTGTCCGGTCAGGATAAGTTTGCTTATTAAGAGGGATAGACTGTAGAAACTATTTCGTTGTCTAATGGTATTAGAAGCTGTGATGAGTGCCGTTTCAAGTTGTCTTCGCCGAGCTTTGTTATGAATGTGTTTGATAATTTTAGCCTGTTCAAACTTGAAAGCATAATCGTGCTCTAATACGGGGGGAAAAGTGCACTGAGAGAGCTTTTGTTTTTTATGTACCTTTTGTGTTCGCTCAATCTTTTTTCAATTCAAGTTGCGTTTCCCCCACGTAAATTTGATGGCAGTTGTTACATGAAACGGTATATAAGCCGGCATGGGATGTGTTTTTTTTTTAATGTCTTGCTGTGTTTAATGTTTGTTTTATGGTTTGTGATGTGATTTGTACTGTTGGAATGCCTAGTGTGTTAAGTGTGTTGCAGATGGATGTGTTATTGGAATGTGTGGGTAAGAGAAGAGGGCTGTCTATGAGAGAGATGTTTGGTATTTGATGTTTTTGTTATTGGTTTTTGAGAATATTCGAATATACATGTTCTGTTAGCATTTTGCTAATTATTAATACATGATATACGTAATATTTTTGATTTTACATAATTTTATGTTTATATTCATTAATTTTTTCTTACTGGTAGTGAACAAGTGCATTATTCAGGTTTATGATGACGATTGATATCGGCTAGGAAATGACTGAGACGCTATTGCAAAAAAAACAATAGTCTATTGCGAGATTCGAACCCTGAAATACGGCCTAAAATATTGGAACTGAAGATGAACACCTCACCCACACGGCCACAGGTCAAATGTTAACGTTTTGTCTTTTTAACCAACTTAAACATTTATAAAATCGGCGTAGGGAAACAAAATTAAAAGTCTGTTTTATTGCTACGCGTACATGTAAAATATTTCGTTTTTCTAAAATAAATATAAATATATAATAAAATGTCCTCATTAAGATAAAAAATATATTAGTTAACATATATATATAATATGTTATCCATTTCTGATAAAATAAAGGATATATATGTTCTCTTCAAATTAAACAATATATCAAATGCGTACCATAATTTGACATGGAAATATAAGCGATATTTACTAAAGAGTTGAAAAACCAATAAACCGGTTTTTGTTAATGATTTTCTGTACTTATTTTTATACTTTACCTTGGCTTAGTATTATTATATACTGAAAAGGTTCAGATTAATATAAGGGGACGATAAAATGTCGGAACATTTGTTTCTAATGTTATTTTATGTACTTTCTACCTTTGAAAAATAGGTTTTCAAAAAGGCTCAAGAACTTTTGACATCGATAAGAACATCGGATCGAAAGTTTTATTCCAAGTTTGCGATTAATTTTACTCTTAGATCAGCAGTCTAACTCAGATGCTGCGACACACATGAACATATGTAGACTACTTTTCGTTATATATGAAAATATATACACATTCTTAACTGTATATAAATATGTGTGTGTTATTTTAAACTCCAAAGTACAGCACTTATCTTTTTTAATTTGGCAAAGAGAGCCAATCTTTAACAGCGGGGAACATATATTAACGGCTTAATTCATATAAAATGTATTTGTAAACTGAAATATATATATACTCTCGTTTGCATTAACGAAAAAAATGTCGTACGTAAGCATTTTTGTATTTGAAAATAGCAAAATTTCTTTATAACATTTTAAAATTATGATGACGTTCAAAAATAATCCATACGAAATAAATTATATTCTGAAATAATTTAAATGTATCGAATCGACAACCGGAAAAGCCGAATCGGTTGTTTTGAATGCAAGCATATTTTCAAAGGTGTTAATATATTTAAATATGTAAAGGTATATATTTATAAATTAGATCGAACAGAAAGGCTAGCAAGAAATACATTTTTTTCTAATCTTTTTAAGCTTTATTTTGTTTAATTTTCAACGATTCGGAATATATATATATATTTTTTTTTAGGGGGTGGGATAAGGCGTTCTTAAAAAAAATACAGGCGATCTGTAGTCTGTAAAACCATTACCTTTTGTGTTTCGGCTTGTGGCAATTACTTAATACGGTTCTTTAATATTCATGAATTCCAACGTTTTGGACTGCTTTTGTTTTAATTTCCACAATTTAATAACAAGATAATTCGGTTAATGTCTCTTTAACAATGAAGAAACAAATAGATGCAGCGAGTACACATTCATATGATAAACCCATTTACTGTCAGGTGTTTCTACATAAAATAACTTCATTGAAAATATTCAGTTACAACGGGAGCGTCTATGTTTTAATAGAAATATGATACTACTTTGTATACTAATAGTACATCCCTTACTTAGGCCAAAAGTAACTCGAGGATGAGAGTTAACGATGATAGAACGGTACTATAAAAGGAGTGAGATCTATGATTAACACTCTTAACGAGACTGTCGCAAAATTTCGACAAGTCTACCACCTCTAATAGCAAACGATAATACATGCCAAAACTGGTTTTATTGGCAATATAAGACAGAACAGCTAAAATATACATAATTGATTCAGCAATTGACTAATATGTGGATGTGAAAATGACAATGTTCCATGAGCTAATGGTCAACCTCATAATAAATTCAAGATGGCCGCCATCACAATATGTAAATTAGTAAAATTTTACAATTCATTTTGATTGTCCTATTTATATCCTAGAAATGTCACATGTGTTTTTTAGGTTTAATGAAACGTTAAGCTTAAAGAGGGTTAATTCACAGAACGACATGAGAGACATCTGTTGGCATTGTACTTGAAAACGACTATGTTGAAGTATGTAAGGAAACGTTCACGCGGTAATATGTTCCACAGTTAAGAGGTTCTTTGAATAAAACTCAATCCATAGAAGTTTCGTTTGATTTTAGGTACATAGAGGAAGAAATAAGAATTCTCTGCAGCGTTTAGAAGACGATATTATGTCTCGGAAATTTTGAGATGAGGATTAATAATTTTTATTATTTGGATAAGTCATACTACTGTTTTCATCTTGGGTGTTATTCTCACAACGTTTCGGCGAGATCTTGCTGAGTAGGTTTTTCGAGGTAGGGGATACCAGAACTTGAAGTTCAGTCGAACACCTATTATGGAAATATCGATAGAGTAGGGAAAGGCGAGATCGTCTTTTCTGTGAGAAATCGAGCTGAAAGAAAGATAAGAGATCATTTCCCACTGGATTGCAAAGTTAATTTTGTATTATTTCAAGGCAGTAAAAGATACTCTGAGTGGCAATTTCCCTGATGTGACAGCAGTATTCCATCTTGGATTGAATCTGACTCTTATGAAGGTATAGAGTTGCATCATGACCGGAACTTTGGTGAGCGGTAGAAGTATTCAACCATTTTTCCAGCAACTTTAGCAACAGATTTGATACAAGTCCTCCATTTCAGGCAAGGAGTGAATGTTAGCCTGAGGAGCTTGTCAAAGCTAGGAGCTTCGTCAAGAAGATAGCCATTTATTTCAACTTTGGTTAGAGCTCGATTTTTTCAACAAAAAAATAGTATCATGACATTTATCAAATGAAGACTTATTGAAATGTTTATTCATGAGAAAAGTGTTGTACCTGTTCTGATACTAAACTTCATCGTTTTTGTCCTCGATCAGTGAAGAAGAATCCTTTTAGACTAATATAATTGTTTGTGCTCATGCAGTTTACGGAACGGGCTATTTTTAGATAGGATTTTCATGTTACGGTCATGTTATCTTTTGCTTATTAAGTGACAATACAGAATATTCAATAAAGCTCCCCTCCCTATGTTAAGTATGGCTTTCTAAATAATCGAATGATTCCAGTCCGGTCTATAAACTGCATAAATACACAATTTATATTTTGCCTTAATCCAGAATTTCCCTTTTTGAGAGATGGATTTTCACCACATTAAAAACAGACCTTATGTCCAACTTTTCCCTCATGGGGAAGCAAGTAAATAGGGATTCTTTAAAATATGAAAACTTTTAATAAACTTAGTCTCCCGACATAAAACTAATGGCAGGCATTCTTAGCAAGATGATCGCCACAAAAGTGTCCGCACAAATACACCGATGGAAACTGTCCACTCGGCGTGGATCGGCTCAGTTTGACATCTCCAACTGATTTTAACGTGTGACCTTAATATGCACCCCTAAATTAAGCTTCAGACACTGCAGCAGCTTAAGAATTATATTCGTGCAGAAATAAGAGGATTGGCTCGAGTAACTTTGAGCAAAGTCATGCAAAGTTCTGGTAATAAGGTGGAACTGTGCATACCTGAGAATGGAATACATCTCTATTTATATAAAGTTGGGTATATGTATATGTTAATATATTTGTATGTACAGGATTCACTCCTAAACTGATAAACCCCGGTCATTATGCCTGCTGTAAATGTGAGTAATGTGAGATGTAGTCAGTTTAATTCTGTTATGCAAAAGCGTCAAAAAGGGGTGGAAGATCTTTGTGAAAATTCAGTTACTTCCAAGTTTTGTATGATTTTTAAAATATGTATTAGACACCAATTAATACATATTCTCCTTTGGAGAACTTTACATGGTTTTAGGGGTCAAATATGGGCACAACTACGTATTTAAAAATTTAAATATTTGCATAAAATTTGATCTTTAGTCATTAGAAACTAATGAAGCATAATTTCCTGAACTTAAATGTCATCTTAAGTTTTTTAAAGCTTAAGCGCTAAATTTTAGACATTTTCTAGAATCAAAATCATGTAATAGATTCTGATCAAAATTCGCATAGGTATTCTAGACATAAGGTTTAGTAGCCTTATATGCTGATTTTAATCTTAGTAAGGGAACATAAAAGTAGTGCAAAATTGTTTTTTTGCAGAGAATTCATGTTACCTGTCTATTTCTACATATAATCCTTTGACATCTGTCATATTAAACATTTGATGCTTATTTTTGGCTTTACAGGGTGTAAAGATAAAAGTGCATCCGCGCCCTAGGCTCTTTTCTCGAAGCAGCTGAATTTGAAAGCGATCGTATCATAGAGTGAAGTGTGACGATGCGGCATTCCATGTTTCCTTGTTCATCAAAGTAATTGTCGAAGGATGCTAACAAAAGAAAAAAACTTCCTATGAACCTCTTGTAGGAAAACATATCCCTTAAATAAATAACACTGATACTGTAAATGTTATAAGGTATGACAAACAAGAAAAATGAGGATAACTATTTTAAATGCGATAATAATGATGAATAATACATATTTCAAACTACGCTTTTGAAAATGAAATCCCGACACTAATAACTTTAGAATATAGTAATTCTACCAAAAATACAAATCGGAGAATTATTTAATGTGATGATTGATGAAACAAAGCATTTGGTTAGACAAAACTTGCAAACAAAGAACTAGGGTAGAAAGAAATGTAAATAACAATAAATTGCGAAAGATCGACACACATTTAAATGAAATAAAAAATGCGGGTTTCGAAACGCAGAATGATAAAATAATTCGTCGTGAAACAATAAAACATAGACGTGAAATGTTTATATAATGAATAAGAAGATATACAATCATGGAGAGAGAGCGTTAGTATTTGTCTCAGGTCGAGACAGGCGAAGCACACGACACCTATACTCACGCTTTTCGGGTAATTCACTACAACACTCTATGTGCATACACATACTAGCGGGATGCACCTCCACTAAGTTAATCATCATCATTGCAACTGCGTATCGAAGCTAAATAATAGAAAAGTGTATAATTTTTAAACTGCGTTTCTTTTTGTGTGTTTTGCTGTTAACTTTCTCCTGTAAGCTACTAGAACGACACCAAAATCACCACCAGCAACAACAGAATCAACGATAAAACGAATTCCACAAACTTCCTTTTTGATCCAAGTAAGTTAATCCTTCATCGTTTGTCTTCAAGGTATGACGCTACACTACTCTTAATATCTTCATACAGCTGTTTTAATCCATCTTTCTCTTCTACATAGGACATAACCATTTTGTCCGCAATTTTTTTTACGTCTCAGCTCGGCAATTTTTCCTTTCTTTTTAGATTGCGTTTGGATTCTAATATATTTCATTTCGTTCTTCTTTTCCAACGCAAATCTCTCGTTTCCTTTCTCATAGATCGTCTCTGCTAACTTTTCCAATCTCTCTTCTGTGCTTCCTTTATATCGAGATACTATCTTAACTAGGTCACCATCAAACCTTTCATTAGTAGCAGTATCATTGGCTTTTGGCCACTTTATCTTGGACTTTTTATTATTATATTGTTTTGCTGGCTTAAGTTTCTCAACGGTAGAGTGTTTCCCACTGTGGTTTACGTCCTGGGAATAAATGCTACACGTCTTATGGTCCATCAACCCCGCGCTGTTGAGAACCTCTTTTTTACAAACTTTCCTTGGTGTATTCTTAGTCCTCGAAAAGTATCAAAATCCTTTCCACAGCAAATAAGTTTCAAATGTCCATTTTTTGCTCCTTTTTCGTACCGAGTTTATTTCCATGTTATCCGATTTTGTTGATCTGTTATCCTCCCTCCGTTCTCGCAGATCTTAAGGGCCTTTTTTATTATATTGACTCGTTGCAATTGATTTTCATAAATCATGGGCTGCAAACCCGTTTGATCCGTTGGCGCCCTGTCGCACGTGTCAAGCGTCTTTTCTCTTTGCAATGGCTTTGTCACCCTAGTCAAAGGTTATTCTGCTTTGTCGCCCATCTTTCTGGGTAGTCAACAGGTCTTTCCCTGAAGTCATAGTAAGGATTTGAAAGACACAGTATTTTGTGCTTCGCAGCTGACGACTCCGCTACCGGATCTAGAACTACACCATTATCAAGAGGTATCACTTTGCAATTTCGGCCCCTACTCCCTGACTGCTTTTCTGAAGTGGCAGGGCCCCTCTGTCAGGAAGTGGCTATGTAACACTGGTGTCATCTGCCCAGATACGCCTTTCAGCCATCAAGCTAGATACACCTTTCAGCCATCATCATCAACAATTGATTCTGATTGCAATGTGATGTCATAAACTACCCTGCATATGGTGTCATCACTATCTGCTTCATCTCCCTTCTTTTGCTTATAATTTTTCCTGGAATAAGTAAGCTTGCTCATTTAAAAACTAATTTGTAGTTAGCGTTCTGAGTTAAATACATATTAACTATGCTACAAATATGGTCTTGTTTAAAACGAAGTTTAATAAATAACTTTATTCATATTAAAGAAAATGTTATAACATTTATTACTCACAAATCATATTCTCATATATGCATGAAAAATTTCGGATTTTTTTTAGATGAGGATGGATAATTTGTATTATTTGGACTAATGTTCTGTGGTTTCAAATACAAAGGACGATTAAATGTTTCCTACTGTAAAAATGGAAATAAAATGAAGGATTACCAGCTTTGAAGCGTTTGAACTGTTTCGCATGGTGGGCACTCGATTTTCAGTAGAAAAATAACTTGTGTTCGTAGTTAGATTTTTTTATAGGTGACATTACTTTTCATGTGAGGCGAACAACTACTTTAAGAGGGTCGAATTGGGGAAGACAGGCAATTGGAGATTTAACAGCTAAGAAAGAATATTTGAGTTGAGATTGATCAGTCAGTGTTCATTACAGTGTTACTGAAGAGTTTCTTTAATTTCATCACTACAAGCTATTTCAGCGAGAAGAGGAGATTATGGAGTCAGCAATTGTGAAATTAAGCAAATATGTGATATCGCCTTTTAGTGGAGAAGGTGATACAGTATGGTGAATGAAGAAAGTGAAATTAGTGGCTCAGCTACAAAAAGTGCACTTTTCTAACTGGAAAAATATCGGGGAAACTAATGTCAACACCAGAATCATCTGGTTCACACGAAAGAAGTAGAAGTATATGCAAAGCTAAACTGATTCGAGTGGACTGGAGAATCAGTGGATGTTTACGCCAATACAATAAAAAAACTTTTCAGTAGAAAAAAGAACTTGTGTTCGTTATTAGATTTTTTGGCATTCATTTGCATATAAGAATAACTATTTGAAGAGGGACGACTTTGGTAAGACAGGCAGTTGGATTTTTTACAGCTAAGAGAGAACATATTTCCCAATGCCACCGACGAAAAGATAATCACTTTTTATTTGTTTTTTATTTTTTTATTTTCTTACTCTTTTGGTCACTCACAAATTATTTTTCTCTAAATTCTAATGTGTACTATCTGATTGTACATAATTCAGTGTTTTACTTAAATGTGTTTGATTATTGATATATACTGTCTTATTGCCTGTCTATTGATTTGCCACTGAAGAAATTCTTGAAATCCCACGCTGGCTGTAAGTTTTGGCTGTCTTTCTCTTATTTGTACTTACTTGCGAGAAGGAAACCAATCTTCAACTTTCTGTTCCCCAGCAGTGTACAGTGAACTTATCTACATATATACATATTTAAATATATATATATATATATATATATATATATATATATATATATATATATATATATATATATATATATATATATATATATATATATATTAGTATTTCATTTATCCACATAAAATTTTATAAGGAGATATAATTTTCTATGTATCAATTTTCAGTATTTACTTCAACAGTGCTCGATACGTAAGTAGAGCTAGGTAGTAAGCTATGAAAATATATTTATGGCAATTAAGCTACACAGGGGGGGGGGGATCTTCAGGCTAAAATGCATGGAGTTATTTTTGCCGGGTGTATAAAAACACGGCTTGCTAGTTAACCAATCAGGGTCTTTGTTGTTCTTTCAGCCAATCGTTGGGCTTCCCACGAACAAAGGCTTTGTTGGTGATACTTCCTATATCATGTTCTTTTGTTCTGTTATCAATAGATGTGCAGATATCCTGTTTCCTTTGTTGTGTCAATATAATGGGTGAATTTATTTTAACACGTGGTTCCTTGTATTTCTATTTTAGGTTTTCAGTTTTAAATTGTTAAGTTTTTGTTTAGTTTTGTTTTTTATTTGTTTTTTATTTATTTGTTTATTTATTCATTTATTCATCGTTAGCCTAAGGTAAATTTATTTCTGTGTAAGCAGCTGTTTGCTATCTTACTTCTATAGTTTAATAGATTTCGGGGATCTTTCAAATTTAGGATTTCAAATTTTTCATTTAGGCATAATCTACACGAGTCGTCTAAATTTCTACATGTACTGGCCTGTCTTACTATTTTCCATTCAATTATTGGTGAGCGCTAATCTCCTTTGAGCTCACAATAGTGGTTTACTATTGCCGTTTTAATTCGACGTTCTCTGTTTTTAAATGTGCTTTTGTGGTCATAATACCTGGTCTTAAAATCTAGTGAGGTCATAACCACGTAGTATTTCTTGTTATTTGGTCTTTACTTGGCAAATATTGTTGCTTGGTATACAATACTTTTGGTTAAGCATTTATTTTGTAGTGGACAAAGTTTACGATTCATGCAGTTACATTTTTCTCTTCATTGCTAACTTTTTAGTTTCTATTCGGGTGGTTATTATTAATGTTTTGTTTATTTCTATTAGTATTGTTTATATTTTTGTTCTTTTTAGCGTTATTTTTGTTATATTTTCCACTTTTTTATGTAAGTTGTTATTTTTCCTCTCCGTTGTTCTCTTTTGTAGTATTTTGTTATTGTGTGCCTTAATTATCGTTTCTAGGTTTTCGCAGCAACTGTAGGATAGTTTTAGGTTATTTTTATTGAGTATTTGATGCAGGAGATTGGTTACGGGGAAGTGTTTTTCAATCAGATTTAGGAATTTTTGCCCAGTTTAGTTTTTAGCACCTGGTTATAGAGCGGGGTATAGTAGATTATATTTCTTTTTCTTTTATTTTTAATTTTGTTGTAATTATTAGTGTCCTGATTTTTATATTTAATTTCAGTATTATGGTAACCACTATATTTTAGAGCTGTATTTTAAATGTTGATTGATAAAAACGCTTTCGTTGCTAGAATTGTTGATAAGCCTACGTTCGACAGAATTCGGGATATGTTTTATGATTGATGGGGGTTGATTAGACTTTGGGTTTATGTATATTGGATTGACGTTATCTTTTATGTATGGTTCGTAAGTATTTTTTATTTAAAAAGTTCGTTGTTTTTGTGTTAGCCAGTACTTCTACTTTTAGGCCTAGTTTTTTCATTTCCATATGTATAATTTTCTTGAAGTTTTCTCCCTTGGCTTTGTTGGAATCTCTTATTATCGCTAATCCATCATCTCTATAAAGGCCGATATCTGTATTATCAAATATATTTGTGAGTGTATATAAAATAAATAACCCCACAAGATCTGATGGCCAAATCAAAAGAGTTTGTCATATTCGTTTTAATGCATTGGTCCTCGTTATTGATTAAAACTTGAACTCCTACATTTTTTAATGATGTGAATTTCATCCTTGCATATATCGGTATACATCTCGGAAAATTCTATGTCGAATTGTAGGAAGGTACATTTGTTCTTATTTTCGATACTGTTAAACCAATCGATTGCGTTTTGATTTATTTATCGTTGTAATAATTAACATAAACATTGGATACGTTTCACTTCATCGATTGCTGACGCATCTCGCGACTGGATAACTTTGTCAGTTCTTTCAATTTCTCTAATCTGGACTGGTACTCATCACCTGGATTAATCTTCAGTTAACCCTCTGGATTTCTGTCCTGATTATGTTTTTCAAATTGTATGACCTGGATCGATTGTATAGATTTAACAAAAAAGTATGTTTTTGGGTTGATATATTTGATGTTATATATTTTTATGTATTTATGTATATATTTTTTATATATTTTCAAAGTTTACTGCGGTAATGGTCCTCTGAGGAGAATAATTATCTTTGAAAACCCATGAGCTAAGGACTTTAAGATACTTTTCTTGAATCTTGAATTCTAATAAAATTTTATTGACACCTTATTTTATTACTTCATTCTATATATATATATATATATATATATATATATATATACCCGACTAGTACATGGGCGCAGGCTATTTTCCCCTCTCGGTGTGTTGGACCCGTAAAACCTTGTCAGGCCATTTATCTAAGAGAAGGAAATTTCTGACAATAAAACCTTGCTACCAACTACTTACGCCGTGTCAGCAAACCGTTGTGGAGGGGGGCTCCTTAGTCCTGATCAACAACCTTCCTAGAGTTGAAATCTCGAACAAAATATCCGGTTTGCGAACCTAAAATTGCTTAAAGAGTCGATAGGTTCTGCCTATCGCCGGCCTTTGCATCCTTCTTTGTCTATTAGCCAGGCGCAGATGTACCAGCGCTGGGACACCTAAAAACACTCAGTGGCTTGCCTTGTTTCCTTATTTACTCTATTTGGGCAACTTAGGGAAAGTTTTTTCGTCACTGAGTCTTACATGACCAGTCTTGGTCGCTCTTGTTCCGACAGGTTGAGGGTACAGGTTAGACAGCTTGTCTGGCTGCTGTTTTCGACTGACAGGACAGGAGCCCGAATTCTTGGTTAGCGCTAAGAACGGGTGCTCTATCATCAGTTGCATAATACCGTGGTAGTTGTATGTGTCATGTCACGCATGGAAAGAGACCCTGCAGTTATCTCCGGTGGGCTTTCCCGAGGCCACAACAAACATGGACCAGGTCGCGACTAATGAGCTGGTTGTGTGAGCTTTTTGGCACCTAACAACCAACCACCTTGCCCAACCCAATCTATAACAAAACAAACACGTCATTACAAAAAAAATAATATCAAACCTAAACCAGACACCTAACAAAATACAACTTCGCCTCCGCCCTTGCAGCTCGCATTCACAAATATCCGGGGACTTAGAACCAACATCAACGACGTAGAAACCTTTCTTCTGACAAACTCCCCGGATATCGTAGAACTAAGTGAAACAAACCTTCAATCCTCAATCTCCTCTTACCGCTTTGACATGACTGACTACCTCCCACTTTACTGTAAAGACTCTGGCAAACATATGCACCGGCTAGAAGTTTATGTTCGTAACACCCTCCCCTTTACTAGAGAACATATGTAAGAATCG
Source organism: Sepiola atlantica (assembly GCA_963556195.1). NCBI lineage: Eukaryota > Metazoa > Mollusca > Cephalopoda > Sepiida > Sepiolidae > Sepiola > Sepiola atlantica. Next base: position 90,877,281 of record OY744519.1, on the reverse strand, counting down.
GATGACCAAGACTACAAGTGCTTTAGATTGACTTTACATAACAGCGTTAGTTACTTATATTTATCATACTGTTCCCCTTCGACCCAGAACTGTACCCTGCTAAACTCTGTCTCTGAAAGCATAGATGGAGCACTCTCACTTTACTCGAATGCACAGATACATTTATTTTGGGATTTTAATGCACACCACCGTGACTGGTTGAGATTCTTCAGCCTTGCTGACGCAGCCGGAATGCTGATCAAATTGTGATAATGATTCATATCACCCTAAAAAGTCGTCCAAAAGCTGATGAGCCCTTGCTCAAAATAACGAGATACTACGAGCAGGCTGATTTTGAGTCAATCAGAGATCACATCAGCGACGCCCGATGGAGGGAAACCTTTTCACTCCCTGCTGACCAGTGTGCAAATGAGTCAACTGAATGGGTCAAAGCAAGCATTGAAGCCTATGTCCCCATGCGAAAATTCTTTAGCAAGCCCCACTCTCCCAAATGGTTCACCTCGGAATGTGCAGCTGACATTGCTGAGTAGCAGCAAGCATTCCGTAAATTCGTCAAGAAATAATTGTAAGGCTGTGATAGGTGAAGCAAAGAGAAGGTATACTGAGTTAACAAAAAAAACGCATTCAGTCACAGAAACTAGGTACTCGCGATTTTTGAAAAAGAGTGTGGTCAACAATGGTCAATCAACGATTCCCCCACTTTCAAACCACAATGATGTCGTTTGCACGGCACCTGATAAGGATAGAACTACTTGCCCAGCGTTTCGCCTCTAACTCTATTTTGGACTCAGAAAAACACCCCTCCCGATAGTTCGGCATTTAGTTAAACTTCTTTCTGACCGCCAGTATGGATTTAGACAAGCACGATCTACTGCAGACATTCTAACGGTCATCTCTGAACGCATGTATGATACACTCGACAAGGCATGTGAATCTAGAGCAGTAGCGCTTGATATATTCAAGGCCTTTGACAAGGTATGGCATAAAAGGCTTCTCCTGGGATCTATCCTTGGACTTTTATAGTTCATGATCTTCATAAACGATCTCCCTGATGACATAGAGTCTGAGATTGGTTTATTTGCTGACGACACTACGCTTTACTCTGGTCATGTTGGCAAAACCGACGCGATTATATCCGAGACAATGGCTGAATCCTTAGAAAATGACCTCCAGGCTGTAGTGGACTGGGGTCATAAATGGTTGGTAACTTTTAATGCCGCAAAAACAACGCTCCTTTCCATCAATAACTACAAGAAATTTCCCCAACCACCGATTGTCATGGCAAATAACACCCTACCTGAGAGTTCAATATTCAAACTCCTCGGCCTAACCTTCACAGGTAACATGAATTGGAACAAATACATTAAAGACATTGCCAAGGCTGCGCCAATGAAGATGGGCTCCCTCTACCGTGATACTAAACTCCTCACACAGTACTCTGTATCTCTACAAAGCCACCATCCGCCTATGCATGGAGTTTTGTTGCCACATCTGGGCTGGTGCATCATCTACTAGTCTCTCCTTCCTTGACAAGGTTAAAAAAACAGTCGTCAACTTAATAGGTCCCTCACTGTCAACCAAGCTCCAGCCTCTGTCACATCGCCGCAATGTAGCATCCTTGTGCTTGTTTTACAAATATTTCAATTGATTATGCTTCGATGAACTAGCTACTCTAACACCCCCATCGACGTAAATTCACTAGACCAACTCGACAATCAACTAAATCCCATCCATTCATTGTGGAGGTCCCCAGATGCCGGAGAGCCTTCTACTCCAATAGGTTCTTTCCTCGTGCTGCTGACCTCTGGAACTCCCTCCCTGTCCCCTGTTTCCCCGACAGTACCGACATGCAGAGGTTTAAAACTAATGTAAACAGACATCTTGCTGTACAGCTTCCAACTTAGAATGACACCCTAAACCTACTCCCTAATTCTCAGTAGCCCAGTACGTTTACATTGGCGGCCTGCCTTGTTTGGGGTGAAATATCATTTTTTAAAAACTAAGTACGATCGAGTAAACGGATCCTTTATCTGAATCCACCTCTCTCTGCTTCTGTCATTAGCTCGTTGAGCGCGGGAAATGATTTTACCCTTTCGCTTGAAAAATCTCATATTTCGCAAAAACTTTTATTATTAATCTGTTATCATATTTATTATTTTGTTCGTTGGAAAACGCGACAACTCTCCTCTTTCCCTTACTCATGATAGAATCGGGAGTTGTCTAACCTATTTATATAAAACAGAAGATGTTAATGTCGTTTTAAAAGATCCAATTCGATAAAACACCTACATATACACGAGTATGTAATAGAATATGTTGAAAGAAAATGCGTATTTTTTAAATGGGAAAATCTAATGTCCAGACCATATTAAGACTCATTATTTTACTTTTTCCCATTGTCATCTGAAAACATTCACTACAAAAACAAACAGAGTAGATTGATTCTAGACAAGATATTAACCAAATACTGATATGTACGGACTTCCCAATGATTTGCAAGTGTTGGACGCTTGCATTTCATATTGATATTAGCCGGTTTGTTCAAATAATTTAAGTTGAAAGTCAAAGCACCAGTGAACAGTCTGCTATTATTATTTTTAAACTTTTATTTACACCAAACATAGAATAGTGTTACTGAAGCGTGATGAGCTACTGTGATATGAACCACATTTATAAGAAGGCAACCAGGATGAGGAGTTATGCATCAAGATGATTGTTCACATTACATTTAAATTTCACATGTTGATACGATCGGTGTAACAGGGAACGGGGAGGAATTTCAAAAGGTAAGCGGTCAGAGTAAAGAAGTTACCAGACTAGAACCCCCTTTCGGCATCTAGGGAGATTTTCCGTAAAAATGTAGGATTTTGCTGCTAGTTGGGTTGTTTGGGGATATTTTTGTTGATCGGTACAAGTGCAGTAAGTTCATCGGCACATATTTCGTTGAAGTACTTAAAACAAGCACGGGGATGTATTAATTCGGCGGTACTGCAGGCGTAAAGACAGTGCAGGACCTGTTAGGTTAGAAATTCCTTTTTTGACACTCTGCAAGAGGGTGAGCATAGTGATTAGTCCACTAGCCCAGATGTGGTCTGTATTTTAGCGTACGTACTTCTTGCATTTGTTCGGCATTTATTTTAGTGTCAAACTTCAAATAAATCACATACCCTTTAAAACATGTAGGCGATTTAATAATCAATTTTCAAAAGTTTGTCGAATGCTAATTACTTTTCCACATTTCATCGTTATGTACTACATTTATTCTTATATCAGTTTTATTCTCAGATTCACGCTCTTTATGACGGTATCCTTATTGTATCTATTGTCACTATCTTCAGTAATAATACTTATGTCGTTACATTATTCTTTGTACCTACTTTTTTCTTGTTCAATATCATAAAAAATATACATGGTAGCTATTCTAAGATAATTCGTCGACATTTATGCAGATGACACAAACATCTATGGCAACATTAATTAATGATCAAGATTTTTCTTAATCTCTATCTTCTGGCCTGGAGCACGTGGTGCAATGGGGAAAGGGTGGTTGGTTGCTTTTACTGCGTCTAAAACTAAGCTTATCTTCTTCACCGCCACCGCTCGGATCCTTACTTTTTCCCAATCGAAAATAATGGCTCTTCCCATGAGAAAACCTCCTGCGTTTGTAAACTTCCTGGACTGACCTTCACTTAAGACTTGAAATGAAAGACTTACATCAAAAGCGTTTCTAACGTCGCTGGAACAATAGTTGGTTCATTTTACCGCTTCAGAAAGTATGTTGAACCTGACGCGATCGTCTACCTGTATAAGAGTCAATTAAGTCCTAGAATAGAATACTGTTTCCACATCTGGAGAGGTGCTGCTTAGAAATACATTTCGTACCTTGACAGAATACAACACCGCTTCGCAATCTAGTGGGGATATCTTCTTCTCTTCCCTACAGCCACTTTCTCACTGAAAAGGTATTGTTCGTCCTGCTCTGCTCCATCGTTTTCATGGGAGGTGCTCGACTAATCTCCAATGTATAGTCCCTCCCTGTAAAAAATTCACAACAAAAACTCGTCTAGTTACAACCACTATCAATAATTTCCCTTTCTCCCTTTTGTGTACCTAAAACTAAACGGAGATTCAATGAGTGACGTTTCTTTCCTCGAACTACCTGTTTGTGGAACATAATACCGTGGGGCTACTTCCCAGCTAGCTACAGCATAGTAATTTTGATGTCCAATGTATACGAATTCTTGTTAAGCCGTCTTTTTATATAATCAAATTCTGCTCAATTTAAACCTTTGTTATCAATCACCACAGTGTTGTCTCACCAGACTAACTCATTAACCCTATCCTCGAGTTGCCTTTAGGCCTTCATAAGTGGTGACACTTAAGTAAAAGAAATTCTATATACTATTAAAAGTTATGGATTGGTGTAGTTTGTCTGTTCGTACATAAATAGAAACATCTGATCGGTTGACAAAAAATCGAATAGGCAGAGTACACATTATTAATTTAGTAGTATTTACGATGTTAATACCAGTTCGGATCTCTCGTAAGTCTAAATGATTTTTCTTTACTGGATACGTTGTTTTATGAATTTAAAGAAATTAACATAAAGAACGTTACATAAATACTTTTTTAACTAAGTTATCATTTTTTGATAATCCGCAGAAAGTAGAGCTAACGGATATTCTGCATTAGTTCATTGGAATTATTTTTGCTTTAAACCATACTTTCTAATGCTTATTTGCCAATAGAAAACAATAAGTAAATACATTTATCGTAGTTATTTACGCTTTCAAGCAAATATTAAGTAGCGCATTATCTGCACGAAATTTCACAACTATAATTCTTCGTACTAGCTGTAAAATAGTAGAAGCTAAATAAAGATGGAAATTGACATAACCAGGTGCTGTACAGACACCAGTCAATTAATAGATATTTAAGCATATACACATATATTTCCTTATCTTGTCCAATTTTGCGCCCCCTCCCCGAATATGTAAGAGTCTTTTTGCCAATACAAATAATACGTAAGTATATTCATCGTAGTTTCTACTTCTCTCATGCAAATATTAAGTAGCGTATTTTCCACCGACATTTCACAAATATTATTCTATGCACTAGCGGGAAAACGGTAGAAAGTAGGTAAAGATGTACCTTGACATACCCAGGTACTGTAGGAACACCGTTCAAAGAGTTGATTTAACTAGTTTGTTTTAAGCATATACTCATATATTTTTTTATCCTGCACAATTTTGTTCAAACCGAATATGGAAGTTTTTATGTCTAGATAATCGTAATGTTTTTTTGTTATCGAGTGTTTTATACGTTTTAACATGTACGAGAAAAGTGTATTGTATATATATTTAAAAGTGTATTGTATATAGGCAACATATTTAAAGAAGCGAAATATATGAAATGAAATATTTAACAAATATCCCAATGGTTGTTATCGTCATGACAATAACGCTGCTCGCGTGTAAATCGTGAAATGAGAAGAAAAAAAAGCAATTTATGATAATGGACTTTAAGCCGTGTTAAAGCTTAGGTTTTCTAATGCTTGTATGAATATAAAGACTTAACATAAAGTTCGTGTGCAATAGAATACAATTATAACTTTTTAAGTATTTGCGCAAGAATGCATCGGTAAAACTTACTAAAATAAGTAAATTTATAGTGTTCATAGTTTATTCGACGTACCCGTGAAACAACCACTACCACAATTTACTATACTTTGATTTCCTTCTGAAAATCCATAAACTGTTATGACAATTTGTAGAATTTAGTATATTCGGAATACTGTTCTCATGTTGGTTTTTTTTTATCACAACGTTTCGGTCGATGTAACCTCCGAACTTCTTTCCGTCGAACTCGGGAATCTGGACGAAATTTCGAACGGAACCCTTTATTAAATCCACGGAGGTAGCATGCTCTCGTTCCATCTGCCATGACTGGGAAGAAGTCTTCAGTACTTCGCAATTCCTCGTATCGCCCGCACTGAGGATTGAACCTTCAACCTTCAGATGACTGTCACTTAGAGCTGAATTGTACTTAGTACTATCTATAGCCACTGCGTATTGAATAACTCACATTTAGTATAATAATATATTACAACCTTTTAAAAGTTAACATATGTTTATCATCATTAGTAATACAAAGAGTAATACGATTTTTTGTTGTCTATTGATTTACCCTAGTGCTACTAGATCAGGCTGAAGATAACGGCTTCCTGACTTAAAATGCACCAAACATTGATGTTATTGTGTTTCTTTCTTTTTGCAAGTCTCAATCATGTTCTGTAAAGCTAAAAACAAAAGATAACAATTTTCCTCTAAAAAACAACCAAACCAAACACCATGAATAAATATTTTTTTAAGATATAAAGAACTTGAAACATTAAAAACTTTTACCAAAATGACCTGAACAGAGTTTATATGCCGTAAAACAATACAACCAAACCAAACCAAACCAATTGATTTACGGTAATGTCCGAAAGCACATCAGCGAAGATATACTACACTTACCCTAAAACAGGGGGCAATACCTGGAAGGATGGTATCATGAACAACATACATATACTACACGATATAACCCCCCCCCACACACAAAAAAAATAAGTGCTTGGGAAGAGTGTCTCATAAAAACAAAACAGATACTGCACTACCATCCAAAAGAGGTCATAATTCCTGGGAGAATCGTTTCATGACAACCGAACAGATATTACATTACTTTCCGAAAAAGGAGGCGGTAATACCTAGGAGCATGGTATAATGACAAACGAACATAAACTACACCCCCAAAGGAGAAAGGAAATTCATTGGAGGATGGCATCATGACAAAAGAACTAATACCTCACTACTCCCGAAAAAGGAAGAGGTCATGCCTAGGAGTATAGCATCATGACGAACGACCATACACTACACTACCTTCAAAGGAGAAGTTAATGCATTGGAGATCGTCTCATGACGAGAGAAAATACTAACTATTCCTCAAAGGAGGGGGTAATGCCTGGCAAGATAGTTCTATAGCAACAGAACAGATAATACACCACCCCATGAATTGAGAATTGATAGTACGTTAGTCTGAAATAGTATAGTAAACTATATTTAACATTAACAGATAGTACAATAGTACAATTTAAAAAATAGTATCGTTCGGCTTCAGACAGGTAGATACCAAATTCTCATTAGTAATAGATACATGGTCGACATAATAAGGAATATTTTCAGGGGTGAGTTCTTATTTTTGTAAAAAAAAATACTTAAACTTGATTAATGCACCGTGAATAGAAATCTGTATATTTTGAATTCCAATGTTAAAATTACATATTTTTCAGTAATTCGCAATTCTTTGTATTTCCCGCACCGAGGACTAAACCTTCAAACTTCAGATGACTATCACTTAGAACTGAATACTATATCCACTTCGCCACGGGCCTGAAGACTTCTCCTTGTCATAGCTGACGAAACAAGAGCATGCTACCCCGTGGATTAAAGGGTTCCGTTCGAAATTTCGTCCAGATTCCCGAGTCCGACAGAAATATTCCCGAGTTCGAAATAATACAACTGAAGAAGGCCGCAGGTTACAGCGGTCGAAACGTTGTGATGATAACACTCAAGATGAGAACAGTAGTCCGAATAATCTAAATTATACAAGTTATCAGCCTTTATTTTAAAAATTCAGAAACATAAATGCAATTTTGTTTTATCAAGTTGAGCACACATTTTGAATGCTATTGTATATTTAGAAAGTATTTATGAGAAAGTGCCATGAAATAAAAATAATATAAACATGTCATGAAAATTGGTAATCGTCTAGATATTAACTTTTCTCTCTTGTAATGCGTGAAATAAAAATCAAATATATTAATGGCCTTTAAAAATGTCCCCTGAAGGAGGTCGGAGGTTACATCGGCCGAAACGTTGTGATAATAACACTCAAGATGAAAACAGTAGTCTTAATAATCCAAATTATACAGAAAAATACAAGTTAAAGATTCGTTACTATTTCTCTGGTCAGGTAAAGAATCTATAATATGTAGAAGACTGCCTTCTAAAGGACGGGTAAAATTAATTCCCCGGGCAGAAATGTTTCGCGTCAATTTTATTTCTCCTTACTAAGATTAAAATAAAGATAGTTATCCTAAACGTTGTGTATTGAATTGTTATTGAAATTTTGATCAAAAGCCATTGCATTATTTTGATTCTAGAAATGTCTTAAGTTTAAAGCTTAAGCTTAAGTAGTCTTATGTAGAAATTGAAATTCAGTGAATCTTGTTTAATTGATGTTTAATGACAATGGATCAAATTTAATGTAATTCTACTTTTTAAAATATCTGAAGACATTTATACAATGTCTATCAAACCCAAGTGTATTTTAATGATGATTATGTATTGGAAAAAGACTATATTTGCATAATTGGCCGAAGAATGTATGAGATTGTCCTTTCGAAATGTCTAAAAAGGGTGAACAGACATTTTGCAGACCTTACGAATATGCTATAAATGAACAGATAACATTCTCGTGTTTCTTGCAAGGCATGCATCTTCTAGTTTCCCTTCCATCATCATCAATTGACCAGATACAGTCACTTTATGCAGATGTTTTTCTTCTGTTGTATTGTACATCAAAATGAATTCTGCTGATGTATATGTATCTATTAGCAGTAGTACAGCATTCTATTTGCGCTTGTACGGTCAGTTTCACAGAAATGCGGTTCAGCTGTTTCAAATTTAATGCACTATGGAAATCTCAGCTCATCGGACACTGTATATTATTCGAAAAGATGGTCTCCAGGATCGGGAGTCAGTAAATATATTTCATCTCTTACAAATGTTGAATTCCAAAAGCAGCAATCGTTTCTATTGCATACCATATCCCAGGTGGATTTATAAATGTATATTAGATGAGTACAGACGTAGCCGCTTTGAATAATAAATACAATAAACAATTTTTTAAAACCTATGATGAGTCGAACTATGTTTAGTCATATGATTGAAAAATGTTTTTGTATTATATGAAGAAGAATTCAGCCGATTTGCATTATTTTTTATATTATTTGCATTATTCAAACTACTGTTATAATTTTAGGTGTTTTTCTCACAGCGTTTCAGTTTATGTAAACTCCGAACTTCTTCAGGTGTCTCTTGTCAAACTCCGAAATCTTTATGTGGAACTAGAGAATATGCACAGAATTTATAATAGAACTTTTACTTTATCCACGGGGTAAGATTGCTCTCGCCCCGACAGGCATGGCTGGATAAAAGTCTTTCGTAATTCGTAATTGTATTTTTAGTATTGCCCATACGGATGAGTTGAATCTTCCATCTCCAAAAGACTGTCACTTCGAACAAAGTATTAATAAACACTTTTATCCATTGCGCCACAGGCCCCTGCATTACTTATTTTATTTACGTCAAAGTGGTCCTAAACATCTTAATTTTCAATCATTTTTTATTTCACTTCAGCTAGAAATAAAGGGGCTCCTTCCTGAGATTAACACTGTATCTCTATATATAATACATAAATATTTGAGTGTTCAATGAAAGTTCTCCTCTACCTGTCAAATGGTTGAGTTAGTAAAAGAGTGACTAAAATTAATTTTCATCTCATCAAATGAACACTGAATTAAGTTATAGTTTATTTTTATTGTGGTCTTTACTTTGTCATGCCAAATTCCATGACAACGGTTCATCTGATTTGGTACAGTATTCAGCCAACTTATGTTACCAGAAGTAAAATAACTAGGTGAAGTTGAACCATTCCTCGTATGCGCTAGTGTGTAGCCATGACGAGAGGATCATATTTTGGATTCGAATAATATGATATGTTGGATATTTGGTTAGTATTTACTTTATATACCATTATTTGCTAAACTCTACCATAGATTATGCGTCATTTTCTGTTTTAACTCTCGCCTTAATTTTATATTATTTGAATGAAATCTCCCATGAATTTTTTATAGTATGTGTTTTAAATCCATCCTGGATTTTTATATGAGGTATCATTGTGTTAGATATCTCTTCTTACATTTTCATATAATTGATCAGTATGCATTTAAAATCTACCCTACATCTTTCTGTTATGTAACATTTTAGCGTTTGATTGTGCATGATTATTTGTTAGAAATCTCTCCTTGATGTTCAGAGGATGCATCATTAGAATTTGGAAATCTCATCTTCATTTTCTATATTATGCATTATTTTGTGTTTGAAATCCCCCCTGCATTTTCATATTATGCATTATTTTGTGTTTAAAATTTTCATGGATGTTCATATTATGCATCATAATATGGTTGAACTCTTTCCTGAATGTTCATATATATTTTTAGGTTTAAAATGTCCTCCGGATTTTGCTATTAGGCACTATTTTTTATTTGAAATCTCCCCTGGATTTTCATATTGTCTATCATTATGTGTTTGAAATCTATCTTCGATTATCATATTATGCATTATTATGTGGTTGGAATATTCCCTGAATTTTTATATTATGTATCAATTCGTGTTTGAAATCCCTCCTTGATTTTACGATTATTTTACGTAGCTTTTCTCACTGGAAGATAAATTATTAATTTCTTAGCGAGAAAAGAATAAGCACATTCAAACTTATTTTCGTGTACTTGATTAAACAATACAAAAAAACGATGAAAAGTCGACGGACCTTTTCATTGTATTTTTCTTTTCTTTCGTGGTCAAACGTTTTAAATTTCAAAAACGCGATTTGAAACTTTTTTAGTCCACTCAAGGCAGACTTGTATTTACAATCCTATTGTATGACGTTAGAGTGGGTTACCTTTCGCCGATTTGCCACACCTTGTGCCACATTCTAGTACGGCTTTTAACTTGTATTATTGTTATTGACAATTTTTCTGCAATAAACGACCTAAGTCTTTTTTTCGAAAAGCCAACATTCCTGTTTTAGTAATGATTATGTTTTATCCGACATAAGTCGAAGTTCACGTTGCCAGTGTTGTGTGCAACATAGGTTCGGGTTATTTTGTGTACGAATAAGTACCAGTTCTCGTCGTCAGTGCTGTGCCCTTGAATGGTCGATAATAACTAAGACAACACGGTGATATTTTACAAGAGTGTGTATTCACAGAAGATCAGCATATTATATTACAGAAAGACTGTTTCGAGACTAACTCGAGATTTGTAATAATTTCCTTTATACATCGTGTCTGGAACAGTCAATTTAGTTACGAATAGGGTAGATCACCATCACACCATAAAAATTACGTATCATTATGTGTTTCAAATCTCCGCTGGATATTCAGAGTATGCATTAATATGTTCTTAAACTCTACCGTAGATTTTTATATTATGCATCATTGTGTGTTTGAAAATGTGTTATTAATAACCACATGACATTTTCAAAGGGAGGCAAAGCAATTTTATCGCCACACGTATCGGGAAAGTGTTCCTCGCGTGTGTTATTTTAAAGAACAGAGTTTAGAAACACATGTATACGCTTTTCATTTCTTTTATCTAATATTGAATATGAATATGATTTGCATAGTGTTCGTATGAGTGTATTTGCAATTAGAAAATGTAATTACGTGTATCAGATTGGTGTGTTTTTTACAATGCTCATTTTATCTGCTATCAGATATTGGTTAATTCAGTTAAATGTGTTTCACACATTCTGTAAGCTTAATCTTTTCATGCAGCATACATATTGTTTGTAGAATTCGTGTTTCATTTTTCTGAGATAGTACGCACACTACGTCAGAGATAGGATCAGATATCTCGCGTGAGATGCTTTTAACGATAGTTGACATTTTTTCACGTAGATATAATGTTTACGAAACTAAAAACAAGCATACAACGACACCGTTATATATTAGGTACACGTTATAAAGGGGCAGAGCAATGGCCGTCGCGTCTACAAATGAGCTTCAATTGTGTTTAAATTGATCAAACTCATCACATTCATCAGTAACTGAGATGTAGTACAATGCATGTGTAATCTTCTATATGAACTTAAGACGATTTTCCCCTGTACCTTCGTCAAGAATAGGAAAATAAACACAAGCATCACAGGCTACTAAACTCATCACTATATTACATTTATTCACTCGAGCGTGTTATAGCAAATTTGTAATTATTTTCTCCAGCTAACACTGAATAATACTTTTTTGCCACCATCTGAGACTCTCCCAAAAACATACTCCATATAGATGGTACAAAACTTTTCTCGCTAACACTTTAGTCCTAGCACTTTCCCCACCGACACCGGGAACTAATAAACAACGTATTTTTAAAAAAACGTGACCCTTATTATTTACTATTGGTCTGCTATTTATTTATTACATAATACAACACATTACGCATATATTTATTGGACGTTCCCTCTAATTCCACTGATTTTCGAGAATATCGGATTACATGATTTCTACTTATTACGTATACAGTTATAGTTATTTCGTTTTTAGAGAATGTCATTAACGAACATAGTTCCTTACAGTGTTTCATCATTCAACATTGCGGCTTAAATTTCTTCAGCGACTTGACCTCTGAATTAAGGCAACATACGCCAAGATACTCGCAATACTTTCATATTCCTGAATCCTACACCTTTCACACTCATTATATCCAATAATTGGAGGAAAACATCGATGTCTTCGTATAGAAATGAAATAAAACGTGTGAATGGTGGACCCTATATTTGGTCGCCTTCTGCTAGTATCTATATAAAGTTAGGTATAGGTATATGTTTATATATTTGAATTTTCATCAGATATACATAGGTGGAACTCAACGGAAACTAAAGAAAAGGCTCGGTGAACATGAAAGAAATATAGAAAATAACAATTCCCTGAATACACTATTCTCTCGTGCATTTAAACATAATCATTCGTTGTGCTTTGAACAAGCTTGACTTATTAAATTCATTTTAAATAAATCTCGGCGAAGACGTCTTATATCAGCACACATTAAATACTCCAACAATTAAACAACGTAGCGGCTCTTACAAAACAGAACTTTAATTGAGACCCAGGTTAGCTATTTCACACTATAGTCAATTTGAAAACTGTTTTTACATAATATCGATAATGAAATAAATAAAAAACACTCATTCTATGTCAGAAACACATGAAACGTTTTGAATTCTAAAGGCTATGTTTAGTTCGAAAAAGAAAAAAAGACATTGTTTTCACGTCAAAATCGCACCACATTTTTAAGTTCAAACGACTATGTGTTTAAAACAAAACATTCCAAAACAAAAGCATTACATATTTTAAATTCTAAGTGCTATGCAATCCAAGACCAGTATTTTAACTGGTGGAATCTCATTTATGTTTATCTCTTGAATCTTATTTTAAGGGAATAAAATAAAGCATCGTTATTTGTACGTTGGCAAGAACCATAACTGTCAATGTGAAATGAGTTATAATTGAACTGATGTAAAAGTGTTGCGCTCTTCCTACTAAATGAATCTTTATTGTAGTTATCTGTTTGCTCCAGCCGATCTTTTCGCACATTCTTCTTTAGTGTTAGTCTCTCTCTCTCTCTCACTCTCTCTCTCTCTCTCTCAACCTATATATATATATATATATATATATATATATATATATATATATATTATTTTTATTTTGGGGGTACAGAACAATTAGTACAACATTAGTACCGTCGGTTTCAAGCTAACAAGGACTGAACTATCCGGCTATCTTCAGTTTATGCTGTCATCTGTTACAGAGATGCGAATTCATGTATCACTCTCATTTGGATAAGTTATTTGCTTTAGAGTGTTATGTATATTTGTTTAAAATTTCACGAAAATAATTCAGCAGGCTTTAAAAATCTTCTAAACAGGCTCAATCTTGTCGACCTAATCCTTGTTTTTATCTCTTGATCAGACTTAATCACTATATCAATAGTATTACTCCCATTAGTCTTCATTATACCTTAGTTAAGAATGTTAAATTCCGAATATAGAATGATTAAAAACTTTGTAGAGTCACTCCCCTTAGATCGATTGTCAGCTGCAGAGACTTGAATCGGGTTAAATCTTAATTTAAATTTCTTTTGGATTGATTTAAAGTTTTTTAATCCGGGCCTTGAATTTTAAATTGATATGTTTTTTAACCTTTTTATTCTTTCGAAAGTTTCATTTTTAACCCATATTCTCTCTTAGCACTTTCTAGACGACACCAAGTTTACTCTTCGAAACATTAAACGAACTAATATATGCTCCTAATAAACATTGAATCACGGGACTTGTATACAGATATATTTTTTCCAATTTTAAATCTTAACTGTTACATTCACCATCACCCTTTTTCAAACTTTATTAAACTTTATAGTCTCGCATTTCTCTCCCTAACACAAATTTTAAACAAATATACATAACACTCTAAAGCAAATAATGTATTCAAATGAGAGTGATACGTGAATTCACATTTCTGTAACAGGTGGCAACATAAGCTGAAGAGAGCCGGATGGTTAAGTCTTTTTGAACTTGAAATGTTGTACTAATTTTTCTGTACCGAAAGATAATTAAATATTACGCTCTTAATTTTGAATCTCAATTAATCGAGCACTCTCCTCAAATATTTCTCACCATAGATATAGATATATATATATATATATATATATATATATATATATATATATATATATATATATATATATATATATATATATATATTTAAATATCATTTTGTGGTACAAAATTTTATCATGGCTATATAAAGACTGAAACAGAGATTAATCTAGCTAAGAATTAAGAAAGAAAGAAATGCTATGGTGATTATAACGATGGAAGGGGGGTAATCAAATAGAAACTACATTAAGACCGAGAAGATTTTCTTATTGCTTACAAAGAGAAGGTCACAAGTCTTAATGTGAATGGTTTCTAGAACCTTCAGATGAAATGGAGAGTAGACTTACCGAGAATGAAGAATAGGTTAAAACTGGACGCACAATAACGGTTATTTATAAGATGTTCGGCGATGGAAGACCCGTATATATTATTAAAAACATGAGTTGGTAAATAATTTGCCTGGCTAATTTTCGTGAGTTTATATTGTTTGACCCGGATTTCTAGTCTTTCCAACGTCCTCCCAACGTAGTGTGAACTGCAACTACATTTAAATAAATAATTAAAAACATTATTGTGGTGGGTGGAGTAGATTTTTTTGAATTGACATCAAGATCGGTCTATGTAAAAAAATTCGTACATTCGAGGCAAAGTAACATTGTTGTACAGCCAAAGTAGACGAGGCTAAATAGGACATCTGTCAACAGAAGCTGTTTTAGTTTTATAGAAATTCGAAGTGTTATTTTTAATAGTTGATTCAACAATGTCTAATGGATAGCCATTGTTACAGAGCGTCTTAGTAATGAATTTAATTTCTTCATCCAGCTTGATCTGAGATAAATCATTAAGGCCCTATGCGTAAGGGTCTTAATTAAATTAAAATGTTGTATTGTGGGACAAAATGAGTCATACGAGTGTAGCGACCAGTAAAAGTTGGTTTTCGGAATACTGTAGTTAACAAAAAACAGAGAAAGATTTACAAACGTACACAGCAGGAAATGGAAGTGAAGAATTTGCTTTCTTTTAAAGTAAACTTGAGAGCGTGATGAATATTGCGAGAGGCGTGAAAAAAACTCCGCTTCCGTTTCATTGTTGAACAAACAAAGATGTCGTCAACATAACGAAAGTAAAGTTTTACCTTTTTAAAACCAGATAATAAATTTTCTTCATTAAAACCTACGAAGATGTTGGCCAATCCCGGCTCCAAGGGAGAACCCATAGAAACCCCGTCAATTTGCCTGTACATTATGTCGTTAAAACTGAATTCAAACGACATAGTGGGGAATTTCATTAATGCCACGAAAATATTTTCAGGGATAGTAGAACTGGGTATTTAACTACGATATACGGCATCTGCGCATATATTAATCGTTTCTATAAGGGGAGCACAGGTAAAACGACTTGATAATCAAAGGCACATACGGCAATAATTTTGTATAAAGTCCGAAAATGAGAATGGATCTTTAATACAAAATGAACTATAGCGTTCCAGAACTGGTTCAAAATAGTGGCAAACTATTTGGCTACCTTATGCTATGACGATCTTATCATTAATTATACGGGTATTTACGGTACCCGATAGTTGTGGGTTTTAGGTAGATCATAAGGGAGACGTATAGAACAAGAATGTCTGATCAAGTTAGATATGATAGTGGGAACAGCTCTCCACTTAACCCATTTAACCAGACATTGTGTAACTTGGTCTTGATTGATGTATTAATATAGTCATGATATGTCTATATATGCATATATATCTAAATGAAAGTGTTTTTCATTTATCACTCCTATATAATAACCAGCACTTGTTACTATTATCGTAATCAATAATACAACATAACGACTTGATATTCTACATATATAGTGCAGATAAATGATTAAGAAGAACCCTTTTGACTGCTTAATTTGGTATTATTAATTTGGAATTGTATGTGCTTATGTTTGTTATCTACATGCAATAGCTTCGACTATCTTTACAACAATTACTTAAAGTTATTTAAAAAAATAAATCGAGAAAATAACTAAAACACATTAAGTTTAAACAACCAGCGCTCGCCACGACCTTATCGAAGGTCGGGCAAGGCATAAGCGCAAATAGAAACGGGAGTGTAGCTGTTTCGCTCACTTTCTCTCTGATCCCTTTCTATCGTTCTAGTTTTCATTTTTTACATTTTCCCTGAAAAATAAATCAATAACTTTTTTATGAGTTAAGTTAATGCCTTTATTGTAAAGTTATACAAAAAAACGCATTGTTTAATGTTTCCAAAGACGTTATAACTATTTTGATTGACAAATTAAAACAATAGTTGGTAGTATGTGATCTGCCCCAATTACGAAAAAATATTGATTCGTGTTTTGGTCTGATTGTACATTAACATTCTAAGGTAGATTACACTCCATCCACCCCAAAAGTATTGTACCTGTTTTAGGCAATCACATGTGAACACCTTCAAAAATTTAATGGAAAGATGACAAGAAAAAAAGTATTATTTTAGAATTTAAAATGGGAGACATTTGTTTGTATATAAATTAAATGCACAAGTATCTCCATTTCTGAGACCAGTTTTAGGGCAGTTAACGAAATTATTGTTTCTATGGGAGTTAAATTCTCTTTCTGGAGGTAGTAGCTACTTTTGTAGGCGATTGCATGTCGTTTTATGACCTTGCGACTCAGACTTAGGATTAGTAGTACAAACTTTTGGTTAATTCCCTAAAAAGATAGAATGGCCCGGAAATTGGGGACATAGTATGATTTATATATATATATATATATATATATATATATATATATATATATATATTTGTGTTTCTTTTTCTCAGTTAACATGCAATCGCCTAAAAAAGCAGAATTCTGTTTTATCGGGGAAGGGATGATATCAGAGTGTATCAATCTGCAAATTTACCCATATTAAATTATTTTAAATCTCATACATTTTTAACTATACGCCCTTTTTTATTTTAATTTTAAGCAATTGATTTTAGTTGTGTCTACTTTTCCCGTGAAAAAGTTATCTAACTAATTAAATACCTTATTTTTATAGTGTAAATAAAAATATTAAAAGTTTGAATATTATTGTAGGTAAACATTCACCTCCCGATAAAATGTGATTCTACTTTTTTAGGCGATTACGGCGGAAAGAGAAACAACAACAAATATTTCAGAATTTAGACTGGGGATTAGTTGCGGAAATAAATGTAACGTAAAATGAACCTTCATGGTTTTATGGCAGTTAACCCCTTTTGCCATTAGAGATTAATTCTGTACGATATTGTTTTGGGGCGATTGCGTGTGCTTTTACGACATTGCAGGTAGGTTTTGCTAGTATATATATATATATATATATATATATATATATATATATATATATATATATATATATATATATATATATATATATATAATGATAATAATCCAGCTAAAACTTCCACAGGGTAGTAATCCGAAGAATTTCAACCGGGTTTTATAAAAAGTGCTCAATATCAAATAGAGCTTTATATATGATTATTTTTATTTACACAGACATGTACAAAATCTGCGACACTGACTTGTCGATGTTATCGATCAACAAGTTGTATAAACTGAGATCTCATCAGGCAGAGTTACATTCCGATCTCAACCTTAGATTAGGTTCTCTCCAAATAAGATCGAATTCTAACTCTTCCTGATGAGATCTCAGTTTATACAAACTGTTGATCGATAACATCGACATGCCAGTGTCGCAGATTTTGTACATGTCTGTGTAAATAAAAAACAATCATATATATATATATATATATATATATATATATATATATATATATATATACACTTTGTCCGTATATCGTGGCATCAGAGTTAAACAGTCGATTTACGGTCAAACTAATCGATTAAATGACCTTATCAATCTCTGTAGTTCTTCAACTTTTAAAACTTATCATTCAAAATTAAAAGCACATAAAAATAACATTAGAAAAAAATGTTCCGTCATTCAGTTTTAGCGTTCTCTTTCCAGATTAATATTTTCTATGATTAGCCCACCGAAAAACAGACTTAGAGTAATCTTAACTTTTTCACCACCAGAAAGAAAAATAAATATGTCAAGAAAGGGTATTAAAATTAGTGAAAGTGTTTTTATTGGTTTTAAGCACTTTGCGTACGAATCACAATTTTCACATCAAATTATCGTTCATATTTGAAGTATTAATTACTTCGAAGATAAAAGATCAATTATTTCTATCAAAAATTGCTAAAAACATAGTTTATAAATGTTTACTAATATTTTTTTTACTTTAATAAGAATGTTCATTATTTTATATTTATGTTTTGTTATATTTGTCAGGTGTATAGTGATGTCGGCTATATCTGGAAAATTATAGCTAAAATAAACAAAAAACAATTATCTACTAGAAGATTAAACCTTTAAAGATCGGATAAAATATTGGAATTGAAAACGAACGCTATACCCATATGATTACCACCTATTAAAAATCGATTTGAACTCTCCGCATAGATCCTAACTCTTTCGATTGTATAATTTATTTTATACAATCGAAATAGTTGATATCTATGCGAAGAGTTCAAATCGAGTTTTAATTTGTATCCCACGAATAAACTCATAAGTTCAAATAGGTCAAAAAGATTAAATATTTTCGTTTGATCGGTGGTGATCGTATGGATATAGCGTTCGTTTTCAGTTCCAATATTTTATCCTACGTTTAAGTGTTCAATCTCACAGTAGATAATTGTTTTTTTTTGTTTATTTTAGCTATAGCGTTTCAGATATAGCCGATATCATTATAAACATAAATATATTTTATTTCCTTTTGAAATGGATGAATGATTTTACTAGATGTTCTTAACCCTACATCTTGGCTATAACATTCAAGAACACATTTTTTTAAACCGTTATACACTGGTACAACAGCTAGGAGAACTTCACGTTGTTAGCCTCATGCTTTTTATATTAGAAATGATGTCAACTGTCCTTAAAATGTGTCGTTGTTCAAAAATACTTCCCTTAGTGTGTAACGACAAAATATTATTATCAAAATATTCAAATAGTGTTACTTGACCCAAAGCTAGTTTGCTAGATTTGTGCACATGGTAGGTTAATATAATTTGTACATGTAGCCGGATGGTAAAAATAATACGGACGTATGTTGCGTGGCTTGTACTAATCCGGTGGTGACGAATTACAAAACGTTGGCCGTTTCTGGGTTGATCGCTAATCGCTAGTTCTACTCCGCTGTCTATGTTATTCTTTTTTGCTGTTGTTATTTCTGTTGTTATTTCCGTTGTTTCTCTGTCTCGCTTGTCTGTTAGTTGTTGTTTGTATAAACAAGACCACATAAAGAAGAACAACACGCATAATTAGCTTTTCCTTATAAAAGAGAAATATTTCGCTTTCCTACTTTTCCGTTTAAAAGTACAAAATATTTTTATCGTTGCCAATTTCATTCAGACATTAGTTTTGAAACTTTTACGTGCTACCGTCTGCACTTCATGTACCTGGCTGATGTATAAGTCTTCTGTAGTTTTTTCTCATTTTCTCTATCTGATCATTTCTCTCAATTCTCTTCTATTCTATCGTTTTTGTTTTTTTACGTCAGTATTACATCAAAACACATACTTTGATATAATTTAATTTCATTTCGATTAGATATTTTTGCGAATATAAATTGTTTATATTCGTCCTGAAAACCTTATTTATTTTCCAGTGTTAGGTGCTTACATCATCGACAAATTAAACAATTTGAAATTTACTTATCTCTCTACCTTGTTATAATCTTGACGTCGAAATAAACTTAGCATTTGCTCAGGTACACATGAATCACAGATGATATTTGCCGGGTTATGGCTGCGCGGTATGTCGACAGACGCAGTTTATATTACATGATTTTGTGTGATACTGGGTTTCTCAAATATATTCAGCTGGTAACATGGCAGCATCGATTACACTTGCAACAGTGATTTCTATAAACAACGCAGTTAGATAGATATCGTAGGTGGAGATTTTTTAAATAGTATTAAATAATACCGATAACAGATGCACCTGTTAGAGAATCACTTGGCTTGATTCTCATCATAAAAGAACACGCCCAGTAAACCGAAAGACATAGTCAAATATTGTATTTGATTTTATTATATTGCATAAATGTTGTTAATAATATTTACCTTTGTCTTCCGTATTTACTGAACGTGTTCTACTCTGATGAAATTATAAGACAAATAATTTATGAAAGGACGAAAATGTTACCGTCTCTATAGAAGCTTTAAACATTTTAGCGGTATTTTATTTTAGCCACATTACGAAACACGTCTTAGAAAGCTAATTTAAAATTGCAAAAATTTGTTCTCAACCTTGCTTTATTTAGGCGGTTTCGGTAGCGTTCTAGAAACCTCGTTTTTTTTTCACTCTATATGGGCCGAAGAGAAAGAGGGGGGGGGGAGCTGTAAAGACGGAAGGGAAAACAGTGGAGGTGAGATGAAAGATCGAAAAATAGATAGAGATAGAATGTTTTATATGAATTTGTTAGACTTTTTAGCCTCTTCTATTTTGTCTTTAGTGGCACTGGGAAACGCCGGCTAACCCTGCTAGTTTAATATAACTGTGTATCGTAACGATGTCGTAAAAGTACATAATCTACACATGATTTTAATGGCTAGTCACAAACTTATATACATCAACAGGTTTATTACGTCTAACTGTATATAGACATGGCCAAAAGAATTGCGTTTTGAATCCTCAAGTTACTCACAGATAATATTACACAGGCAAAAAGATTAAAAACAAAAGTCAAACTTATATAATACTTCCCGATTGTTAGTAAAGCTAAACTTAAATTAACACACATGAATATAATTTATACCAATATTAAATTTATTTGATTATCATTACGAAATAAGACACACGCTAAATTGTTAGAAGCAGCAGCGGCACTGAATGTTGTTTTCACGCATTTAATATTGATTAGACGAAAAGGTTACATCAACAGTTTTTTCAACTAATTAAAACGCTAGAAATATTCACTCCGAAATCTCAGGAATGATAAAAACTCAAACATAGCGTTTACCTTCCCCATATCTCTGTTCTTCCCTTTCACAAACAACATACGTGCGTACGATACATTCTGCCCGGGTAATTTTAGATGGAAAGGACATCCATAAATGTACACAAATTCGGAGAGACATTCACGAATTACTGTACTGCCTGTTAAACACACATACGCTGTTCCCCGAACGCATCTAAACAGTTCATACATGAATTTACTCACTGGCAAAACAGACACGCTAATATCCGCACATAAACATCGCCCAGCCTATCTCAGTTACGCACAGGTAAAGGCAAAAAGCGCCATAACAAGTGAACATGTGTACTCAATTTCTCCTTACAGACAAACACCTTTCTTTCACCAAAACATCTTGTTGTCTATCTCCTCCCCCAGATTACCCCCTTTAAATCTGACTCGTATTACAGTAGCCCCTTACACTTCAGTGGAAACATGCCTTGTTTGGGATGATTAAAAATAAACTAAAGGACATTTCTTGGTCTCTTTAAACTCTCATTCATTGGCAATATTTTATTTTGCATTGTCTAAACAAGTTGTCAATAGAAGTTAAGTATTTTGTATGGAAAAAGTTCGTCATATTTTCATTCGATTATGTCGTATCCTCAACATTTTATTCTGTCTACAAAAATGTTAATTGCATCTTTTAAACGTTGTATGCATATACCTCGTTTTTTTGCAATTGTTTGTTCTTACTTTTATGCGACCATTGCGAAAAAGGTAGCTTAGAAGGAAAACTCTTTCCGGGTGTAACTGGAGAAAAAGCAATAGATATCTATTGCTTTTTCTCCAGTTACACATTTTATACGAAAACCTACCTATTGAATCGACGATCACCACTTTTAATATTTTAACAGACATCTTCTCAATTTCCTCCTTATCCCAAAAAATCACCAGAGAATTTTTCACAATTTTCCAAACGTACAAACAAAGCTTTAGTTGGATCATTTGTTAAATATCCCTGCCAAAATACCCCAAGCCCCCTCCTCCCAAAAAAAGAAAAATATCGGGTTGTATTTTAAAAAAATGTTGTATTACTTACTAAAGAGGGTGGACTCCATTCACGTCGTTGAGTATTTGTATAGAAATATCGTTTGCCTCATATTTCTGCATTCACATAAAATCATGAAGGTAGCTGCCCATCATTCAGCGATTCGTTCAACATTGGCGTTTATTCTGCATGTTGTACAGTTTAAACTTTACATACACCAATCATAACCTTAATCTTAAACCTAACCCGATGCCTGTCTAGATAGGACTCACAAATGTTGGTCAAAGGCGTGTGCAAATATTGCGCAAGACTGTCGGATCTATTTCTTTTGCAAAATTCATGTTGTGTTATTTACGTGGCTTTTCTACAATATACCTATTTTTCTCTGATCAACATAGTTTTATAATCCCGCAGGATATTTCTAGTCTAAATGATATCAATTATTTTTAAATCACATTTTCCCTTTTACTTGTATTTATTTAATTTTCTATATAATAAAAGTGAACGTACGTTTGTCCAGTTTGATTCGTAGTATGAAGAAGAGGGGGTGTGGGAGAGGACCGAATAGCTTTTTTTCCAAAGCTTGATGCCGGGCAACTTTTCAGAATTCAGTTTTTTAAGATGTCGGCTAATGTTGCTTTTGTTTCGAATACTACATATATATTTTTTTTCAATGCTTGATTGATTTGTTCGTAAAATAAAGCTGTCATTTTTGACGGAACATGTTGTACACTCATGTTCAAACAGAACTAATGTAATTTTAAAATAGTCCCTTCGTTGAAATGTTAACAATAAAAATACGTCATCTTTTCTTCTGTTCATCTTCGTGTAAAGTTATGTATGTAGAATGGGGAGTAGAGGAACGAATCAACCAAAAAGGGCAGTAGACAGAGTAGTGACGGCTGCTGCTGCTTTTTTTAAAGTTTCATACCGGTCAAAAATTCAGAAGTCAGTTTTTAAGATGTAGGCTAATGCTGCTTCTGCTTCGAATACTCAATATAACCCAATTTTATTTCAATGCTTGAGGTAGTTTTCGTAAAATAAAGCAGTTCTCTGTCACTCATGTTTTACCAATGTATATTTCGTTTAGTTCATTAAAGGTTATGCATGTTAAAGAGAAACACAAAAAGGTAGCAATAGCAGTAGTGTTGTCTTTTTTTCTTATCAATTAGTTTCGTTTCATTGATTTGAAGTAGTGAATGGGAATTAATTGCGAATCGATAGCGAGCGGGCGAAGCAAGTTAGTTTGTAATCAAATAATTTAGATGAATACATCAATGGTTTTTATAAACGGATCATCAATTTACAATCTCAATGTGTAATATACGTTCTCTAAATAAAAAACCTATGTGGATCAATATCTGACCAAATAATTAAACAGAAATTTGAAAATATTTTCAGATAAAAGTCTTCATTCGTTTGACTTTTTGTCGATTTTATTTTAGTTTACATATGCACATACAACAGTGGCATAAAGGAGTTTTGCAAAAGTACATCATCGGTGCAAAAGTATAACGATTGATGACTGTCTTATAGACCTCATCAGTTTCTTCACTGCTTAAGGTACATAGGTCTAAACCCAAGAGAAATAAGTCTTTAATATTTTTATATTCTTAGTAAAATAAGTAAAAAAACAACACACCTTAAAAATAGACAATATTACATTTTTTCTTTGATTTTATTTCATTATAATCTATACATAAAATGCAAAGATATATGTATGCGTGTCGTCGCATCACAGTTAAACAGTTGATCTAACAGCAAAACTAACCGCAGATTTGGAATCAGCACCTTCGATCCGATGTCCTTATCGATGTCGGTCTCTCTTAAAACTTATTATCCAAAATTAAGTAATCTTCTGCCCACTCAACCCACTGTTTCAAATCCTCTCGTGACGACGATAATCGTCCAACCAACAATCTTTTAAAACCTTATCGTCACAAGAATAGTTCCCCTTTTGTGTGAGATAGGGTTCCCCACAGTTAAAAGCCTTGCGCTAGACCTTATTGCCCTCTAAATGAGACACGCAGGGTCGACATTGCTACACTTTAACATGTCAGCCGCATCAAACAGCCCATTGTTTGGTGAAATCAAAGGTCGATGTCACAGCAGTACAGTGACAGGTGCATCATAAGGGTTCGAAATGTCAAATCAACTGTTGAAGTAGCTTTTGAATTGAAAACAGTCGACTTCGATAAATTGTTTATTCGGCAAAAGTAAATAACTATTTTTGTATATAAAGTGTGCTTAAATCTTCCCTTGTTGCAAACCTTCATTTCTACAGCGATTCAGCAAATGATTAATTCTCAGAAGAGCCGTGCCCAAGACGTAACAGCCCTTCCAGAAACGCATGCACGACTAACATACACATACACACCATGTTACTCTCCCCGGCAAACGGTTGTGTTCTATTATCCTCAAGTGGACCCTTGAGCCTTTATAAGTGATGAACCATCAGTAAAACAGGGTAAAAATAACAAATGTTCTGACATTTTTATAATTGTCCTTCCAGTTCAATATCAGCCGACCGAACAACATACTTAAAATAATCTAAAGTGTTCACTACCAGTAAGAAAAATAATTCGTGGTAAAGTATAAGACTATGTAAAGAAAATATTTGACAAAAACATTTTTATTGGTTTTTCGAAGTTTACGTACGAATCATTTTTACTTCTCACGTGAAATCATCGTACGTATTTGATATATTGTTTACTTTGAACAGAGAAAATGTGTTCTTTTTTTACAAAAATGAGATTCAAAAAGTATTTGCTAATATTTTCATATGTATATTTCTTTAGATTATTTTTTTTAGACGATCGTACTATTTTAGATCTATGCGGAGAGGTCAAACATATTTTTAATTTTGTATCCCTACGCTGAACTCATAAACAGTTTCAGTATTTTATATCATTTTTAAGTCGATTGTTTGTTGTTTTTCTCTTTTTTTCTATAGCATTCCAGTTATTTTAGCCGATATTGATCATCATTATAAACCTAGATAATGCATTTGTTTATATATAATGGTGTTGATTCTAATAATTAGCAATGCTACCCGGCGTTGCTTGGGGCCATAAAAAATAGAAGAAAGTAAATCAACGCCGAAAAGAACAAATTGTCACGGTCAATTCCTAGTTTCTCCTCCTCCATGTCAACATGTTAATAAGATACATGATGTTGATGAATTCAATAGTCCGAAAAGATTTACTATATATCCCTTACCAAAAGTAATACTGTAATCTTATAATTTTGGATCCCAGAAAATAGCAAGTAGAACATGTGGTCGAGGTAAATTACTAATTTCTTTGTCCCTATCCCTCCTTTATTTCACAATCATATGAAGATAAAGGATGTTAAGCACTTTAGATCATGGTTCCCGGGCTATGCATTATTATAAAACAAAGACAGAGAAAGTATTTATCCCGTGCAACACTGCGTTTAAACACATCTGCTCTATCTAGGATATTGTGCACTGTTATGGGAACTTATAGGTTACTGTCGTGCAGAAGAGTAAGGTTTTAGAAAACCGGTGTCGACGGATACTTCAGTTAGCATAGAAATAATCCAAAAGAAATACTTCTTTGATGTTTCTCTATTCTTAGTAAAATAAGTAGAAAAAACAACACGGTATAAAGATAATCAATACTCATTTTTTTATTTGATTTTATTCCATTAGAACTAAGAAATCAAATGAAATCTATAACCATAATACGTCCCGCACTGTCTGCCAAGCTCCAGCCCCTGTTGCATCGCAACGGTGTTGAATTCCTGTGCTTGTTTTACAAGTACTTCAACAGAATGTGCTCCGGTTAACTTACTGCAGCTTGTCCCTCTTAAACGCAAATACCCTCAACCCACCCGCCTTGCAACAAAATCCCACCCCTTCACTGTATAGCTCCATAGAAACCGAAAAGAATTCTACAACCTGCCTTCGGAATTCCCTTCCTGCTCACTCTTTGCCCGACCTACTAACATGCAGAAATCAAAATCTAATGTGAACAAACATCTTGTTGTCCAACTCCTCACCTAGGTGGCTCCCTAAAAATATGTACCTTATCAAAGTAGCCTCATACGCGTTCAGTGGTAATATGCATGTTTAGGGTGAACGAAGTAAAATACAATACATTAAGATTGAAAACATTGTATGCGTATATTTATTGTCTGTATGTGTATTGTCCAAATTGTATGCGAGCATACCTTTGCACAGATTATTATGTTCCTTCTTATTTATTGTTTGTTTCTTAATTTCAGCTGGTCAAGTGTACTTCACACTCGACCACATGACAACGCACACACGCCCCTCTTGTTTCTAGCACGCTATATACATGCGAATCATATCTTGAGAAAATAAACAAAACTCTTATCAATTTCGTCGTCTTGATGTTTTTTCCATTATTTCTTATTTAATATCTTTTTTGTGTGTGTCTTTTTCTTACCCTCGTCAGACGTTCTTCTACGTTTCCATCGAGAATTGCGCTAGATCTGTCTAGCCAATCACAATATATTTTATAGGCGCTCCTACTTTACAATCACTAATGGTTTCGGAAACATTTTTAGATGAGGATTGATAATTTGTATTATTTATGTTATTCGGACTACTCGTCGCATCTTGAATCATATTCTTGCCACGTTTCGGCTGATGTAAACTTCGAACTTCTAGGTTCGTCTTATCACACTCTTCATTTTATACAGAATTCGGAACTTTAATCAGTAGTAACAGAGAATAAAATATAAATTACTTAAGACTTCCACCTTATAATGGTTGACCGTAAAATACCAATCTACCACCGTGTTCAACTTAAAAAATTCCCGAGTTCGACAAGACCCACCTAAAAAAAGCTGGAAATTACATCGGTCGAAACGTTATGAGAATAGCATCCAATATGAGAACAGTAGCCTGAAAACTCCTAATAATTCAAAGCACTAATGAGTGTTGAACATAATTTAGCATATTTAAAATTCTAAAGAAAAAATGCGGATTACTCCTTGACAAAATAAGTTAAAAGAAATGTGGACTTTTGGAGAATACGGTTTTATATATTTAGATATTTCGAAGTTTTAATTTAGTGAAATGTGTCCATTAACCTATTTTAGATGAAAGTAAAGACTATGTAATGGTTTTATTAAACTGAGACAATAACATAAACAAAAGGTTAAGGTTTATTTATCTCCACCTCATTCTTTGTAAAACTAACACAATACGGCATGAAACTACTTAGTTTTATTTTAACTAGCTGGCTTTGCCAGCTCGCTGTCGCTTCGCAAAGTTCGCTATTTGAAATACTGGAAACATTAATTTAAATCAATTCATTACTTTGGAGTGAATCTTAAACAAAATATTTCTTATTTATTCCTGTCAATAGATGAACATTAACATTTTCCTAATTTTATATTTATTGTTCATCTTTTAAATGTGACCATAAATAAAGGAGAAAAGGAAGAAATCAATTTGCCTGTTACTTGCAATTTAGAAATAGATTGAAATTTGTTAACAAATCAAGTCGGTTTCATCTAAAAAAAAAAGGGAGCATTTGAACAACAAAGCTAAATATTGGTCTCGGAAATAAAACAATATTGTGAAACAGAACTATTTGTTATATTAAAATCAAAACAAACATTGAATTAAAAAAATAATGACAAATGATAATTAATTAATTCAATGTCCTATCACAAAACCTATATACAAATTAGTTCAACTTACGAATGATATCGCATATATATATATATATATATATATATATATATATATATAGAAAAGATGATGCGTCTTCTGTGTGAAGTATTATTAACTTGAAATAGGACGTTATGTGTTTACAATTACTGCGAGTAATGAACCGAACTTGCGCATTTATTCATTTAGATTGATTTTATTAGAATTCTTCTTTTTTGTTGTATATTTGAAGCGCGTTGTTATATGACAGTTTTGAACTTATTTCCACAATCTTTTTCAGTATTATTTAACTATGAGAATTCTTTAAGGCAGGACTGGTTGGTTAGTGTAAGACAGACAAGCAGTGCGACATCGTAGCTCTTCCTCCTTACATTCGCAGATTGTTACATTTGGGCAGGCAGTTTTTGATCGTCCCATTCTTGTTAGACGGTTGAATTTCTTCTATTAGCCCACGGTGCTTCTGAGCCACCAAGGATGGTTTTAGAGGAGTTTTTTTCATGTCAATTAGAAGGAGTCATTTTCGAGCTTTCTGATCCAGAGCTGTAGTCTGGTTTCTTTATATGTGTGGTTAAGTGATGTACATAATTGATGTAAGTTCTTGTTGATTCAGTAGTTCGTCAAATAAAGAAAGCAGTAAAGTAAGCAGATATGATTAGAATTAAGAAATAAAGAAAGCGGTAAAGTAAGCAGGTATAAAACATTGTACCATTCATTTCAAAAGAATATACACTTCATCTGGAAAAAGTCTTGTGTGTATATTCCTTTATTTGTTTACTTGTTGCTTCTTGTTCAACTTTTATATGAGCTTTTGAAAACATAGAACAGCAGAGCGAACTTTATTTACAATTGTATTAATATGTATTCCTTCCTTTTCTCAGTTTCACGCTTTACACGCTAGCAGGTGTATTTCATTGACTATCAGAATCTTACATGATGTTTTATATATTTTGTATTTCTTATTTGCTCTACTTTAATGTGCTCAAAATATAACAGATAACTTTCTCATACATATTATAGCATATATACAAAGGTCGTTGTTTTCCTACTGAACATTGAACAAAGAGATCTTTTTTCATTTTTATATCCCTCTTTGCTCCCACTTCCCTGTAGAGAGTCAGCTGCTTGTTTTCGGTTTACCTGGAAAACATTGGGCATTCTGGAACTTAGAAAAGGGTTGGGAGGGTCTTAATAACGTTCGACACCAGCATTTTGTTTGGTTCTTTATTTTTATTTTTTGGGGGTGTTTATAGATATTCCCACTCCCCATCATCACTTATGTATATTTATTTTTGTAAATACAGTTTCAATGAAACCATTGGGGATTTTTAAAGTAAGATTAAAGCTATGGAGTGAATGCGGTAATTTTTTAATAGTGTCT
This sequence comes from Sepiola atlantica, assembly GCA_963556195.1. Classification (NCBI taxonomy): domain Eukaryota; kingdom Metazoa; phylum Mollusca; class Cephalopoda; order Sepiida; family Sepiolidae; genus Sepiola; species Sepiola atlantica. The sequence continues at coordinate 90,847,665 of OY744519.1, read as the reverse complement.
TGTTTAGAGTAGACAAAAGTTTGTTGTCGAAAAATGGCATTCGATCCCTCACTCCTATCCTCCATAATAAATAGGGCGCCATGCCACAGCCAAAGAAAATTATTTACTCTAATTTTTATTAGTCTAAATAAATTGGCCTTTTGGCTAGGAACAAAGTGTAGTATCTGTTCTGATGCTATCCTTAATATATTCGGTCCTCGGGCAGTTTACAAGATCCTCCTAGATTAAAGCAATTTGTATTTTTGGGGAACTGGATTTTACCCACATTAAAAACTGACCTTGTGTCTAACTTTGCCCTCCTGGAGAGACTAGTAAATAGGAGCACTCTCTGTCCAGATAATATAAATATTTTTAGCGTGTTTCTTTTTTATTTTACTAGTACAGCACTAATAGATTCTATATATAGTTCAGTATTAATCTATATAAATCTATGCGTCATTTGTTTAATTAGCTAGCACAACAGTAACACTGCCAATACGCCGAATGAAAAGAAAGAAATTTGATTAGACTAGACACAGTAATAATAATTAAATAGTTGGATTTGTATAGGATAACAAGAAGCAATTAATTGTTATAAGTTAACTGAAATAAATGCCCGTCCTAGGACGGATAAAAATGAATTCCCCCAACAGAATAGTTTTGCGCCGATTACAAAATTTAAATCAATATATAATGATACTAAACCTGATGTCTAGAATCCTCATTCCAATTTTGATAAAAATTCATTACATGATTTTAATTCTGGAAAATGTCTCAAATTTAAGGCTTACTCTTAAGGGGGCATTAGACGAAATGTTGCTTAATTGGTGTCTAATAACTATTTATATAATTCAATACAAATCTGAAATATTTTAATTTTTCAAATAGGTGATAGTGCACAATGGTAAAACTCTTTAAAATACTCCGAAGAAACTGAAATTTGGCTGGTGATACCAGATCAGGCTGCCCTGTGGCTCCCTGAGACGAAATTCACCTACATTGACGTTTTTTGTTTTTTTTTGTGTTTTTTTTTGTTTGTTTGTTTTTTTGTTTGTAAAACTTAATTATGTTCTACAAAACCAAAAACAAAAACAACAGCCCCTCTCCCTTTCTCCCTCCCCTTTTTTATTTTTATTTTTCCTACCCTACTCTCGGTCCTGGATATGACCTTAAACTACATCCGATGGTGAGATCCGGCTTACGGACTTTGGGGAATGTGGAGCCTCCTCTTAATTACCATTGCTCCCAGGTCCACCCTGACCCGGAGTGGTAGTACCTGTTAGGGTCCCAACTATGGGTTAAATAGAAACAGATATTAAAAGGGGAAAGAAACAAAAAAGAAAAGAAAACAAGACCAGATTCGGCATTAAATAACCCAAAAAGGGTTGATATGCCGTAACACAAAACTACCAAACCAAAAACCCTGATTAAACATTTGAAGATATAAAGAACTTGAAGCATAAAAACTTTCACTATAATGACCAGATTCGGCATTAAATAACCCAAAAAGGGTTGATATGCCGTAAAACAAAACTACCATACCAAACTACCAAACTGAAATTTGGAGGAAATACATACACATATACACATATCTAACTTCACTGTTTATTTAAATGCTCACAGAAATATTCAGACATATTAAGGAATAATTGAATCTCTATAGTGCAAGAGAGTGTGAGAAATATATAGACAGATAAGAGAGTAGGGTGAATTGTTTAGTTAATTATGAATTACAGCTAAGTAGAACAGTATTTCTTTTTAAATAACACAATACCAGAACTAGTGTATATTTTAGCATGGAGTTTGTATTATTAAAATGTATAGGAAAAAAAACCCTAGGGAAACAAACGTTGATTAACTTACATTTAGTATAATAATGGATTATACAATAATATTTTCTATAGAATAAATTTCATCTTGAAAAGATTGTGTGTTATTTCGCGTTTGTATTGTTCAACTTATATGCGTACATTGCGTAAACCATATATGAGATAGAGTATCGTTTACCAATCCAGTAGTGTTTACTGCATTTTTCCGAATTCCATGCTTATCTCAAGATATAATCGAGGTTCACAATTATTCCTGCTATTATATTTTAATATCATTTTCATTTTACGAGTTATCCCATATATCTTCAATCATACGAGAATTTACTTTCATTATCCCGTTCAATTGCCTTCTATATTCCTTCCAAATATTTCACTTTGTCTTGGCAATTGCAATTGGAAAATAATAAAAGGAAAACAAAAAATATTATTTCTGTATTTATCAATGTTTCGTCTTTAATTGAAGATTTACTCAGGGTGATTGGTCTGAAGAAAATAACACACAAACTACAAAATATTTAAAAATAATGGTAGTAGGAGGAGAAAAGCTTTAAAAATCACTTATGAAAAGATAAATTATAGGCTACAAATAGATGGTAGCAGTGGGAGAAGTTGATTTTCTGTTTAACGTCTGGGGGTAATGGTAGCAGTTAGAGTTATTAGACTATTAGGGATGGGTGAGCGTGCGTGATGTAAGTCGAAAAATTGCTTGTGAAAAGATAAATTATAGACTCAAAATGATGGTAGCAGTGGAAGTGATTTAAAGCTTTTCTATTCCTACTACCATTATTTTCAAATATTTTTTACATTGTGTGTTATTTTCCTAAGGCCAATCATCCTTAGGAAGTCTTGAAATAAAGACGAAACGTACGTTGATGAATACATAAATTATATTTTTGGTATCCTTTTGTTCATTTTTCATGACATTGGAATAATATATATATATATATATATATATATATATATATATATATATATATATATATATATATATATATATAACTTCTTTGTAAAATGGTAGGAAAAATCCCAGCAGAGTGCTCGATTAATTAAGAATTAAAGTTAAAAATTAAGAGCATAATATTTATTTATTCTGGTACTAATTTTTCTGTACCAGAATAAATAAATATATATATATATATATATATATATATATATATATATATATATATATATATATATATATGAACAATATTAGGCTACATGTCAGTGACCATGATTTTATTCAGTGTATTTACTTTGAAAAGGTCGGTCTATAAAAATAAAAAGTACCTGCAGAAACATATATCTTTCCATTTTCGAAGTTTATTTGAAAGTGTTTGGTCTTTTACTAGTGAGTGAAATTGGTTGCGTATGTTTTTGCTTGAATTCGTACATTATTGAGATTCTTTTATTGCTTATTTGTCTGTTTTTTGTTGAGGCCTTCTGTCCGGCGAGTTCGGTGAAATTAAGGTGGTATTTGTTAACAAAGAAACTTTTGAATAAGTAAGTCAATATTAGTGCTCTATTTGGTGGGGCTAGAACAAATGCGTCTGATGGGTATACGGCAGCTATAGATGATTATTTCCTTTGGTAATTGGGATTATTGATATTGCAATATAGATATCTAAGGCTATCTGTGAGTTTATTGCATAACGATGCAATGTCGATGCCCTTATTTGTACACATCAAGGAAAGACATGTATATATGACAGTGTTCGAGTGCTGAATTAATAGTAACGCGAGAATTATTCATAAACGTTTCTATGTAACTTACTTGCCATTAGTATATTTTCAAATTATTACTTTTATTATACATATATACATACATTGTTATACGTATATATATATATATATATATATATATATATATATATATATATATATATATATATATATATATATATAGTAAAAAGATGAAACACGCGCTCGTAAATAATTATATATATATATATATATATATATATATATATATATATATATATATATATTTCGAGTGTGTTACAATACTCAATAGTTTCAGCTGAGTAGTAAACATGCGCTTTGATTATTATATGGAAATAGCAATGGAAAGTTCCTGGGAATTTATGAAGCAACTAACCATCCTGTTGGAGAGATTGGTTAGCAGAATTTAGTAAATTCATGCTGTAAATATACAGCATTGTCCGTGTCCATCTATTAATCCTCAGGGATGTTTACCATGCACCCATATAAAGAAAATACCAATAAATCTGTGTGTTGGTTATAGGTTGTAATTCTGTAGTAAATCACTCGATGCGTGTGTATGAATATGTTGTCGTAACTGAGAGACATTTCCGTTTCAATAGCAGTAACTCGGATTCGTAAAGAAACGTGTTTTTAGGTGAGAATTAAAAGGGTTATGTTACAGATGTCAGCAAACATTTATGTCGTCAGTTTCCATTATGTAGGAAATCCCTACACGTATGTACTTCTAAATTGTGCGGGATAGTGTAGTAGAGTGTTTAAAGTTCCATAATTAAGAGTGGTGTTCCTTTTTTATTTTTCGATCTTTTGCAATATTTTAATGAAGTGTTTAGTGTCTTTCAAGTAGCTGAAGTTAGTTACTAATAAAGGCTTGGGGTTGTAATCTATGTAACCAGAAGAAAGTTCGTAAGGGTATCAATGCCTGAGACTATTGGTCTTTATTGTGGTAATATCACCAGGGATCGGGTTAGCCGTTATATATCGAAGGTATTATCTAAGGATGTAGTTGATTTGCTATTGTCTTACCTGTATTTGATTAGACATTAAAAAAGAAAACGCCAACAACAAAATCCGAATTAATGTTGACTTCAACCAAAACACACAAACTCTATTACTTACTTGTAAAAGATTTCAAACATCCTAAAATAGAGCCCTAAAATTAGCTACCTGTTTAACATACTGTTCATCACTTCAAGAAGACTTAGACCAAATCTGTTATCATTCAGCAAAGCACAATCTATAAATCACTTAAGCAATCATAAATGTGACAAGAATCTCGTCCCTCATTCTAAATTATATTCTAAATAATATAGGAAATTTCTCACGACATTTGTTATAGCCCCTACATCATACGTTACATTTTTGCATCATTTGCAATGAATAGAGATATATTGAGGAGACATTCACGCAATTCCGCACAATAATTAATAATAACAAATAAAGGATAAGAAACAACTCAGCTAATTAATCGTTCGCATGATTTACTTAACAATTTACTTAACAATAATAGAAACAATATAAAAATCATTCAATTACAACAAGACTTCAGTTTCACACAGTCACGCAGAAAATAATTTTAAAATAAATAGATACATAAACTACACATACACTAATCGACGTCAATCAGACATAAACATCATATAACTACATTTTCAACCGGTTCATAAAGGAAATAAATTTTGATTCCGTTAAATTGTTGAAGCGCTTAAAGTAATTTTGAAGACACTGCCGTGTTTGAAGTTTCGGTACGTGTTTCTACAAACATTACAAAACGAATAAAATAGTCTAAAAAGATGCGAGCTAAATATGACATGTACTTCATTTAACTCGACTGAGGAATTTGTAGATCGCCAAAAAAACATTTATAAATAAGGTAAATATATATTTATACGTGCTTCCCGGTTTCTAACCAAGGGTTGGGCCGAGATAAATAAATAAAACAATTAGTCACAATTTATGTATTCTATTGTTTTATTTTATAGTAGGTTGATTATATATATATATATATATATATATATATATATATATATATATATATATATATATATATATATATATATGAATATGAATAATAGATTGTAGGGAAACATATTTAAAGAAGGACAGAGTTTTTTACTATTTATCAAACACCCGATAAAAACTAAAGTACCCAAGTCGCCTTTCAACCGACTCTCTTCAGGGGAATCGTCGGTAAAAATGTATAGTTCATTAAACCATAAATTGGTGTAACGTCGTTTTAAAGTCGTTTGATAGATGGTCTATTACTCTTCAGTTCTTTAAATATGTTCGCCTACAATCTATTATTCATATTATGGTGTGGCACCATTATATCACTTCATATATATATATATATATATATATATATATATATATATATATATATATATATATATATATATATATATATATATATATATTATGCATTAATACAGTCTTCAGAGTGATTTTGCTGTGATGAAGGAGAATACAAACCGGAAAAATAGGAATTTTGACAAGTAATAATTGAGAATATCTAAGCAGATATAGTTCAATGTTCGGTTGGAATAACGGTAGATATAATGATAAATCATCATAAAATAAATAAAAAAGTAATAAAAGTTACAGAAAGGGAAATATAATCTGATTTAATGCACTTTACAACGGGGGAAGTGCAAACGTAGAATAACAAAATATATTCTTTAGGATTATCGACAAAAGTAAACACATTAATAAAACAATAATAAAAAAGTTGGATTAAATATCAATTAAGAAATGTGAAATTAGCTGCTAATTGAAATATAAACAGTAGAAACGGTAATTATATTTAGAAGAGGATACCAAATTGTTATCTTTTTAAAACTAATTTGTTTTAAAAAGATAATAAATATTCAATTACTAAGCAAGTATTTATGCTCAAATGAAGATATGTACATAAAGTGTTCCGTTGTAATGTAATCCTCAATGAAATAAAACATCATTTAGCTAACCTAACCTACTTCATAGGTTCATCAAATATTGCAATTGTAAAACTAAAAATAATTTCCCATTTACGAATAAATGTTTAATAGCTAATGTTATATATAAGCAATTGGAAATAGAAATAGTATTATGGAGAGAAAGAATGCATTTTTATCATAGCGATTAAAACTAAGCAAAATACACTTTGATTATTAACCACTTTCACTAGTATATATGAATAAAATAAACCCCGAAATGCGTGAAACACACGGTTACATGTATAATACGTTTTTTTTTTATTCTGACGGTTTTGTTTTTCGATTGAAACCACTGGAAAATATTTTAGATGTTCAGTGATACTGTGTTCAAGCTAAGTAAATTGTATTATCATTTATCATTGTTATATATTAGTATATATGTAGATATTGTGTATTTTAGTATTATAAGATAAATATAACGTGCTGAATTACTTGTGCAAGAGTATATATATATATATATATATATATATATATATATATAGAGAGAGAGAGAGAGAGAGAGAGAGAGAGAGAGATTTCAATAAACAGTTTATACATTAGTTTGATCTTCTATCGATACCTTCGGTTTCGCGAAAACACTGTAAACTCAGTCAGTAGGGATAAAGTACCGAGTGTAACCGTTTCTTCAGTCGATATTACTAATCGTTTACATTTAATTATCTTTAGTCCTGCAGGCTGAGTTTTCAGTGTTCTCGTGAAACCGAAGGAATCGATGGGAGATCAAACTAATTTATAGTGTCACTTTAAATATATATAGATAAATTAGTCTTGTCGGGGAAATTACCATATGCCCAATTGATTGTGAAAGAGTCTACATATTTTTTATTTCAATTGACACTATAGAGTAGTTTGATCTTCCATCGATACCTTTGGTTTCACGGTAACACTGCAACCTCAGCCCGACGATATAAGATACCGAATGTAACCGATTCTTCACTTTATATTTTAATAGTGTAACATTATCAAAATATAGACTTACGGTATCGACAGAATATCAAACTACTGTTTAGTGTCAATTGAAATAATATATATATAAAAATGAGTAACTATGTATGTCTGTCTGTGTGTATGTGTGTTTCTGTGTATCTGTCGGTTTGTCTATCTGTGTGTGTTCGCCTGATCTTTGTGTCTTACGTTCACAAAAATCGCTAGACAAAATTAAAGGGCATAGGCTATATAAGAAATAAATCACTTCAACGGCGAGGGGTCTCAACAGAAACCTCCACACACCTGATCTTTGTGTCTTACGTTCACCCAGACCGCTAGACAGAATTGCTTGAAAATTGGCATGTAGACTCATAACCTCTCAATAAAGGTTTTAGGCTCATATAATAAAATGTGTGCCTGTCAGTCTGCCAGTCTATCTGTCGGTGTGTGTGTGTGTGTGTGTGTGTGTGTGTGTGTGTGTGTGTGTGTGTGTGTTTGCGATGCACGTCCACTATTACTGACAGATTTCTCTTGTTTTTGCATGTCGTTCCTACTGGTCAGGGGCAGGTCATAGGCTATGTAAATAATTAGTCACTTAAACGTTAAGGGTCAACGGGGGTCATCCCCCCCACTCAAAACTGTTTTCACTTTGATTCAAATGAAATTTTCACCATAGGTAAATGACCAAGAAATGATGTATATTCACAAAATTTCAGCAAATTTTGATAATATTAAGAGAGTCCCCGGCGGTACTCCCCTACTGAAATGTAACCCATAAGTCACCCGGAAAGTAAAATAGGTCCAATTTCAATAAAATTTACACCTTATTTAATACATATTAAATAAGTATGATTTACATAATTTCTGCTACTATCGGCAATTGTAAGGCCCATAATCCGCTTGATATTACTCTTTTCTCTCCTCCTCCCCAGCCTCCTCTTCCTCTTCCTATCTTCTGAGTGTTTGGGATTATTTGGTTTTTAAATGTATTTGTTATATCATGTTTTGTCATTTATATGTGTGTCATTTCTATTAATAAGCTGAATGTTTTCCAAATATCCAATCACTCTCTCTCCCTCTCTTTCTCTCTCTCTCCCTCACTCTCTCTCTCTCTCTCTCTCTCTCTCTCTCTCTTGCAGATGCCTCCAAAAAATTGCTCTCTTGGCCCCCATACTGCAAGAGCACGCTGCACAGGAAAACACAGAGAGAATAAGACTGTGGAGCCTGAAACAGAACAGCATGAAACCCAGCAGCAACATCATGCTATGTTAGAGAGGTCACAACAGCAAAAAAGATTCCTATCTGTGGAAGAAGTGGGGAGCAAAGAAAATCTAGAGACCGTGAACGCACCACAGCAAGAAGGTGACTTGAGTCTGGTGAAGATTCTCAAAGACGCCGGCAACAAAACAGACAGCAAATGGCCGCTGCTAGGCGGAATTAAACGGCCGAGGATACTCTAAAACGACAGCTACGCAACAGAAAGCTGATGGCAGCTTCCAGGCAAAATGAATCGGCTGAGGATACTTGGAGACGCCAGCTACAGAATAGACAACAGATGGACGCTGTCAGGCAAAATAAAACAGACCGGGAAACTCAAAGACGCCATCGACAGGACAGGGATCAGACGGCCGCTGCCAGGCAAAATGACACGGCCGACGAAACTAAAAAACGCTATTTACAAGACCGGCTACAGACAGCAGCTTCTATGCAGAGTTAAACAGCCGAGAAAACTCGGGAAAATCAGCAACAGGACAGACAGCAGGCGGTCGGTGCCAGACAGAGTGAGACAGCAGAAGAAACTCGAAGGCACCGCCAACAAGACAGAAAGCAGACAGTAGCTGCCAGGAAAAGTAGAACAGCCGAGGAAACTAGAAGACGCCAGCAACAGTACAGACAGCAGAGTGCAGCTGCCAGACAGAGTGAAAAAGCCTCGGGAAATTGAAGACACCTATAACAGATCAGACAGCATACAGAAGCTGCCAGGCAGAGTGAACTAGCAGAAAGAACAGCAGATGGCAGTTGCCAGGCAGAGATAGAGCTCTCAATGTTGCTCTGAACTACGATCTTGCAAAGCAGTACCAAGTAGATCATTGTCTCACCATAGAGATAAAGCCAATTAAGTGTGTCAGATTCCATGTTATGTGCTGGAAAGCAAGTACCATCTGGTATGTGCTGCCCTAATCACAACGTAAGACTGTGAGGATTTCCAACCATTTTTCAGGGTGACAGTGCTGATTCAGAACATTTTCTCTCCAACATTCGAACGTACAACAGCTGCTTTCTGCTTGCATATTTTAGTGCAATAACTATATATTAGCTTGGTGTTATGCCTACTTTTAATCTTCAAGGGAATGTGTATCATTTAGATGGATCGCTGTTGCTTTTTCCAGGCGAACAACCCTAGTTTCTGTAGATTTACTTCATAGTTGACCACAAAGAACAGGCGCGTAATCGGAGCAACATTGCCGTAGGATTTCGTAGCAACATTGTTTACTAGTTGCAGGAACTGCTGCATGAGCAAAATAAATATGTGCAAAATCTTTTAACGGCTAAGGAAAGACTACCTCAGAATTCAGATGAGTTGCGAGTTATCATTCACGGAGACAAGCTGGTGAGCATTAAAGGCGATTCAATGCTCTAGTTGTTGACGATGTTGCAATTCAAATTGTTGGGCAACAGTTTGAGAAGCGGGACATCTTTTTGCAGCTGCGTAGCAACTAACTGCAAATAACTTCTGAGAGACACAGAGGAAAGTCACACGAATAGTCTCAGCTATACAGTCCTATGCTTATAGACTGATGATTCGCGAAGGTAGCTTCAATTATATTCCCCGGTGTCTGAAGCTGCTCCTACAGTTTGCAGTAGACAAGTATGCCAAAATTAAAACTGAGCACGTCCAGTTTTTACGATACAACCAGACAAAGCGAACAGCTGATGAATATATTTACTTGCGTGATGCGGTAGCTGGTGAGGGGTGCAAATTAAATCGAACAGATTGTTATTCTGCCTTCATCTCTCACTGCTTGCTCTCGCTATATGCATAAACGCACTCAGGATGCCATGAATTATGTCCGTAATTATGGACGTCCAAACATTTTAATCACTTTTACATGCAACAGCTAATGTGGAGAGATTTAAACTGATCTTATGCCTGGCCAGCAGAGCTACGATAAGCAGGACATGGTGGCACGAGTAGTCCACATAAAACTTAGCTGATGGATTACATTACTGTAGGTGACATATTCGGTCCTACACGATGCTACATGTATATCATTAAGTGGTAGAAACGTGGCTTACCACATGCTTACATTCTTATTTGGTTGTGTGATCGCATCAGACCAGATCGGATTAATTGTATAATTACTGCTGAAATTCCTAGTCGTGAGGAAGCCCCTGAACTTTTTAATATCATCACTAAGCACTTAGTATATGGTCCCTGTTGTCGATTAAACCCGAGCTATTCATGTATGAGAACGGTGTATTCTAATAGCGTTATCCATAAGAACTGCTCCGGGGGCAGGCACTGGATTGGATAGATACGCTTACTATCGCAGAAGGTTTCATTTGGTCACTTATGCTGCGTGAAAACAGGGAAGCTTCAGCAGTCACTCATAACAACAGATGGATTGTACAATACCGCCCTTTGTTGTCAGAAGTATGTAATGCTACTATCAATGTAGAGTTTTGTAATTCTGTTAAATCCATAAAATATGTATGCAAATGTGTGAACTAGGGTAGTGATCAAGCAGTGTTTGGACTTGAGAGAGTTGGAGCTGAACTTGACGAAGTTGCCCGCTACGAAAGTGGCAGATACATTAGTGCAAATGAGGCCATGTCACGCATCTTCAATTTATCCATTCATTAGCGCCATCCAACTGTTCAGCATCTCAGCGTTTACCTTGAAAATGGACATAAAATATATTTTACAGAGGCAACTCTTCAGCAACGAGTTCAATCACCACCTGACACAACACTAACTGCATTTTTTAGCTTTGCGAAACTGATGAATTTGCAAGGAACCCGGTGTATTCACAGTTACCTCCATTCTACACTTGATAGGTGTCCTCTAAATGTTGGAAAAGACGCCATCGGGTCACTAAAGTTTCAGATCATCGACATGTGAGGCAAAATGATGTATTAGCCAGAGTATAAACAGTTCATCCAAATAATCGTTAATGTTTTTTTTCTTGTGCATGTTACTCCATCATGTAGTTGTTTCTGTGTCATTTCAAAACTTGAAGGTTTTTATGTAAGACATTTCAGGAAGCATGTAAAATGTTGGGGTTGCTAGAAAATTATGCACAGTGGCGGGATACATTAGAAGAAGCTGCCATTGTAAAATCGCCAACTCAACTGTGGCACCTATTTTCCATCATGCTGATTAATTGTCACTACTCTGACCCACTTCAACTGTGGAATAAATTTAACATGGCTGAGGACATATTGTTTTAGGCAGTTAGCCAGAAATCAAGAACTGCTTTTCACAGATGCACTTTTTAATGCGGCTTTATTCTCCATTGAGGATGAAGTACTTGATGTGGTAAACTATGACTCAACCACTTATGGACTTCCAAATCTCAATCGACAGGCACAACCAACAGTATATATGGAAATATTTCGGGAAACTAGATACAATCAAGAGGAACTTCATCGCTTCGTGGAGTACAATGAACCTTTTTGACGGCGGAACAGAATGCAGCCTACAGTGAACTCTTACAAAGAATCTAGGATAATGTTGGTGGCATCGTTTTTCTGGATGTACCAGGTGGAACTGGAAAAACATTTTAAATTCTAGTTTGTGTTAGCAATGGTCAAGGAGGCTGGGAAAATCACCTTGGCTGTGGCATCCTCAGACATTGCAGCAACCCTGCTTCCAGGTGACCGCACTGCTCACTCAGCACTAAAACTTTCCCTAAACTTAGCAAAGACTGATAACCCTCTGTAAAACATAAGAAAATTCTGGCACTAGCAAACTGCTGCATGAATGTGCTCTCATTGTATGTGATGAGTGCACCATGTCTCACAAACTGCCAGTTGAAGCACTCAATCTAACCTTGAAAGATTGCGTTGAAATAATCGTCTTATGGGCGCTGTCACTCTGCTAATGTCTGGAGATTTCCGACAAACATTGCCGGTTATTCAGAAAGAATGCCCACAGCGAACGAAATACATGCTTGCCTCAAATCATCTTTTCTTTGGTCATTAGTCGAGAAGCTGCACCTGCGAAGAAACATGCGTGTATCTGTGCTTGGAGATGAAATGAGAGAGAGTTTGATAAATATCTACTAAATATTGAGGAAGGTCGATTGCCAGTCAGTCCTGATGATAAACTGTCAGAAAGTGTTGGCTTTGGCACAATCGTACGTTATTTGTCAGTCCTTAATAAAATGATTTACCCTGATCTGAAGCACACATTTCAAGATACTGATTGGTTGTTAGAACGTGCTATTCTTTACCCAAGAATCTGGTAAAGGGGAGTCGGTGTTTGTTCCCAGGATACCACTCATCCCTACTGACTTGCCTTTTGAATTCAAGCGAATTCAGTTTTCAGTCGAGGTGTGCTTCGCCATGACCTTCAATAAGGCACAGGATCAATATCTGAGAATGGTTGGCATTAATAAAGCTTCCTTGCTTTTCCATGGTCAGTTGTAAGTGGCCTGTTCGCGATTATGGACTTTTACTAATTTGCTTATTTATGCACCACAGGGCAAGACAACAAATGTTGTTTATCCGCAAGTCTTGCAATAAAAAGTTGCGTTTGTTTCATTTTGTTGTTGAATTGTTGTTTCTTTCTATATTCTTTTTGCTGTAACTGTCAGTTTATCTTTTTTTGAGAACTTAAAAACTGTATTTTGTGATTAACAACTTCCTGTATTTGTGCTATAAATTTACTAATAAATTTTACAGTGATTTACTTCTGTTAGTTCTTTGCTTTTTCATCTGTATGAAACTCATTAAACATACTTGCACATGTTACAAATATATTTTATCTCTGTTATCACAGGTTTTCATCACCTTTCATTTAAGTAGTTAAATTTATAAATCTACAAAGATACAAATTAGCACCGTTCTACGAATACTGCAGTTAAGCCCGGTACATATGACATAGATAGATACATCATATGAGATAGATAGATAGATAGATAGATAGATAGATAGATAGATAGAAAGAAAGAAAGAAAGAAAGAAAGACAGAAAGAAAGAAATGTAGAAAGAGAGATAGAGCATAAGTTTAAGGTAAAAACTAATCCGGCTATATATATATGTGTGTGAGTGTGTGTGTGTGTGTGTGTGTGTGTGTGTGTGTGTGTGTGTGTGTGTGTAATTCAGCAAATTCGTGGAGCGGTTTCGTCGAAAACATTTATAAACTTTATATGAGTGAATATATTGGCAAATAATAAGTGTAAGAATATAATTAAAAATAAACAAAATAAAGCGGCGACATCATTTCCGCACTTCAAAAGGTCAGGTAGATAAAAAAGATAAATATTTTTTAGATGTACATTCCGAATTAGTATATTTTTTATGCTATTTCTAATGTTTTACATGTGATATATATATTTATTTCAATTAAAGAATGTATCATGACTTTACGTATTACTTAAGTAAGCTTCCTCATGTTTAATCATGAGATAGTTTCTATTATATCTATATCATGGCAACATATATTTTTAGATGGTTGTTAGTGATGCACTGACCTCACTGACATTTTCGAGTTCTGCATCATATTATTTCAGACAGCAACATAAACCAGACTACGCAAATGTCAGCCTTTGACAGCTTTGTGCTATTCGCATCGATATTAAACATTTTATATGTCGTAAATTTGTTTTTAGGGATTAAATGACATAGGGTTGATATAGCGTGAAATTCTGTTTTGGTATACCTTAGTTTTCCAGAAAATTCCAAAAAACCTTTAAAATAACCAGTATTCATACACTTTATTCTATATCTTATCGACCATTTGATGGATTCAGTTGATTTTGGGCAGACATTAAGGTTCTAGTGTCTAGTTGATGGCATTTTAATTTCAATTTACCATATACCTTGATTAGTCAAACTACCAACTATATCAGTTATGAGAAGGCATTGTATTGAGGCATAGCCTTTACAAAAGTAGTGACATTCCATGAAAAATGCCAGTATACTGAAATCGTATGACCTTAATAAGGTTAAGATGAAAATTCATATACACTAAATGTACAAAAGCAAGGAAATTCCCAAATGTTAACACTTTTATTGTTATTAAGGGAATGCGAGCACAACAGGGCTATGTATTTTACTGGTAGGAATTTTTTTTCAGCGAACCTCAAACACTTCATCCACTCATGCATAGAGATTTATACTGCAGTGATGTGATAATGAAATGGTTTGGTTGATATGTAGTCATACCCTTAATGACAATAAAAGTGTAAGCATTTGGGAATTTCCTTGCTTTTGTACATTTAGTGTATACGAATTTTCATCTTAACCCTATTAAGGGCATATGATTTCAGTATACTGGCATTTTTCATGGAATAACTTAAAAGGATTTTTATATGCCGTAAAACTGTCTGTTCGTATTAAATGACTTAAGAAAGGGTTAATATGCAGTAAATTGTGTTTTAGTATTAAATTACTCAAGAAAGGATTACTACACTGTAAAATTGTGGTTTAATATTAAATAAACTTAAAAAATGTTGATATGTCATAAAATATATTTTGCAATTAAATGAGTTAAAGAAGTTGATATGCCGTAAAACTGTTTTTGTATTAAATGACTTAAAAAGGTTTGACATGCTGTAAATTGTTTTTTTTTGTATTAAATGACTTAAGAAATTATTGAGATGCCGTAACATTATGTTTGTGTATTAATTACTTAAAAAGGGTTGATATTTCGCAAAGTTTTGTTTCAACATTAAATGTTATTAAAGGATGATACACTACACTCCTCAAAGGAGGAGGTAATGCCTAGGAGGATGGCCCTCTCTGTAAGCTGAAAATATACTATTTCAAACTAAGTTCAAGAGTGCAATAGTTTGAAATAATATATACTATATTATGTGATACTAAATATTATAGTACAGTAGTCTTCAACAAGACCGTTTAGGCTTCAGACAGACAGTGACATAATCTCCATTATTAATAGATGTCTATGTTGAATCCACTCCGAACCAAAGTAATCGATCAATATGAACTTTGGAACATAGCTGCTATCGGTAAGGGTAGGTAATGTGGGCGTTGTTTTATTTATTTGAGTTTTCTGCAACTGGGGCAAAGGAGACTTGGCAGTCCATCGTACAAATTCATATACCTTCGATTTTGTAGAAAATTATAACAATACATATAACATATCAATTAATTAAATTTATAAATATTACCAAAATTTCAGATTTATGTGAGTATTTGAAAGGGGTGTTCGAGGATATGATATGGAGATAACAGTCCTTTTGAGAATTCAAATATTTTCGTTGTTCGTAGAATTTGATCTATAGTTAATTAAAAAGAATCTTCTGAATTTTAGTTTCTTCCTAAGACCCTTTAAGTTTAAGCCCCAAATTTTAAACACTTTTTTATAGAATGGATTCTAGACATACAGTTTGGTAGCAAATATATCTTCATGTTAACCTTCGTGAGGAGGTATAAATGTGGTGAATTAGTGGGGTGTTTTGTGAATTAATTGTATAATTAACTCAGAGAAAAACCGTCCTGTGATGGGTACTCTACTGGTCATTTATATAACACGCTGGAAATGCTGGTTTGTTCTGCTAATTATTTATGAAGGCAGACTCAGATACTGCTAAAATAGTTACCTGTGTAAAATTATCGTATACAATTAATCGCTAACAATACCTATTATTCGGGCATTTAATGAGCCAAATAGGTTTCATATGCCGTACAATCAATCTATAAAATAGCCAATGAATATGAAACAAATGTCCTATAGAATGTATATCGAAATGTAGTACTCTCTCCTTTTTAGAGCGTATTTGTTTTCGGTGTTATGGGTCGAGATATAAAGTACTTGTTACGGGGATAGTCACTCCTATTACTCCCTCGTTGAAATTAATAATTAATTGGAAAGGACTGATCAGATAAAATATAAAAATAATTATATACAATTAATTGTTTACAATAGATATTATTCTGGCATTGGATGAGCTATATGGGTTTCATATGCTGTAAAATAAATCAAAATAAAGTCTCACAAAAGTTAAATAAAACTGTTGTAGATTTTAGATCAGAATTTAGTACGCCTTCGTTATAGTGATCTTTTTAAGTATAGGTAATAATTCAGACTTATAACACGGCATGGACGAGAGTTTTAGCAGATAGCTATTAAAATTCTTATGTAGGAATATCGCACACATACCAATTGCAAAAGTTTCGCAGGTGAAACCTGTACGCTTATCATTCTTTGAAACAAGGGTTCCACCATTCTTTTCTAACGTGTGTTTATTCATACGTGCGCTAGTTGATTGCTACGAAGACTTTCCATCTTTTCTGAACAAAATAAGAAAATCTAAATAATCACTTGATCAGATCTCGACTGTCATGAAATATGTAGAAAGTCATGTTTTCCTGCAGGCACAGCGATGCATGTCATGTATGAAAAAAGGTGCCGCCCCCTTCTCTCTTACTCTCTCTCTCTCTCTTTCTCTTACTCTCTCTCTCTCTCTCTCTTCCGTCTTCCTCCTCCTCTGTCTCCATTTATCGGAGTTCTTGTAATTATTTTCTTTTTTCTTTTACAATGTGATTATGAGAATTGCAAACGTGGATTATGGTAAGAGTTACGGTTGGATATTGTGTTTGTATCGTACATAGAGGGAGCAAAAAAGTAAAACCAGCTTTAATGTTTCCCCTTTTGATGCATAACATCAATTCGAGGTCAACATATAGAGGAAATAAATCAGATTGCTTTCAGCTCAACTTACAATAATACAAAAGAGAAACATAAAGTAGTCGGAAATATATATATATATATATATATATATATATATATATATATATATGTGTGTGTGGGGGGGGTGTGTATGTGTGTATTACAGAAGATCAGAATAACATCGGTACCGTCAGTTTCAAATCATAACAAAGGGGACCTGCAATATGCCTCTTTACCAGACCCTCTTCAGCCTTTGTTAATATCCACTTTGTTAGAATTTCAAACCGATGGTACCGATGTTCTTCTGATCTTCTGTAATACATATATTGCAGTAAAACTCCTACGCTATGACCTCCATGAGCTATGAACTGCCTACGCTATGAACAAACCTAAATATGAACTTCCTACCCTATTAACTAAGCTTAGCAATTAAAAAAGCAAATATAAAGTTAATTGATCTATTTCTATAAATTAATATATGTAAAGATATTTTTGTCGATATACTACACCCTTTTGTACGTCACAGAAAAAAAATACAGAATCAATTCTAACATTCTTGGAAGAAAACAGTTGCTTTAATAACTACGATATAGAGGTTGTTGGTGCTCTACAAACAAAAATCTTCATTAGGAAACTGGAACTGAACAAAGTATTTGAATTTCGACGGATCAAAAGAGGCAATAAAATCATTTAACGGGAATGATCTTGAAAATAAGGAGATTATTTAATCATTTTAGTGCAGTGATATACATGAAGTATCTATCAACACTTTTTTTATATTTAGTCATTTAATGTCTATATGGGTTGTGCAACAGTCATTTTCCTAAACAATCCATTTTGTTTACATACAGTTTTTTTAATTATACTCATAAAATATTACGATAATTAGCCAAACCTATACTCATTTTCCATATCTTTTAATGAAGAAAAAATGTTCACGGTCATCTAATTTTTGCTACGCTATGGCAAATCTTACGCGATGAACAGATCAAAAGTTTATAGTGTAGGAGCTTTACTGTAATAAATATTACGCTCTTATTTTTGAATGTGCTTCATAATCGAAACGTCTGCCAGAGTTCTCTCCCACTAACCTTAAACACACACACACACACATTATATATATATATATATATATATATATATATATATATATATATATATATATATATATATATATATATATATGAGTTTATATAAAATATATTTTTAGGTATATATCCCTTATAACATAATCCAAATTGTTTCATATTAGAAGCGCAATGAAGTTATGTTTCCAGCTTCAGAGCATATATACTGTTTGGTTGCATTCCAATGACGAACGAAAATAAGTGCCCAACCATTATTTTTTTATTTTTTCTCATTTCAGCGAATGCTTATATTTGTCATGTTTTATTTCGGCGAATGCTTACATTTTTTCCATTCCGTAAAAAAAAATAGTCTTTTGCTTTACAGTCTGCTCTTCAAAGAAATTATATATATATATATATATATATATATATATATATATATAGGCTGGGCTCTGTAGTAGGTAGTATTAGCTCAGCCGTCATCGTGGCTTCAATGCATGTTCCTTTTAGTATGTCGGACACTTTGACCACGACTGCCTTTAAACAAAATTAATCTGTCGCGGATTTATCGGGTTTTTGATTACGGCCGTTTGGGCTAAGACGTCGGAATTTGAATTTTCAACATGACTTTTATTCCCGGGTTCGATGACCGATATGAATAATAATCTCTACACTGACGATTCCTGAAAGGATTAAACGTATACGTATATAAATAAAAACAAATATTCATAATTATTTAGATATAGACTGGGCTCTGTAGTCCTTCACTGCATGTTCCTTTCAGTAGTCGAACACGACTGCTATTAAATAGGCTTAATATCTCGCTGATCTGGCGTCGGAATTAAAGTTTGCAACATGTCTCGTGTTTCGGGGTTCGAGTCTGGTGACCGGTATGAATAATCATCTCTAGACGTATCCCGAAAGGATGAAATGTATACGTATGAAGATACAAAACAAATATGTATGTATAGATAGATAGATAGATAGATAGATATACATAGATTATTTTCAATAAGTAAGATTAAATAATATATATATATATATTTAGAAAATTTACCAGACCTGTTCAATGTAAAAGCTCGATGAATGTTAACATTAAACAACAGAGCCATATAAAAACAATTATAAATAAATAAAAAAAATGGTTGGTTGTCTCTGGTGTCTTTAAGGAACTGATTTCTGTGCAAAATGCATGTAAAAGGTGTTTGATTACCTAGCCGTCACATGTAATTTATTTCCCAGTGACGCATTTGGCTATTTTTTTAGTCAATATCAAAGTTGGTTTCCCATATTTTTTCAACTTTCGAATATTTATCATCGACAAATATTTTATTCAATATTCTAAGTTGTACAAACTTCGTGATATTTTTAACTTCGTCACTTTTAACAATTATTAATGTAGCTTTTTTTATGATTTCATTTTTATATTTACAATATATGTACCAATACAATTGACCGCAACCGAAACACTGTTTAGGAGGCAAATTATTTTTTTCATTATCAAATTTAGTTGGTAAATTACGTTTCTTTTTGTGACAGATTTGTGTAATATGTTACACTCTGCTTCGCTCTTAAATCTCAGTGAACACTAATAAAACGTTAACAGTTCTCTGCGATATGTTACAGTATTAAACTCTACATTATTAAGAACCACTCTTCTGATTTTTCATCTGTATTCGATACTTAACACTGTGCAAAAAAGAGACGTTTTAGGGCTAAATAATTTAATTCATAACCGTATAATTTCAGCAAATGTAAGGTTGCTAGTTTTTGTGGCAATATATAATTGACTAATTTGTTATTTTCAACCGTACCTAATTTTCTTAAACGAACCTTTTTAAAATCGGTCCATTCACACAGTTCGTACTATAAAGATCTTCGTATCGTCTGAAAGACGGAGCAAACGTAATTTCGCTTCGGGTCGTAATTATAATTATCAATTGTGCTTTAAATAGCGTTTTGTGAATATGCAATTTAATCTTTACCATTTTGATCTCTAATCGATAATTCGTAATTTTTTTCTGTCCCTGTTGGGTATGAAGACAGATTTCCTCAAATATTTTCATTTGCCTCAATTGCCTTTCTGCAAATTTCTGTTTTTCCCCATTTATTATATTTGTTTTTCTTGGAAATTCTTTTCTGTTAATGTTCAATAATTTACAACATAGAGATTAAATTTCCTCTGTTTTTCATCACTTAAAATAGGGTATCGACTTTTTTGTATATATATATATATATATATATATATATATATATATATATATGTATATATATATATATATATATATTACACGGTCATAACTTTTCTCACTGAAGATAAATTATTAACTTCTTAGCGAAAGAAAAAAGCTCGTTCAATACAGAGCTTTTTCTTAGTTTTTTTTTTTTTGCTTTTTCGTGGCCAGATGATTTAATTTTTTAAACTTCGACTTGAAATCTTTTTCGTCCTATTCAATGGCGAACGATTTTTCCCAATCCCATTTTCTGGCGTTGGAGGTTTTTTTCCTTCGCAAATATAACACACTTTGTTTGTTAAAACTCCAGTACAGCGTTTACTTTCTCGCTGTTACTTTTGTAATTTATCATTTTTCCGAGCACATCACCTAACTTGTTTTACGAAAATTGAACATTCCAGTTGTAGTAATAGTTATGTTGTATCCGACATAAGTCGGTGTTTGCGTTGCAAGTATTGTGTATAACATATGTCCGGATTATTTTGTCTCCGAATAAGTCTGTGTTCTCATCGCCAGTGCTGTTGCCTATAAGGGACGATAACGGTGGTATATTTACAATAGTGTGTATTTACAGAATTACAGATTAGTATGTTACTGCCCCAAGATTGCTTCAAGACTTTGTCCTAAGTTCATCTATACATAGTGTCTAGAAGAGTCGATATAGTCACAAAACAGGGTAAACCACCATCAAAAACAATAAGTAACTTTGATTCTATGAAAGCTCGCAAAGTTAAAAATCAATCAATCTGTTTATCAGCTAATTTAAATTTTCAAAATTTTTTTTTTTTTTTCAAATTCATTGTTTTTCATTGTATTTGTTATCAATTAACATCATTATAAATATTTACTTTCTTTTTGTCCTCCAAGAAAAGGGGCCCCAGGTAGCACTTTGCCTCGATATTCAAATGAGTGAAAGTCAGTACTAGATTCTAATCAAAACTTGTTTCGTGTGTTAGGAATATCTTACTAATGTCTGTCTATCAATTATTGTACTTTCTATTGTATTGATATACACGTGCCATATAAAATGACATTTTCATTGCTGTCATAATTATATGATAAAACTTGCAATCGTTAGTCTTTTGTTTCTCACCACAACATTGCTACGGCAAATCGCAAACCATACTTTGTTTCCCTTTTTCCCATTCACTTAGATTATTAACACATTGACCTTTATGAGGCGTCCATTTTTTGTCTTTGTCTCATAATGAACATTTAAAGTAGCATTTGTAGTCATAGTCTGAAACTGCGTTTGTGATTTCATTATGCTTTCTCGAATGAAAAGTCGATAAATATAGCAGAATCGATCCTGGTCATTTACACATTTCCGGCGTTTCATCTCTCCCACTAATCAAAGCTGCTGTGAATTATCAAAGAATAGATGCGGAAAGTTACAATTCTCTCATCTAAAATAAAAGAAGGAAATATAAGTTAGTTGATGGATAAATGTAGTGGATACAATTGGATGAACTAATAGGAGCCACGTGGCTATTGGATATAAACATTGTCATGGGTCATAAACATTGATATGTTTGTTATAGGAAACTAAATCCGATATAGCTTAATCGTTGTCAGAGTCAGATTCTGCATGCTTGATTACCTTAGAATCATCCGAAAATATACTAGAACCATAAAATGAATATTTTTCGTCATCAGTATACAGTGCTGTGCAGATGTCTGATATGTCCTGGTGATGTCCGGGACCAACTCTTTGTATTGTAATCACTAAAGACTCGAGTGCATGTCCTAGTACTGAGATTAAATATAAGAAAAGAAGATAGTTTGAATATGATTGGACCTCCCCCAAAGAAAAAAATTGATGCCTACTCCCTCCCCGTCTGCCCCCTTCTTCTCCACGCAGGTGTATGTTTTTTTTCAATAAGTAAGATTAAATAATGTTATTTACGCATCTTCTGTTGGCATTTTCAGACATGAGGAAATGTAAAGAAAACATAACATTATTTAAAGATACCCTTGTATAGTTAATATAGGCATCATTTAAATAAAATATCTACTTCACCGATGTGTAAAAGTCTATTTAAAGAAAGTAATATACCACTTAATAAAAATTAGCTTTGTTGAATTTGAAGAGGTGTTTGTTATTTATTTTGATCTTTGAAAATTTGGGTTTCCAACTCGCCTACAACTTGCTAGATTCTTATAATAGCATAGTACCAAATTGCTGGCGAAAAGAATGCTGCTTAACGTGATATTTTTCCAATGTATCCCTTGAAATAATAGCCTTTAATTAAATTAACCGTGAACTCTTTTGATAAGCTCTTCGGTGGATTTTTGTTTGTTTTTCATTTTATTTTCACTTAATTGGCCAAAATAAGTCAACACACAATATGTCTATGAGTGATTAGCCAAAGAAAATATAAACATACAAGAAGTTAGTTTCATAAATAAATAATTTATTTCTATAAAAAATATAAAATATTTAGATAATTTATTTTTCAACGAAAAAAACGATTTAAAATAAAATGTTAAAATAATTTTTTAACGTAAGAAACCAATTTAAAATAAAATGTTAAATTAA
Organism: Sepiola atlantica; assembly: GCA_963556195.1. Lineage (NCBI taxonomy): Eukaryota > Metazoa > Mollusca > Cephalopoda > Sepiida > Sepiolidae > Sepiola > Sepiola atlantica. Next base: position 90,824,552 of record OY744519.1, on the reverse strand, counting down.
TATGTTTGTTAAACGAAAAGAGCCAATTCAAAAAGAATTATAAAATAATTTATTTTAAACAAAAGGAAGTAATTTAAAATAAAATGTTAAAATAATCTTTGTTTCAATGAAAAGAGCCAATTTCAAATAAAATGTAAAAATAATCTTATTTTCAACGAGAGGAACCAATTTACAATAAAATGTCGATTTTTCTTTCAACGAAAAGAACAAGTTTAAAAGTTTCATTTACTTAAATATAACTTTGCTTGATTTATTATGTAGAATTATGAAATGAGCTATAAAATATTATCAAATGCATCGCTTCATGCCAATGGGATAGCAAGGTTGAGGATGAGGCACGATACATCATGTTTTTTATCATATTAAAATGGCGCAGGGGTTAAAATTTATTATATTTGGATTTTTAAGATCAATAAAATAAAATCAATTCAAAGAAACAACATTTGTTTAATTAAAAAATATATGATCAATCTCTGTGTAACAGGGGGTCATTCAGCTGCATTTATTTCACTTTTTATCACATCAAAAAAGCGCACGGCTAATTTCATGAGAGTATTTTTCTTTACCACCGAATAAAAATATCACGTTACCTAGCATTTTTTAGGGTAGCAATTCAGTACCGTGATATTATCAGAGAACCCAACATTTATACAGAGGCTCTTAAAAATGTAACCATTTGTGATAAAATAGCATTTATTATTGAAAGGAAAACTTTACAATTTTGTTGCGTAGACCTGTCTAAAAAAACACGTAAGTTTTTCCCATCCGCATACCACCATTTTCTGAGCACAGCTCAATAGTTTATAATATGCTCCAACAACGTTCCTTGGAGCTGAATCACTGTGACTAATTACACATTGAAGTTTGTGATGTTGTCTCACAGTCACGATGTCATTTCCTGTCATGACTGACCGTGACCGACCACTGCAATGTTAAATATTATCGCGTACACTACTTGTCTCCCTGAATTTGCCCAGGAGGCGCTTGATTGTGAGTCTGGTTTGAAGTCTCGGTTCATAGAAATTATAGCAAGAATAAAATGGATACATCTTTTTAGACCATCTTGTTATTGAATTCGTTTGGACAAACAGTTGTCGTCTGGTTTACAACATTTTTTAGTACTTATACTTCGAGAAAACTGCGTTTGATTTCACTTGAATATATTTTTAACTAGCTGACTTCGCCTGTTTTCTATCGCTTCAAAATGGTTCGCTACTTGAAATTCTTGAAACGGAAATTTTCAATAATAAACAGTTCATTCCTAACTTACTTGTGAGCACGAAACACTTTCGTATTCATGTATATAGGGAGATACACATAAACTTTTTTGTAACTTTTATACAAATGTATTTATTAGTAGTAATACAACAAAAACAATAATAATGATAATAATGATAATAATAATTATAATGATAATAATAGTAATAATAATGATTATTATTATTATTATTATTATTATTATCATGTACAAAGTACTACATCCAAAAGACGATACAGACAGACTCTACGTGTAGAGAAACAAAGGGCGGAAAGACTGGTAAGTATAGAAGACCTGGAGAAATACATAAACCAGAACACAGAATGGCTGATCATCGCAGAAAAAGACACTGTCCCAACGAACAACTCAGGAAGCATCGAACCCGGACACAAACAGACAAGAAAATAAAAATAAGAAGAAATACAACTATATAGTCGTTTCATAAGAATGACAATAGAAGAGACGCACGAATATAGTTGGGCATGGATGAGAAAAAGACACCTGTAGAGAGAAACAGAATCCCTACTGACGGCTGCACAAAACAATGCGATTAAGACAAACTACATTAAATCTAAAAAAGATTTTAAAAACAAGTAAACAGTAAATGCAGATTGGGCGGACAAAAGAGACAGAACAGTAAATCACATAATAAGTGAATGCCAAAAGTTGGCCCAAACAAAATACAAAAATAGGCATGACTGCGTTGGGAAAGTAGTGCACTGGCAGCTATGCAAACAAATGCATTTTGAACACTCGGACAAATGGTAAAAACATAAACCAGAGACAGTAGTCAAAAAAGGAAAACAAAATCTTCTGGGATATGGAGGTACAAACAGATAATCTAATACAAGCAAGGAGACCAGATCTCATAATAGTCTACAGGAAAAAAAATACTGCCAAATTGTAGATTTTGCCGTCCCAGCTGACCACAGGATGAAGACCAAGGAGGCAGAAGAACGAAGAAAATACACGGAACTTGTCAGACAGTTGAAAGGGACATGAAGTATGAAGAATATAAATATAATACCAATTATCGTAGGAGTACTAGGAACAGTTCCGAAGAACCTGAAATAAAAGAGAAATGAAATTTGAATCTAAGGGAAGATTGAGACCATACAACGGACGGTAATGATAAAAACAGCTGAAATCTTAAGGAAAATCCTTGAATCCGGAAACCTTTTCACATAAGATACGAAGACTAACCAAACATATACAAGGAAGAAAACAAAATCACATAAAGAACACCACAAGAACTCAAGGAACAGAAACTGCAAAAAATTTCATAAATTACCCCCCCCCCACACACACACACACACACACAATAAAAAAGAAAAGTGATGGCACGAGCCCAGGCTAACACCACACAAAACAGTTTAAAGGGTCAAGGAGGATGGAAAGACCGATGAGGGATAGCACTAACCAGAGATCCGCTGTAAGAGTGTGGAGAACACTGGGGCATTGGGGAGGCTTATTGCCATCCACATCCCAGAAAAGGTCAATGGTCGTTACCAACTAGAAATCGATGGTAAGCGTCTGTTGTGATAACGCAAATTCATTTGCAGTAGTTTTTGAAATAGGTATAGAGCATTGGAAATCTGAGGAGACTTGTTGTCACTCAGACTCCAAGGAACACCACTGGTGATTATCAGTGTGCAATCACTGATTACTACCTGTGTGAGAACTCTTTGTCAGTAAATAATGATGATAATAATAATAATAATAATAATAATAATAATAATAATAATAATAATAATAATAATAATAATAATAATAATAATAATAATAATAATAATAATAATAATAATAATAATAATAATAATAATAATGGAATATTTTGGTGTTTATATTATAAGTGACTGAAACTATTTCCTTTAGTATTTTTATCATCAGTTATTATAAGAACTAAGTCTCCACTTCTATTCTCATGAAATTAAATTTGCATACGCTATCATTCGTTTCTTTCTTTTTCATTGTTATCAGTTCGAAATAATGTTCGACTATGATTCTTTTCTCATAAAAATTAAATGTGTATACCTAATAATTGACGAGAGCCGGAGACACGTACGTTTCTTTTTATTATATAGATTATTTCCCTTAGATTTACACACGAACGAATAAATATTTATATAGACACATCGTATTATTATGATTGATTATAGCTGCAATGCCCGCATAAGATGATAGCAATGAAGGTAATCAGAAACAATCTCTATATATATCGTGTTTACGATTGAACAAAGACTAATTCTTAAAGAGAGATGAATAAATAATATCTTGTGAAAGACTGAGGGAGCTTTTGTATATAAATTTGAAAATTATACGTCAGACTGACTAATTATTCAGAAATAGGAGTAAATACTCTCGTTATATATCGGAGAAAATAAAAAGTTATTTCTAATTTATAATATCTCTTCTGTGCGAGATCTATCACAACTTAGGATATATCGATATCGTCACTTTTCTTATCAGTAGCGAATAATTATTTAACATTTTTTTATTGTTGCAACTTTGAAAGGAAATTCTAGATGGCAATACTTCTTCAAATTGTGTTTCTCCTTTAAATTCGAAAGGTAGCATCTCTTTCCCTCCTCTCTCTCTCTCTGTCTATCTCTCTCTCTCTCTCTCTAATATATATATATATATATATATATATATAATTTCTTTGAAAATTATACGTTACACATTTAAGAAATATACCGCAGTTTCATCCAGATGGGCTAGCTTTTTACATTTAAAAAAAATTCTATGCCCAGTGGAATCGTCAGCGTTCTGAATAGTGTCAAATCACGATGAGAAAATCCACGGTACGTTTCTGAAATATTTAACATATAGTTTTCAAATAAATCATATTAGCTCTCACTCCTCTGCAATCGAACACTTTATTGATTTATTTTCAATATAACCTAACACACTATATATATATATATATATATATATATATATATATATATAAGATATATACGCTGACACGCATTAAATATAATAAGATATGGTAGTTTCCCATTAGAAAGCATTGAATATTTAAATGTAAGACAGCGGTTTAAAGCCTAACAATGCATTTTTTATGAATAAATACTAATTTATTTAAAAGCATTATTAGACTTCTAAACCGCTTTCTTGCATTTAAATATCCAATTCTTTCTAATGGGAGACCACCATATATTCTTATCTTTAATGCGTGTAAGCGTATATTTCCCTAAAAAGACTCCGACCTTTGAACTATTACCGATTCAACATCTTACGAATTCTACCTTCTACTAGTGATAAACATGTCGCTATGAAAAAACATGTCTTGCATTCGCGACGAGGACTATTACGTCGAAAATTTAGGACTACTTTTAAATACATTAATATTTATTTAAAAAATATGCATTTTTAGGCCACAAACAGCTTTCTTATATATATATATATATATAGATATAGATATATGGAGTTATTTTTGCTATGTGTTTTATATACACGGCTTGCTAGTTAACCAATAATATTCTTTGTTGTTCTCTCAGACAATAGTTGGGCTTCCCACGAACAAAGGCGTGGTCAGTGTTAGTTCCTTTATCACGTTCTATTGTTCTGTTTTCTATAGATTGGCCTATATCATGTTTCCTTTTTTGTATCAATATAATGGACGAATTTATTTTAACATGTTGTTCCTTGTATTTCTATTTTAGGTTTTAATTTTTAAATTGCAAGGTTTTTGTTTAGTTTAGTTTTTTTTACTTATTTGTTTATTTATTTATGTATCGTTAGCCTAAGGTAAATTTATTTGTGTAGGCAGCTGTTTGCTATCTAACTTCTACAGTTTAATAGATTTCGGGAGTCTTTAAAGTTTAGGATTTCAAATTCTTCATTCAGACATGGGTCGTCTAAATTTATGCATGTACTGGCCTATCGTATTATTTTCCATTGAATTATTAGTGAGCGTCCATATTCTTTGAGCTCCCAATAGTGACTTGCTAGTGCTGTTTTAATTCGACGTTCTCTGTTTTTAAATGTGCTTTTGTGATTATATATATATATAAACTTAAAACTTAAATTAGGATCAGTTTAGGGTTATTTTAAGTGTTTCCAAAAAATCGAAAAAAAAAAATGTTCGGTTCAAATTCTGTAGAAGTACGAAGATGTTTTTATGAATAAATAAAACGTACAATTATTTTTATATTTTGATTCGGTTCCTGATTAGTTTTTAAGAGAATTGTTATTAAAAATACAGTTTGGTTCAAGATTTCTTTCATAACTAAATAAAACGTAGAATTATTTTCATATTTTGATTCTTAAGTCTCGTTTTTGTTTAGTTTTTAAGTGAATTGTTATTGTATTTTTTAAATATAAGTTTATTTAAATAAAAATAAACTTGATATTAAAATGAATTAATCCGTAAAATATTATTGAGGTCACTCCTACCTACATTGTAATCATTATGTGTGCGAGTAGTGCAGTAAAAGTAGTGGACAGCTTCTTGCTGGCTGGCGGCAACATTGAAAAAGTTGTTTTTTTACTTAGCGTTGTAAATTGAAAGTTTTTTTGTAATAAATGAGGTGGAAAGAAAATATGTAAGTACTTACGGTACTTACGAGTAATGTATATTTCATCAAGTTAGGTCAAAGTTATAAAAATATCAAAGCGTTCAGCATTATTATGAATGTTGGTTAGTGATCGCTCATTGACTGATTTGCGAATTTTTAAATCGGTCTTTCTTTTTTTTGTTTGTTGTAGTATAATAGGTCGGATATGCTAGGGTGTGTTTTGAGGTTTTGAGGTTTGTGTTAGATGGGATAACAAATTTCTTCCCTCTCTTTGGTTTACTAAGTTGGGAGATACTTACAGGGAGGAATAATAATAACGTTTTTGGAATAGCTTTGAAAAATAATTTTAATTTTCTGGAAGCAGGGTCGAAGTTTGTATGCGACTTAAGTGATGTGTTTCGATGCGTGTGATGCATTATTTTCATAGTCTACTTTGGACTGACTTGGGAGGGAAAAAACGTCTTAACTTTATATATATATATATATATATATATATATATATATATATATACATTATATTAAAGGTCACCGTTTATCATGGCCCAAAAGCCACTCGAAGATAAGAGTTAACAAGTTTGCCTCGAGGAAAGGAGTTAAAGAGTTTGACTGGTAGATGATGATACAATATCGCGTTCACCTGTACGATTGTTGTAGCAGGGCAGAAATTTATTATTTACGGGGACGGTTTAACAAGAACTTGTTTCATTCGACTTGAAGACAACCATATTGTAGTCGGGAGGGAAGCTGGCTCGCGTCACTGTGTTCCACAGATGGGAAGTTCTAAGAAAGAAGCTCTGCCTATTAAAGTTTCGTTTCGTCTTGAGAACGCAGAGGGAGAAAGAGAAATGATTAACAGTGGTAGTAGCTAGGCAGTTCTTATTGTGAATGTTTTACAAGGGGCCTATATATTTGCGCTCAGTCGAGAACCTACCATGAAAATAACGGTAGAGCAAAGAAAGACGAGCGACATCTTCTCTGTTAGAAAGTGGCTGTAGCTATAAAAAAAAGACATCCCCCACTAGATTTCGAAGTCGGTTTCAAGCTCTGTCAAGGAAAGAAAAGGGTTCTCTGGGCGGCACCTCCCCATATGTGGCAACAGTACTCCATCAATCTTGTAGAGGGAAGTGATATGCGTTAGATACCTACTGGAACAGTAGAATGATACAACTATTTTTCTAGCGGTTTTAGCAACAGATTTGATGTAAGTCTTCCATTTCAAGTCTGAATAGAAAATCAGTTCCAAAGGTTTATGAAAGCAGTTGGCTTCCTCAACGGAAGAGCCGTTTATTTCAACTGGGACAAAGTATAGATCAGAGAGTTGGTGGTGAGCTTAGTCTATATATATATATATATATATATATATATATATATATATATATATATATATATATATATATATGGAAGTAAATAAAATTTCCGACAGAATCGAAAATTAAATTATGGGAATGTGGATGAACAAGACTACACGCTAATTTAAATAAGGACACAAACACATCATTAAAGCTTAACCAAAATATTTCGCTCTTACTACTGTTTTTCTTCCTCTCAATTATTCTTTCTTTCGATGTATAAAATGTCGGGTTCTGTGAAATAAAGCTGATTTTACCTAACGAATATGGTCGAATCTAGTAGTAGTTCATGCCTGTGTGTTTGTTCACAAACTCTTCCTGTTGTTTTGTAGATAGAACAATATATATTCTTAAACTACATTACTCTGGGTACTTGGATAATTACATTTCATGTTTGATAAGGAGTACAATAATACTGTGGGGTTTGCGTAAACGCCAGACAGCTTTATTTTATTTTAATTATAACTTGAAAATGGATATCTGCCTAATAATTACATATATTCTGAAATACTTGCATAATTGTATTTTATGTCGATCAAAATGAGAACAATATTTTAGTGGGGTATGGGTTCGGCTAAACATTTATGAAAAGAAAATACGTAGTTTTATTTTATTAGTTTTTATTCTTGATATAAAAATCAGTGAATACAAAATAATAATGGAAATATAGGATTTAGGCTTTGGTGGTGTTAAAGGGGCTATAAATTCACCGAAAATTATTTCAAGATTTACACTTCTTTTCAGCCAATCAATGCTGAGTACATTATTGGGTCTGCCCCAAAACTCTATCTCATATGAATAGAAATGTTTACGTCCGTCAGTCACAACTTTTTTAAACGTAATAAATACGTTGCGGAATTTGTCTACTTCGGCATATTAGAGATCTTAACTAGTTTTTCAAATAGAGAAAATTGCATTAATAGTAATCATTTCCCAACAAATTAAGCTGGGGCCATGACTGGAAATCAAAACTGAAACATTTGTATAGTCAGTCTCACGTTCTACCAAGTGAGCAATTTGGACTGTCTTATAAATAGAGCTTAAAATGTTACCTTAAATTATTCATAGCTTTAGCGTGGCGTCATAGATCTATGATTTACGTCATATTTAATAATATGAATTCCAACATAAGCGATGAATAAATGAATGGGTAAACATCATCAATAGCGTTGGACATTATTCTAATAGTTTAAGACAATTTATTTTGCTTTAACTACGTATTGTATGTAGTTCTTTCACAATTATGTAATCATTCCAGTCTAGCAAAAATATGCGAGTGGAGGAAGCTTATATTTACTAGTATTATAAAATACTATTCGCAAACTTCGCTTCTTGAAACCAAAGTTACAAAAAAATAAACATTGTATCCATGAGTTTTCTATAAACATGAAACAAAAGCGTTCGCATTTATTCATATAAATAGATAAACATGAACATTTTTCAGATAAATATATAAACATAAACATTTCTCATGTAAATAGATAATATTAACAGTTTACTAATTTTTATACAAATGTATTAATCCTTTAAATTAGACTGTAAAGAAATGAATAAAAAGAAGAAATAATTAACCTAGGCGATGGTGCGAGGGACTCTTTTAGATACAATGAAACTAATTGCCAGAGAGGTGGTGAGAACAGACGAACAAAAGAGAGAGAGGGTTGCGGAATGAAGGGATTGAGAGAACAGTCACCTCTCTCTTTATGAACTCTTATACGTCGGTATATCTTTCCTTCTAGCTAGCTAAGATGTATTAGTTTCACTTAAATTACGCTCCTTAAATTTAATGATCATATTCTAAGAAAGGTCCTCTTAATGTATCCTTTTTTATTTAGTGTTGATATCGACGAAAATAATTCACACACATACACATCTATATATACATATATATATATATATATATATATATATATATATATATATATATATATATATATATATATAGGCAAATAAGACAATGAAATTACACACGAATAGCACTAAACACTAATTCATTATAGACTGTTTAAAAAATAGTTATGAAAATTATGCATTCAAATAGATGTTTTGGGGTATTTCGTCAGTAATATATATACAGTATTTAGAAATATTATACTGTGTGATTGATTTAAATAAAAGTAATCCATTTTGATGGTATTTGAAAGAATTATTAATGAAAACAAAAACTGCATTCATTGATTAAGACTAAAACAAAAGAGGGATAGGCTATAAGGACATAGGGGTTCTTTATTCAATCCCTGACAATTCCATGGTTCCTGCTAGTTAGATATATAAACATCATATGAAGCACCTTCCGGCTTCTTTACTAGTATGTTGCGAGACTAACACATTTATTTTCTTATTACCAGCCTACTATTTGGCATAGTTAATTCTTCAATATATTGCACCTCCAAGAACAGTATATGTTAGTGTTTATTATGTAATAATATGTCTTTATCATTACGCAGGAATAAGTACATTAATTTGATAAATACTTTTAGATATATCGAATTGATTGGCAGAGAATTAACATAAGATAATGGAATAATCTTCATTTACCAGTAAGTCATTTACGATTAAATTACATGCTATGTATTGTATTTATTTATTTATGATTCTATTGGCATCTCAGTACGATCCAATGTAGAAATAAGTGCAACCACATCTCAACATTACAAATACGAAGACAACCACATTAGATATATTTCTTTAAAAGATATATACACACAACTAGAAGAATATCATTCCCTGGATGAATAACATAAATTTCCCGAAGAGAAAAGAATATATATATATATATATATATATATATATATATATATATATATATATATATATAAATTTTCCAACGAATGTTTAGTCTGCACTATTTTGGATTTAGTTAGTTTCTGTGGGAATTTAAACTGCATTTTCCTTTTTTTTGTCTTTTTGTTTAAAATAACTCAAAGCTTCTTTAGACTATATATTGGGTATTTAGATCTGTATGGCTAGGTTTCCTTCCTCTTATCTATTTGCCTTTCTGGTACCTAAGGTACTAAAACTTTTTTTAAATTTTTTTTTTAATTAATGCAACTTTAATTCCTATATAATTTAATTTCTAGTTACCATATCGCAGAATGGTTCTTGCGTGTAGTGTTTAGATAGCATTTTATTATTATTATTATTATTATTATTATTATTATTATTATTATTACTAGTATTACTATTGTTATAAAGAATTTTATTTGATATGCAAATTACCATATCGCACGGTAGTCTTAAGGGTAGTATATTATTATTATTATTATTTTGATTATTATTATTATTTATTTATATATAAGTAACATTTTAAGCTGAATTATTTCGACACTTGATTGGGGAAATGGTAGTTTTATCTGTACCATTGGAGAGCCATGCATATAACTGTCCTGTTTTTAAATCTCCGAAACAGTTTCATGGTAAACAGCTGATGATCCCCGTGTTAATATTAGATGCTTACGTTAAGGTCTCCTGTTTTTGTTTCACTGTTAGATACTTAATCCCTCTTTTTATTTTATTTACTTACTATTATATATTTTATTTTTTTATAAATTTTCCAACGAATGTTTAGTCTGCACTATTTTGGATTTAGTTAGTTTCTGTGGGAATTTAAACTGCATTTTCCTATAATAATTAATAGTAATTTTCTAGAAGCATACGTCGAATAACAAACAAAGCTATATATATATATATATATATATATATATATATATATATATATATATATATATATATATATATATACATATATATATGATACTAAGTGACTAATATGTCACTAAACTTAAGAAAAATATCTATGACTTTTGATGAAACCGTCTTACGTCGTAAATTCAGGTTTTAAAATACATAGATTTTTTAATCATATTGTCTGTTTTGCTTTCAATGTTATAAATATAATTCAAATACTTGTAAAGCTTCAAAACAAAGCGAAACTAATATGTTAGTAGATATAGTAATCTCTACTTGATTATAAGGTTTTTGTGTAGCTTATTTGACATATATATATATATATATATATATATATATATACATATATATATAAAAAAATTATAATCAAAGTATATACTTGAGTAGAGGATGAATTGGTAATACAAAAAAGCGCTTCTAGGGTAATGGAAAGCTGGTATACAATATTGACATTTAACACTCCAATACTGCAGGTATTTAAATCAATTCAATTATTAAACCTTCTGATCAAGCAGATCTCTAGTAGAGTAAGTTGAGACAAATAAATTGAGACAAATAAATGTTATAAATTTATTTTACTCAACTTATTCTATATATATATATATATATATATATATATATATATATATATATATATATATGAGTTGCGAAAGAGAAGATATCTACGTTCATTCATTTGGTTGTTCTCCGTTGAGTAATGAGAGAGATAATGCATTTTTGTGGAAAATATTTGATCCAATAAGGAGTGTCGAATAGATGAGTAAATATCCATCTTCCTAGGGCATTTGGCTCTCGTATCTAGAAAAGTTTTGATAGCAAAGAACAAGATCTCCAAAATGACTCCGCTTCCGTTGGGGTTCGTGGAAAAAAAAGAAATACAGAGTCACTTACCTGTGTAAATGCTTTTATTTTCCTTAGGAGAGTGATTAAAAAGAGGGAAAGGCAGATATTAATAGCATTTTCTTTTAAATCGGAGATGTGGCAACTGCAGAAGTTTTTTGAAGGTGACATCAGGGTGGTGAGCTAGTAGGTGAAACTGGGAGTAGGTAAAAGCGTGTTGAGGCTGTAATTTTTGTACTGATTGATTTCTGGATCTCGTCTTTTTTTTTACTCTTGGTAAATTCACATCGACTTCCGAAAACAACTTCGTATTTCAGCGAAGATGTTTTTATTGGTTCAAAATATAAACATGTTATATTATTATTTTTACCGGATATTTTGCATGCCTTCACATGTATATACAACATTTTACACGTGACTTGGTACGTCACTTTATACTCTACAAAGATCGCATGACAGTATTTATTATATGTTTGTAATTTATTATTATTAGTAGTAGTAGTAGTAGTAGTAGTAGTAGTAGTAGTAGTAGTAGTAGTAGTAGTAGTACACTTAAACGGAGTTTTCACAGTATCAGTGATTGCTCATTGACAATACCGAGATGCGTTCCCGGGAGTATGAGTGACAAGTCTATCCAGATTTCTAGCACTCTCCACCTTTTTTCGATTGCCAATGCAAATAACTTTGCATTATTAGTACAGATGTGTACCATTGATTTCTTAAAAGCAACGAATTGTAGTTGCACTAAGCTTCCCCTAAGTTTCTAGTACTCTCTGTACCCTTCAAGTGGAGGTCTAATAGGTGCTCTCCCTCAAGTCTTTTCATCTTCTTTGGCCCTTTATGTGTGGTAGCAACCGAGACTGATGTCTTCATATGCATATGCGTATGATTGAAGTATTATTTTATTTTAGATGGCGGTTGTTTAATGGATTTCTAGAACTTTTCACTTCCCTTTGGGCTCGTGTATTGTTTTCTTTCTATGTGTTTTGTTCTTTTCCCATTTAAAATTGTTTGTTGTAAATTTTCGTTAGTGGTTAGTTTCCACATTCAAAAATCTACTAGACTTATTTCCCCCCAAATCCCAAGTGAAACCAATGGTCGTTACCAGCGAGAACTCAATGGTTGGCTACTGTTGCGATACCGCAAGGTCATTTGGGGTGGATATCGAAAAGAAGTGGAGCGTACTCGAAATCTGGGGAGGCTTGCTGTCACTCAGACTCCAAAGAACACCACCGCACAGGTCACAGCTGAGTACAACTGATGAGTAAGGAGTATTTTTAAATCACATCCCCACAGTCGAAATACAATCTATGTTATCAATGCCAGAGCAGTAGCTATCATTCAATATACTGCCAGTATACTTGACTGGAAACTAAAAGTTAGGACACCAAAACACGAAAGTTCTTACAATTTATGGAGCTTTTGCAAAGAAAGGAAATGCAGATCGAGTGTATCTACCTTGAAAGGAAGGTGGTCGAGGTCTACTTAGTGTTTAAGATGTTGTGAATATAGAATAATGGTGTTTATATAAATATATTTCTGAAAGTAATGAGATTCTTCTTCATAAAGTGAAAAGACGAAATACTAAGAACTGGGATGAAACAGAATCAAACGTTACAAGAGTGAGTGTTAAACTTATTTGGAAAACAAATTACACAGTGTATTCTTTAAAAATACTGCATTTAGAAATAATGATAGCTGGAATTGGTTGGTCAGGGGTGATCCTAAAAGATCTACCGAGAGCACCTTAATGGCAGCCCAGAAACAAGCCACCCGTACTAGGTCCATCAAACATTACATTGGCAAAGCTGCAGAATCACCGATATGCCGACTGTGTTATGAAACGGAAGTAACCTTAGCGCATATTGTATCTGAATTCTTAATGTTAGGTACTACTTTATGAATTGGACTTCAATCATGAATTTGTATGAGCATAAGCCAGAAGTGGTACAGGAGAACGACAATGTCAAACCTCTTTGGGACATGCGCATACAGACTGATAAGGTTCTTGAACATTAAAAACCCTACTTGATCTTTCTAAAAAAAACAAGAGAATTGTCTTAATCATTGATATAGCCAGCCCCTTCGATACCAGAGTGCAGAAGAAAGAACACGAAAAGAATATCAAAATCTAAAACGTTAGACTATTGAAATGTAAAGAAGTTAAGGTGATTCCCGTTGTAATTGGAACGCTTGGAACCTTAACGAAAATTCACCATAAATGACTTAAACAGATTGACGAGACAATTCTTTTTCCTAATTCTACAAATAGCTTGCCTGTTAGTAACAGCGAAAATGTTAACTTACAGCTTGAATGTCTAAGGTCATGGAAATTGACTTAATGTTCAAAAAAGAAAACTCTAACTAAAAACATCCAAAAGTTGAGACTACTATGAAATAATAATAATAATAATAATAATAATAATAATAATAATAATAATAATAATAATAATAATAATAATAATAATAATAATAAATAATGATGAATAAAAATGATAACAAAAATTGAAATAATAACAATGAATAGTTTTAAAACAAAAGAAGTAAAATGTTTAAATTTGATAGAAAACTATGTTTTGCATTTAAACTCATGTCAAAATACCCAGGTAGTATATCTTTGTAGCAATCAGAAGAAACATTGAATAAAGATAATCGCAAAGAAAGAAGAAAATAGGGAAGGGACAAAATAAGTAGACGTGGGTTGAACTTTTTTTTACTTACTTTGTTTATTGTACATAGTAATGAAGAAAGATAAGAAATATTTTAGGTGTTTATAATGAAAAAGAAACATCTGGCTGGAAGTTTCGTACTTCAAGACTAAAGTTTATTAAGTGTTTTTCGAAATTGTTTCAATTTCTTTCTGTGGTTTGACAGTAAGAACGATAGCTTGATTTTTTCTTTAGTTTGTTTGAAATAAAATATAGGTAAATATAAAAGAAGTTTTCCGCTTTGAGGATTTCAGCTTTTGCCTTTTTCTTGATTTTGGGTTTGGAAAAAAGTTACCGAGCTAGTCTTTAAATACATACCTTGTGTTTAGCAATTATCAAGAAAAAAATGTGTGTTTTGGAATGGGCAGTAATAATTGTATGAAGAAATGTTTTAAAGTAAACTTTAAATCATTATTATAATTATTATATGTTAAGATACTGTTCTAGGGCAAGTAAAATTAATTCCCTGAACACAGAGGTTTTGCACAACTTTCTGACGTGAGAAATGCACACATTCGTGAACTTGTCAACTAATTTTATTAATACTTAATATATATATATATATATATATATATATATATATATATATATTAAACAGATGTTGATCGATAACATAGACATGCCATTATCGCAGATTATGTTCATGTATGTATAAATAAAAATAATCATATATATAAAAAATCTATTTGATATAGAGAACTCTTTATAATTCCGGTTGAAATTCTTTGAATTTTTATCCTGTGGATGTTTACTTTATCTGGATTACTATATATATATATATATATATATATA